>CM074721.1:31355443-31902617 GCA_037306005.1 Rhinophrynus dorsalis | reverse complement strand
GATAGTAATACTTCGTTTTAACTTTATTTTATTTTGTAGGCATTAAAAAAACATGAAGAATGATATAAGTCTTATCTCTCAAACATTTATGGTTTGAGAGATATTCACAAGCAAAGTTCCCCTCCCACCCCTTTTACCTAGTGTAAGCCATCGCTTCTCAGATGTGGAATCCAGTCCATAGACCAGACAGATAACAGCAGGGGACAATCTTCTTCCAATGAGAACAATGAAAGCCCTGCCCCCTTTGACAGGTTTTCAGGGTTTTCCCTTATCTTAATTGAAGACTGTCCCTCTCTGCAGTCTGCCTGGGCACCTCCCTTCTGATCTGGCTGAGCAGTGTTACATCAGTAAAAGGGGCGGGAGGGGGATACTTTGTCATTGAATTACTCTTGAACTATAACTCTGACAGAATTGAAATAACACTCTCCAAAGTCCAAATACTATGATGATTAATTATAGCTGCTTTTATTATGAAACATTACTATCCCTTTAGTTCAAAATAAATACAAAACACACCAGAATTATCAGTATAAAATCGCTGTATGTATGTATGCATTCGTATAGCAGAGAAGGGTGCAACTTCTGCCTCTCATAAAGCTGTAAATGAGAACCCCCAACCCCCATAGATCACTGGTTCTGTCCGTGTATGCTATGTGAGATATCCTGTGCATATTATATATAAGTGTCTTTGTACATTTTAAGGAAGGAAGCACTCTGCACAGATAGCTGTCCTTCATGTTATCAATAGGAACAAGTCCTGCCCCTCTTGACAAGCTTTTCAGGTTTTTCCCTTATCTTCATTGAAGATTGTCCCTCTCTGCAATCTACCTGGGCACCTCCCTTCTGATCTGGCTGAGCAGTGTTACATCAGTAAAAGGGGCGGGAGGGGGATACTTTATCATTGAATTACTCTTGAACTACAACTCTGACAGAATTGAATGAACACTCTCCAAAGTCCAAATAATATGATGATTAATTAGAGCTGCTTTTATTATGAAACTTTACTATTCCTTTAAGGCTTTGGGCTTGATGTTTATTTTCTTAGAGCCCACCACAAGTACCACTTTCTGTCACAGCAGACAATGGGCAGTTCTCCCTGTAGTGTTTAGAATTCTGTGGTGTGCTTTCCTCTCCGCAGTGTCCCTGAATGGCAGAATTGAAATACGGTCACCCTATAAGACAGTGGGGGGAAAAGGGAGGTATGGAGTGGTGTGAAGTAAATCATAAGAGAGTGGGAGAGATGAGGAAAAGAAGAGAGATGAAAGTGACATCCAATAGACCTGGCCGTGAGACATTATAACCAGCCAAAGAAGTTCTGTTGCTTTGTTCAGACAAGTGCCCCAGACAGGAATGTGTTATGTTCCAGCTGATTGGTTAAAACAGCAAATGAAAGCCAAAAATGAAACCCCACTTCAGCAAAATGAAATTACGTATAACGAACCTGAATTACCTTTTTGCTCATTCCGAGTTAAAGTTGCAATATCAGGAAAGCATTTATATCATTGATCTTTTCCTATTGAGTAAAACATGGTACATTCAGAGCTGGAAGATGCTTCAGTGAAATGTTATTACAGAGCAGACTGGCATTATTTTTTTTTTGAAGGTGTGAGATTGAGAATTTTTTGGCAGCTAGGTGGAGCTGTTGCTATCACTGATAATGAAGAGCTGAGTGTCACACATATAAGATTTCCATAGGTGGCTTTACAAACAGAGCTATACGGACACAAAATATCTTGAAAGGAAGCCATTAGGTAAATGCAAATTAGCTAAATTACTTTTGAAAAAAGCATCTCCCAGGATTGAAATAAACTGAACCACCCCTGAACTGCACCATTTTGTCTTCATGCATAAGCCTCAAGGTCTGTGTTAGAATATATATTTATCTTTTTGGTAAATCTAATGTACAACACAATGATCCAGTTTGACATATTCTAGACAGTTAAAAACCCCCATAATCTCTTTTCCTGCAGAGTTCAATATGTCTACGCCCAGATAATCCTGTGTTGGCAGGGCACAGTACTGCATTTGCTGCAGTAAGATTTTTAAAACCGTACAACATTATTCTTCCTTCTCTTGGGCAGAATCACTAATTGATGGCCCTAGCACAAAACTATTTTTGGGCCCCTAATTCACTGCAAACTCCAAAAAATTCTAAACTTTTCTATTGTCAGAATTTAAAATGGTAGATAACATCTATATTGCGATGAACTGTCCAGTTCTTATATTATTCTAGGGAGAACTATAGATAGTGACTACAAGGGGATGTACTAAGGTGTGATAAAGAGGAGATAACTTCTTCAGTGAGAAAAACTCTTCAGTTCCTATGTTATTGTATGGAAGACCTTTAGTTATAGACTACAGGGGAGATGCACTAAGGTGTGATGAGGAGGAGATAACTTCTCCAGTTGATTTAAACTCTATAGTTACTATGATATTATATGGGAGAACTTTAGTTATAGACTACAGGGAGAGATGTACTAAGGTGTGATAAAGAGGAAATAACATCTCCAGTGAGATAAACTATCCAGTTCCTATGTTATAGACTACAGGGAGAGATGTACTAAGGTGTGATAAAGAGGAGATACCTTCTCCAGTGTGATAAACTCTCCAGTTCCTATGTTATTCTATGGGAGAGATTTACTTATAGACTACAGGAGGGAGATGTACTAAGATGTGATAAAGAGGAGATAACTTCTCCAGTGTGATAACCTATCCAGTTCCCATGTTATTCTATGGGAGAGATTTAGTTATAGACTACAGGGGAGATGTACTAAGATGTGATAAAGAGGAGATAACTTCTCCAGTGTGATAACCTATCCAGTTCCTATGTTATTCTATGGGAGAGCTTTAGTTATAGACTACAGGGGGAGATGTACTAAGGTGTGATAAATAGGAGATAACTTCTCAAGTGAGATAAACGCTCATGTTCCTATGTTATTCTATGGGAGTACTTTAGACTACAGAGGGAGATGTACTAAGTTGTGATAAAAAGGTTATAATGTCTTCAGTGAGATAAACTTTCATGTTCCTATGTTATTCTATAGGAGTACTTTAGACTACAGAGGGAGATGTACTAAGTTGTGATAAAAAGGTTATAATGTCTTCAGTGAGATAAACTCTCCAGTTCCTATGTTATTCTATAGGAGAACTTTAGTTACAGACTACATGCAACACAGCTGACAGCAGGACACATCAAAGTTTGAATGCCGATATCTCTCAAACCATAGAGGTTTGAGAGATACATTTTTTTGCATTATATTCAACTATTGAAGCTCTATAAAATAAAGTTTATTTATATTGGGACATTACTAACACTTTAACTGCTTTTTTAATCTCTAAATTGGCACCATTTTTTACCAGAAAGAAAAATGGTGGTACCGCGTTAGCTATTAGAGTATATGGGATTCAATGTAGTTTTGTAACAAAGAACTCACAGGAGTGATATGAAGGTGATACCTTTTAAAGGGATAGTAATACCTCATTTAACCTTTAGCTCCAAGTATTACTTACGATTTTTTTAACATGTTGCGCTATATATAGTTACTTACAGATTTGTGGGTCAAACGCTATTGAAGCTGAAAGGATCCCCCTCCCACCCCTTTCCCTGCGTCACTGATCCTCTCAATCTGGTCCGGATGGAGAGCGGCGAGGGACAATCTTCATTAAGCAAAAGGAAAATCCCGCCCTCCTTCATCAAGGTTTTCCTTATACTCTCTGAATGAAGATTGTCCCTTACTGCATCCATCCGGTCCAACGACCAGATTCCAGATCTAAGGAGAGGCGGTCAGAAGGGTGTCACGGTTCCCAGAAAACTTCAGGAGTCAGTACGGTATAGTTAAATGCAATTAATTGATAGTAGTAGGTAGGCAAATCTATACATTAGTAACAAGCAGAGGGTTACAAGCCTGTGAGCACAGTTATCAGAAATAATAGGCTGCCAGGCTTGACCACAATGTTAGAGACTAGGCCTCAGCCACTGGTAGTCTCTACCGGAACCAGGAACAGAATAGGAGCAGGAACTGGGTCAGGAACAGGAACACAGGATCTTGATCCGAAGTGGAAGATGTACCGACGCACACTTGCCATCAGTAAGGAGAGGACTCAGCCTGCAGTCAGAGAGGAAGTAGATAGCTGACTCAAGCCTGCAGTCAGTATCAGAGCTGGTCTACCAGAGCCCCAGGTCCGCACTAGGTTGGGTGTCTGCTAGGTAAAGGAGCAAATGTAAGAGTAGTCAGACAGAGCCACAAGTCAGCACCAGAGGGGGTAGTCAGACAAGCCAGGTCATGCACAATTCAGGTAGTCAGCCAGAGCCACAGGTCTGCACCAGGTTGGATGTCCACTAATAAGAATACGCAAAAGAATAGTCAGACAGAGCCACAGGTCAGCACCAGGTTGGATGGAGAACTAGCCAGGTCATACACAGAGCCCACAGTAAGAGAAGTGCAAAGCACAACAACGCAAGAGCAACTGAGTCAGGACTCAGTCTGCCTTTTAATCCCCTCCACAGGAAGTAGGTAGGAGGAGCAGCTCAGAGGGAGGAAGTAGGTAGGAGGAGACTACAGGAAGCAAACACATAAAACAGAGGCCTGTCGCATACTTGAAGCCTTGCGCCTGTAGATGATGCTGAAACTAAGGTAAGCTGTAACAGTGGGGCAGGAGGGGATCCTTTAAGCTTGAATATCTTTTGAACTACAAATCTGTAAGTAACAATATATAGCGCAATATGTTAAAAAAAAGTGTAAATAGTACTCAGAGATAAAGTTTAAATGAGGTACTACTATCCCTTTAACCCTCTGAGTGCCAATCGAGTAAGCTTGGCAATGCGTTGTGTACCCCTCTGTCACTCAAAGGGTTAATGGCTAACTGAGTATATAAAAAAGTGCAAGTGTGTCCTGAAAGCTTGCACTTTCTATGTCCTCAGCCATTAAAAGGAATCACCTTTATGTCACTCCTATGGGTTCTTTATTACAAAAGTAAGTTGAATCCCCAGAAAGGAAGCGAGAGAGAAGTCCTGATTGTCTTATTTATGATCAGGCAGTGAAGTTTTTAAGTTGTAGCATTTTAACCCCTTATCGCCCGAGGACGTACATGTACGTCCCGAGCGGATGTCCCAGGTGGACAGAGGACGTAGATGTATGTCCCGGAAGTCGTTTAAAAAAATGAAAAAAAAATGTTTGGCGGGCGGTAAGTGCCGACAGGTCACTAAGGGGTTAAAGGTCCCTTGTGGACCTTGCCAATTATCTTCTTTCTGGGGAACTTAAAAGGGAACTATCACCCCAAATAAGGTCCCCCCACCCATAACCAGCCATCTTGTGATAAGCGTAACAATAGTAGCGTTATCCAGAATAATTACTGCGTTACTGAGAAATCCTACTTCTGCCGAGACTGAGGGCCAAGCAAAAGCGCTTTAGAGGCATCCACGCTCCTGCACCGTCAGTCCCTTCTGGTACCTAAAGGTACCATGCAGCGCCTCCTAGAGGAGACAGGGGAATGACGGTGCAGGAGCGCAGATCTCTGTAAACAAAGATGTCTGCACTGTTACCTGGCTGTCAGTCTCGGCATAAGTAGGATTTCTCAGTAGCGCGGTAATTATTTGGGGTAACACTACTATTGTTAAGCTAATCTCTAGATGTCTAATTATGGGGGGATGGCTTTATCTGAGGTGATAGTTCCCCTTTAAAGGGATAGTAACACTTGGTATTTAGTAACATTTAAAAAGTAAGGTTTATCCTCCTGAGTACAACAAGGGTACTCCCATTGCTAAGAGGTGTTTTATTAAAAAGTTATAACAGCTGAAACATGAATTTATGTCCAGTTATTGGATAGAACACCTTCTCGGCTGCTGCTCGATCCCCACTCGATGATGACAAACTTAAAGACACTGAAAGGTGGAAACTTAAAAATGCTTGATGATGAAATTCAGGTGTCTTTATCTAATATTCCACCGAATATTCAAAAACTATGTTCATCCCATCAACCTCATACATCTCATTAAAATGGTAAGAAGTAGTTATTGGCGTTATTCAAATTTTTAACATTCTTACACATATTTACATATTATTACTCATAAATGACAACAGTCTTGGAAATATATGTTATTATCTTACTAATCATATATTTTTAAAAATATAAGTGAAAGGTTTCCATGAAATATGTTGTGTCCCCATACATTTCGCTATTACAATTTATGTATGTGTCTGTATCTCTTATAAGGGGTTAGTTTAACCTCTGGTTTGCTAGTAAACCTGAATTAATGTGTCGCAAAATGATGCATGTCTAAAAAGTGTGTCACCAACATAAAAAGTTTGGAAAGTTCTGTCTTACAACAGGACTCAAAATGTCCACTTGCCACTAGCCAATGGCAAGTGAAAATTTAGCCCTGGCGAGTAGAAATCCAGCCCTGGTTGGTATGTTATGGCTTGCAGTGGCAAGTAATTTTTCAGGTCTGGCTAGTAGCAAAGGACTTCAACTTTTAAGGCCTGCCTTACAATATAAATTTTACTAAATATTAAGTGTTACTATCCCTTTAAACAGTTAAAATTTCAGTGATCTCAGGGTCAGCCCATTTTTTTCCTAGTTATGGATGCAATGCATCACACACCCCTCTGCCACTCAGTTTGTGGAAGGGGCAATCACCCTAGCCTAATTTAATTTGCACTCAAAAGGGTTAACATTCATAATAAAACTATTTATGCCTCTTAGAAAAGATTCCAGCTCTCTTCATTTAAGTGGAATTTCAAGCTTGCCTGATGTGCAGAAAAATATCACTGAACGCCTAAGAAAAGTTATTTTTGGCTGAATACCAACACTGGGCGTCTTTTAAAGCTAGTTCATTGCTTGGCAATTTACACAGAGCCAAAGACAACCTTTTTCTAATTGCCGTTAAACGTTCCCCAGGGTATAAATACCAATAAAGATTCCACAGTAATTTTGGTGACTTTGCAAGTATTGTTAAATTCATTAGTTACTGGGAGATTTATTAATAAACCCTGCACAGTTTTGTCTGTATTATTATTCACCTCTTGAATTCCTGAGAGATATGTCTAATGTATTGCTTTGCAATGCAGTGAAGATATCTTTAGAATCAGAGGCGTAGCTAGACGTCACCGGGCCCTGGTGCAAAAACTGTAATGGGCCCCCCCACCAACCGCATTGCCCCCAATGTCCATCTCTCCACATTGCCCCCAATGTCCATCTCTCCACATTGCCCCCAATGTCCACTTCTACACGCATTGCCCCCAATGTCCGTCTCTCCACATTGCCCCCACTGTCCATCTCTCCACACTGCCCCAATGTCCATCTCTCCACACTGCCCTAATGTCCATCTCTCCACACTGCCCCAATGTCCATCTCTCCACATTGCCCCCAATGTCTGTCTCTCCACATTGCCCCCAATGTCCACCTCTACACACATTGCCCCCAGTGTCCATGTCTCCACATTGCCCCAATGTCCATCTCTCCACATTGCCCCCACTGTCCATCTCTCCACATTGCCCCCAATGTCCATCTCTCCACACTGCCCCCAATGTCCACCTCTCCACATTTCCCCCAATGTCCACCTCTCCACACATTGCCCCCAATGTCTATCTCTCCACATTGCCCCCAATGTTCACCTCTACACACATTGCCCCCAATGTCCATGTCTCCACATTGCCCCCAATGTCCATGTCTCCATATTTACCCCAATGTCCACCTCTCCACACATTGCCCCCAATGTCCATCTCTCCACATTGCCCCAATGTCCATCTCTCCCCATTGCCCCCACTGTCCATCTCTCCACACTGCCCCCAATGTCCATCTCTCCACATTGCCCCCAATGTCTATCTCTCCACATTGCCCCCAATGTCCACCTCTACACACATTGCCCCCAGTGTCCATGTCTCCACATTGCCCTCAATGTCCACCTCTCCTCATTTCCCCCAATGTCCACCTCTCCACATTCCCCCAATGTCCACCTCTCCACACATTGCCCCCAATGTCCATTCCTCCACATTGCCCCCAATGTCCATGTCTCCACATTGCCCCCAATGTCCACCTCTCCACATTTCCCCCAATGTCCACCTCTCCACATTCCCCCAATGTCCACCTCTCCACACATTGCCCCCAATGTCCATCTCTCCACATTGCCTCCAATGTCTATCTCTCCACATTGCCCCCAATGTCCACCTCTAAACACATTGCCCCCAATGTCCATCTCTCCACATAACCCCCAATGTCTATCTCTCCACATTGCCCCCAATGTCCACCTCTAAACACATTGCCCCCAATGTCCATGTCTCCACATTGCCTCCAATGTCTATCTCTCCACATTGCCCCCAATGTCCACCTCTCCACATTCCCCCAATGTCCACCTCTCCACACATTGCCCCCAATGTCCATCTCTCCACATTTCCTCCAATGTCTATCTCTCCACATTGCCCCCAATGTCCACCTCTAAACACATTGCCCCCAATGTCCATCTCTCCACATAACCCCCAATGTCTATCTCTCCACATTGCCCCCAATGTCCACCTCTAAACACATTGCCCCCAATGTCCATGTCTCCACATTGCCCCCCACCTCTGCACATTGCCCTCACTGTCCACCTCTACACATTTCCCCCAATGTCCACCTCTCCACATTGCTCCCAATGCCCACCTCTCCACACATTGCCCCCAATGTCCATCTCCTACCTCCCTGGTGGTTCAGCGGCATGGCAGGAAAGGTCTGTGCCTCCTTCTGCACAGATCTCTATTAGAAGCTGGATCTCCCGCTCGGTCTCTCTCCAGTAATGCAGAGCGCTAGGAGATGATGTCATCACCCAGCGCTCTGCATTACTAGAGTGCTGAAGACAGAGAGGGCGGTCAACTGTTAATAAAGGTCTGTGTCAAAGAAGGCACAGACCTCAGCTAGTTGAGGGCGCCGTGGCGGCGGGGGGTTGCGACCCCTATTGTTACACCACTGTCTAAAATCAAAGATGTTAACCTTTTGAGCGCAAAGCAATGCGTTCCGTTCCCCTCTGGCGCACAAAGGGTTAAATTACAATTGTTTCTTTGTAGGAAGTAGGCAATTTTGAATGAACATTAAAAATACATTTATGTTAGTGGGGTTTTTTTTATTTAAAACAATGGTTTATGAGATATCTAGATGTATTTATTTGTCAATATATATCCATTAACACACCTTGAAATTCTTCGGATCTGCCCCAGAGACTCCGGTTTTCAGTCTGAGTTACCAGGTCTCTGGGGATAGAGGCTGATTCTCTGGCAGTCGTGAGTTTCTTCTCCTAACCCACCAAATTCCTCTCACTACTCCTCCTTCCCACCCTGTTCCACCTACTTCCCGCCCACTTCATCTCCTTCCCAGTCTGTTCCTCCCACTCCCCGCCCACTTCTCTCCTTCCCACCCTGTTCCACCTACTTCTCACTCCACATCTCCTCCTTCCCACCCTGTTCCTCCCACTTCCCACCCACTTCTTCTCCTTCCCAGTCTGTTCCTCCCACTCTCCGCCCACTTCTCCTCCTTCCCACCCTGTTCCTCCCACTTCCCACCCACTTCTCCTCCTTCTCACCCTGTTCCTCCCACTTCTCCTCCTTCTCACCCTGTTCCTCCCACATTATCTCACAAATATTATTAAGCCACACCATCTGATTCCAGATCTGATGGGAGGTGGCCAGAATGGGAGGGAGGGGGATTATTTTGGATTCAATAGCACTTGAACTACAAAACTGTAAGTACACACTCAAAAAAGAAATCAGAAGACTCAGACATGTACTTTATTAAAAGTATTACTATCCCTTTAAAATTCCACACTGCTCTCCTTCCCATCTACCACTCCCTTCCAACCAGATTCTAACATTCCACACTGCTCTCCTTCCCACCTACCACTCCCTTCCAGCCAGATAATAACATTCCACACTGCTCTCCCTCCCACCTACCACTCCCAGCCAGATACTAACATTCCACACTGCTCTCCCTCCCACCTACCACTCCCTTCCAGCCAGATACTAACATTCCACACTGCTCTCCATCCCACCTTCCACTCCCTGCCAGCCAGATACTAACATTCCACACTGCTCTCCCTCCCACCTACCACTCCCTTCCAGCCAGATACTAACATTCCACACTGCTCTCCATCCCACCTTCCACTCCCTGCTAGCCAGATACTAACATTCCACATTGCTCTCCCTCCCATCTACCACTCCCTTCCAACCAGATTCTAACATTCCACACTGCTCTCCATCCCACTTTCCACTCCCTTCCAGCCAGATACTAACATTCCACACTGCTCTACCTGCCGGCCAGATACTAATATTTTGCACTGCTCTCCCTCCCACCTGGTACTCCCTGCCAGCATTCCAAACTGCTCTCCTTCCCAATTCCCCTCCCTGCCAGCCAGGACTAGCTCATTCTCCTCAACTGAAATGTAAATAAATGTAAATGTTTGAAAAGCTGTTGTTTAACCCCTTAACGACCAGCGGTCCTGGGACGTTTCCGTCCCATAACAACCACTTTGATCTTTGCAGACGTGCCCATACACGTGACCTGTTGCGTGTATCGGCACACCACTTTGGGGCCTAAAAGAGATCGCTCCAGTCTTGGAACGGTCAATTTTAGGCCCCGTTTTTACTTACAGCACTCCCAGTGGAGTGCTGTAAGTAAAAAGTACAGGACTTAGTATGACCGTCATCGGTCCTTAAGTATTTAAGGACCGTGACGGTCATAATACATCATGTAGTCCTTAAGGGGTTAAAATAAAAACAATATAAGTGATTCTGAAAGCACTTTTAAAATCTCCTATTTGTTACAAAGTAAAACTTTAAAAATTCTCAGGTCCAATCCTCGGGACACAACAACAAGGCAGATTTTAAAGCGGAAATATCACCTGAGCACAAGTTTGCTTTAAACCCTTCATTATACCGATTCTAACAGTGCTGGGTTTTGTTTTGTTTTTAAAATGCAATAGAAAGGAAGTTTGAGGGTTTACTTTTTCCCTCTTGTCCTCATTCTGACCATCTTGGTACCATCTTGCCGATGAGAATACAGGAGATCCTCCTCGCCGCTGGTCTGTCAGTAAGCTGGAGCACTCTCACTGGCAGAGAACAAGAGGGAAAAAGTAAACCCTCAAACTTTGTTTCTATCTCTTTTTTTAAAACAAAACAAAACCCAGCACTGTTAGAATCAGAAAAATAAAGGGGTTAAAGGGATAGTAATACTTAATTATTACTAATCCCTATATTAAAGACATATTAAAAATAAATGTATTGCCCCCATTTTCATCTCTCAAACCTTTATGGTTTGAGAGATGATCGCTCCTAAAGTTGCCCTCTCCCTCCCCCTTCCCCGAAGTCAGCGTTGTAGCTGACTGAAGGGAAATCCAGTCTTATAATCATCAGGCGGCTCTGCAGCAGAGCCCCGATCGCGTTAATAAAAAAAAAAATATTTCACTAAAATGGTCTTCTATGTGTGCTTGCAAACCAAGCACATGTAGAAGACCATTTCAGTGAAAGGGTTCTTTTTTATTAATGCGATTGCGGCTGTGCTGGAGAGCCGCCTGATGATTGTAAGACCGGATTTCCCTTTAGTCAGCTACAACGCTGACTTTGGGGAAGGGGGAGGGAGAGGGCAACTTTAGGAGCGATCATCTCTCAAACCATAAAGGTTTGAGAGATGACACTGGGGGCAATACATTTTTTTTAATAGGACTTTAATATAGGGATTAGTAATACTTAAAGGGATAGTAATACTTTGTTTTAACTTTATTTAATTTTGTAGGCATTAAAAAAACATGAAGAATGATATAAGTCTTATCTCTCAATCCTTTATGGTTTATGAGATATTCACAAGCAAAGTTTCCCCTCCCCGCCCCTTTTACCTAGTGTAAGCCATCTCTTCTCAGATGTGAATCTGGTTGTAAGACCAGACAGATAACAGAAGGGGACAATTTTCTTTGTATGAAAACAATGAAAGCCCTTCCCCCCTTGACAAGTTGTTCAGCTTTTTCCCTTATCTTAATTGAAGATTGTCCCTCTCTGCAGTCTACCTGGGCACCTCCCTTGTGACCTGGTTGAACGGGGGGGGGGGGTACTTTGTTTGTGAAGATAAGACTTATATCATTCTTCATGTTTTTTTAATGCCTACAAAATAAAATAAAGTTAAAACGAAGTATTACTATCCCTTTAAGCATTACTATCCCTTTAAGCAAACTTGTGCTTAGGTGATAGCTCCGCTTTAAGGATATCCCCAAATAAGCACAGGTAGTGAAATCAAAATAACTGAGCCACTAACCCACTTGTAAACATGCAGAGATTTGTTGAAAGTGTGACCTGTTGGTTTGTCCTGAGGAATACAGTTCAGAATCACTGAATAACACTACATAATTATTTAAAGCGGAATTATCACCATCATAATATTACCCCCAAATCCATTACTAATGTAGCGATAAGTAAAATCATACTTTGTTATTATGCTGAAAAAGTCCTCGTTATTAAGTAAAGTAGCTTTTTCGGCAGGCATCCAGCGGACAACAGCGCAGACATCTTAGAGGAAAGGAACCTCTGAGTCTGCTCTGTCTGTTCCATGCACTGCCCGGATTGGTGGTGACGTCCGTTGGTTACCTTAAGGTATCAGAAGTTGCTGAAGGAGCAAGCGCACAGAGCGTCTCTTGTAAGCTCTGTGCCCTGGATGCCTACAGAAGAAGTAGGGATAGTAATACTTTATTATTACTATACCGCATATTGTAGATATTTGTAAAACAATTTAACCCTTTGAGTGCCAGAGGGGTACGGAACGTATTGCTTTACAGTGTGTTCCTTACCCCTCTGGCACTCAAAGGGTTAATAGCCCCCAGGTTCATCTCTCAAACCTTTATGGTTTGAGAGATAACCGAAGGCAAAGTCCCCCCCCCACCTCCCCCTTCCCTGAAGTCAGTGTTGTACTGACTGCGGGGGAAGTCTGTCGTACGACAGGCTTGTGGCTCTGCAGCGGAACAGAGATCATGTTAGTGAAAAATAATTATTTCACTGAAACGGTCTTCTACATGTGCTTGATTTGTGATTGGTTTGCAAGCACACGTAGAAGACAGTTTCAGTGAAATAATTATTTTTCAGTAACGCGATCGCGGCTCTGCTGCAGAGCTGCATGATGAAAGTCAGACCGGATATCCCTGCAGTCAGCACAACACTGACTTCAGGGAAGGGGGAGGGAGGGGGGGACTTTGCGTTTGGTTATCTCTCAAACCATAAAGGTTTGAGAGATGAACCTGGGGGCTATTAATTTATTTGGCAAATATGTACAATATGGGGGATAGTAATAATAAAGTATTACTATCCCTTTAATAACACGGACTTTTACATTATAATAACAGCATGGCTTTACATATCGTTACATTAGAAAAGGATTGGGGGACAATATTATGATGGTGATAGTTCCACTTTACAGATTGGAAGATATCAGTGAGTTGGAAGAACAATGTATGCAATACTTTGCTCCTTGCCATGATCATATACAGACTGTGTAGTGTATTAATGAATGATCAGCACATGCAAGGCATGGGAATACAAGAAAATGTGACTTTTTTTAAATGAAAAAATATATATTGTAGGGCTTTTCCTGTTGGGTTAATTCTCCTCCCACCACCATTCCAGCTGTCCAAAGGAGCGCATTCACACTTCCCTTTGTAGTGGTGTGAATCGCATCTATCTTTACAGCAAGCTCCACTTATCATTATATTGAGGTTGCAAGCTCAGTATAATGATAAGTGGAGCTTGCTGTATAGACGGATGCGATTCACAACACTACGAAGGGAAGTGTGAATGCGCTACTTTGGACAGATGGCATGGAGGTGGTAGGAGAATTAACCCAACAGGTTGTCCCTGGGACTGCTGGGAGGGAGAATTACAGGACTGGGAAGACCTGTGCCGAAGATTCCTGTGCTGCAGAATGCGGATGTGCCAATAATGAAGTCTAGTAAGTAGGTAAGTAAAATTAAAAAAAAACACACCAATCCTAATACTATTTTAACCCCTTAACGACCTTTGAAGGTCCTGGCACGTCATGGGTAGATTTGCGTTAAAGACCCAAGACGTGCCAAGACCGTCATGGAATTCGGGGCTCACTGTGTGGCTGCCCACCGTTTAGGGAGCTCTGAAAATTAATTGCAAAAAAAAAAAAAAAAAAAAAAGGTCCGTGGTCCTTAAGTGACGGCCGCATGTGCGATCGGCTGTCCTTAAGGGGTTAATAACTGAAGCACATGGCTAAAAGTATTTAAGAGGTGAATTCTACAGAGATCTCCAAGGCATTATGAAGCAATGCTTTAGAGAACTATTTAACTTTCAATGGGTTCAATGTTACTTCACCTCCATAGTGCATATTGCCCAACTGTCCCTCTTTAGGAGATATTAGGGGTATATACCTCCCAACTGTCCCTCTTTAGGAGATGTTAGGGATCCATACCTCCCAAGTGTCCCTCTTTAGGAGATAGTAGGGGTCCATACCTCCCAAGTGTCCCTCTTTAGGAGATATTATGGGTCCATACCTCCCAAGTGTCCCTCTTTAGGAGATATTAGGGGTCCATACCTCCCAATTGTCCCTCTTTAGGAAATATTAGGGGTCCATACCTCCCATGTGTCCCTCTTTAGGAGATATTAGGTGTCTGTACCTCCCACGTGACCCTCTTTAGGAGATATTAGGGGTCCATACCTCCCAATTGTCCCTTTTTAGGAGATGGGGGTCCATACCTCTCAAGTGTCCCCTCTTTAGGAGATATTAGGGGTCCATACCTCCGAAGTGTCCCTTTTTAGGAGATATTAGGGGTCCATACCTTCCAAGTGTCCTTTTTTAGGAGATATTAGGGGTCCATGCCTCTCAAGTGTCCCTTTTTAGGAGATATTAGGGGTCCATACCTCTCAAGTGTCCCTCTTTAGGAGATATTAGGGGTCCATACCTCTCAAGTGTCCCTCTTTAGGAGATATTAGGGGTCCATACCTCTCAAGTGTCCCCTCTTTAGGAGATAATAGGGGTCCATACCTCCCAAGTGTCACTCTTTAGGAGATGGGGGTCCATACCTCCCAACTGTCCCTCTTTAGGAGATATTAGGGGTCCGTACCTGCCAAGTGTCCCTCTTTAGGAGATATTAGGGGTCCACACCTCCCAAGTATCCCTCTTTAGGAGATATTAGGATTACATACCTCCCAAGTGCCCCTCTTTAGGAGATATTTGGGGTCCATAGCTCCCAAGTGTCCCTCTTTAGGAGATATTAGGGCTTCATACCTCAAAAGTGTCCCTCTTTAGGAGATATTAGGTGTCCGTACCTGCCAAGTATCCCTCTTTAGGAGATATTAGGGGTCCACACCTCCCAAGTGTCCCTCTTTAGGAGATGGGGGTCCATACATCCCAACTGTCCCTCTTTAGGAGATATTAGGGGTCCACACCTCCCAAGTGTCCCTCTTTTGGAGATATTAAGGGGCCACACCTCCCAAGTGTCCCTCTTTAGGAGGGACAGACCCTGTCTGAGACCCAAATTCCTCTGTCCCTCTTTCCTACCCTGGTGTCCCTATGTTTAGGAGATCAGGCTGTGTGGTGTGTGTATATAAGTGTATCATGTTACTCCACAGTAATAAAACTTACATTAATGTTTATTTAAACTTCTGTATATTTGTTAATTAATTAGTCTATGTAAATAAAATACTTTGGACTTGTTCTAAATAATATATTCAGTTACACAAAGAGGGGTCAATAGGTCATAAATAGGGTGACCACAATTAAATTCTGCCATTCAGGGACACTGCGGAGACAGGAGCATATCACAGAGTTCTAAGCACTAGAGAGCGCTGCCAATTGGCTACTGTGACAGAAAGCGATGCCTTTGGTGGGCTACAGGCTAATGTACATCACACCCAAAACCTTAGGCTAGCATTAAACTACAACAAAATTGAATGAAGCTCCTGTTTGATGTCAGGATCAAATCTCAGTTCTTTCCCTGGAGGCCATTTTCCTGTAGCCAGTAGAGACATCACTTTCTGTCACACCAGACAATGGACAGTTCTCCTCCTAGTGTTTAGACCCCTGTGCTCTGGAGTATTAATTCTGGGACTTTGTATTATCCCAGAAGCAGAGGCGTAACTAGAAGCCATCGGTCCCTGGTGCAAGAATTGCCATGGGCCCCCCCCGACCACATTGGCCCCACCTCAACTACATTGGCCACCTCCACATTGACCCTTCCACAATGCCCCTCATTCTCCACAGTGGCCCTTCATCTCCACAATGCCCCTCTTTCTCCATATTGCCCCTTCCACAATGCCCCTCATTCTCCACAATGCCCCTTCCACATTGCCCCTCTTTCTCCATATTTCCCTTTCCATAATGCCCCCATCTCCATATTGCCCCTCAATCTCCATAATGTCCCTTCCACAATGCCCCTCATTCTCCACAATGCCCCCATCACAATGCCCCTTCCACAATGCCCCTCATTCTCCACAATGCCCCCATCACAATGCCCCTTCCACAATGCCCCTCATTCTCCACAATGCCCCTTCCACAATGCCCCTCATTCTCCACAATGCCCCCATCACAATGCCCCTTCCACAGTGCCCCTTGTTCTCCACAATTATGTCATCTCCCAGCGCTCTGCATTACTAGAGCGCCGGCCGCCGGGAGATCACTTGTGCTGCGGGCGCGTGGCGAGGGGGTTGCAGGGGGCTGCCGGGCCCCTGAGAGTGACGGGCCCGGTCGCAGGTGCGACCCCTATTGTTACACCACTGCCCAGAAGGGGGCTGCCAGGGACATGGGACACACACTTAAAATCCGGGACTGTCCTGGGTACTCCAAGACACACGTGGTAACCCTAGTCATGAAATAACCGAAAACTTCTTGTTAATGCCCATCCACCAATTATGCCCCCAGCAACACCACCTAAAACAAACCTGTCCCTCTATGCCATTTGAAATGTTGGTAGGTATGATAGTATAGTTGGTATAGAAATCCTCCTCCTTTCTTATGTGCACAAGACCCGAACTATATACCACAGGTTACTGAGATCGTCTGGTGGATTGATATGACCATTTATATAAATAACTACAACATAACCAGCAGTTATGTACAATATGGAGACAAGGCAGGGCAATTGGTAGATACTGTTTTGGGAGCTTAACCCCTTAAGGACCGGCCGTGCACGTACTTTGCGGTCCCTTAAGGACCACGGAGCATTTTTTTTTTGTGTGATCCGATTCCGGACTCCCCGAACGGCGTGCAGTGGTGCGGGGAGCTCGGAATTCCATGACGGTCCAGGACCATCATGGGTCCTTAAGGGTTAAAGGGATAGCAATCCTTTACTATTACTATTCCCCATATTGTAGCTATTTGAAAAAGAACTGAATTGTTCCCAGTGTCGTATCTCAGACCTTTATGGTTTGAGAGATAACTGAACGCAAAGTTCCCCCCTCCCTCCCCCTTCCCTGAAGTCAGCGTTGTACTGACTGCAGGGATATCTGGTCTTATTTTCATCAGGCGGTTCTACAGCTGAGCCTAGATCGCGTTAGTAAAAAAGAATAATTTCACTGAAACGGTCTTCTATGTGTGCTTGCAAACCAAGCACATGTAGAAGACCGTTTCAGTGAAATAATTATTTTTCACTAATGCGATCTCGGCTCAGCTGCAGAGCGGCAAACCTGTCGTACGACAGACTTCCCCTGCAGTCAGCACAACGCTGACTTCAGGGAAGGGAGGGGGGGGACTTTGCGTTCTGTTATCTCTCAAACCATAAAGGTTTGAGAGATGAATCTGGGGGCAATTCAATTCTTTTTTCAAATATCTACAATATAGGGAATAGTAATATTAAAGTATTACTATCCCTTTAAGCTAGTATAAAGCTGCCTTCAGGGCCGGTTTTCCCAATAGACAGTGTAAGCAACTGCCCAGAGCTCCACATTTGGAGGGGAGGTGCCTCAGCTGTGATGGCCACACCCACATTCTGAATTGTGGGTGTGGTCAGAGCAACCTCCATATCCCTGCACTAGTTCTATACACTTTTATAGGCTATTATTTAACCCTTGGATGGTAGCGACATCTCCAGTGTATTGTGGAGAAATGCGTGGGGATCTGTCTAGCAACTAAAGGTGTTAAAGGGCTTAGTAATGCCCAAAGATAACTTTATGTTTTATTGTAGATTTAAAAGAAAAAAAAATTACGTGCAGCAAATCCAATCTCTCAAACCTTTATAGTTTGAGAGATATTCACTGCTAAAGTTCCTTCTCTCCTGTTGTCAGCTGTAAAGCTGACAGTAGGAGATTCCAGTCGGCCGACTCGAGGCGGCTCTTCAGCAGATCCGAAATAGTGATATTTAAATACTTCATTGGAATGGTCTACAAAGTGTGCTTGCAAACCAAGAGCCACCTACTGGACCCAGGAAAGGGATCTCCTTCTGTCAGCAAAGCGCTAACGTCAGGAGAAGGGGAGGGAGGGGGGAACTTTAGCACCGAATATCTCTCAAACCATAAAGGTTTGAGAGATGGGATTTGCTGCACGTCAGGCACGTGCACACATAGACCCCTAGGGGGGCTTGAGCACCTGCCCTTTTTGTCCAAATTGCCCTCGTGCCAAAAAAAAAAAAAAAAAAAAAATGAATCAGTCCGATTTTATTTTAGGTATGTGAGTGAGGGCCGGGGACTGGGGAAGTTGCTACCTGTAATGGACCGCCGCCTATTAAATCGTGCCATGGCCCGCACTGCAGTGCCGCACGTCATCATCATCAGCTGTCAGTCACTCTCTCGCTGCGGAGTCTGACTGTGAGTGACTGAGGCACTGACACAACTTCATTACTAGTACTAGGCCCAATGTTTGCCCATTCATTTTTTAAATTATGCTAATGCTGCTCATTCATGCCCAGCCCAGTGCCCTTTTTATCATGCTGCGAGTCGGAGCCCCGACTCAAGTATGCTCATGCATGCCGCACTGCAGCCTATGCCTTGCCACCCAGTCCTCCTGACTCCCAACTCTACTACATACGTAACGTTATGGGTTACTATACTGCCCCAGTGTCCCACACAAGACAAGAGCCAGCCAAGTCAGATGCACCAC
Source organism: Rhinophrynus dorsalis (assembly GCA_037306005.1). NCBI lineage: Eukaryota > Metazoa > Chordata > Amphibia > Anura > Rhinophrynidae > Rhinophrynus > Rhinophrynus dorsalis. The sequence goes on along the minus strand of CM074721.1, from coordinate 31,883,564 downwards.
TCCACTTGCTTGCTGCCAGCCCACTCAGTCCAGAGAGACTCACTCGGGCTGGCCTGGCAGCAAGCGAAGACTGTCATTCACTCTTGCACTGTGCCTCTTCCTCCTCATTTGGTCTGCGAGTGCGCAGTGTGTGTGATGTCATCACGGTCCGCAGGGGTGCATGATGATGGTGGGGGGGGCAGAATGGGAGTCTGTGGGACATCAGGTCGGGTGACAGACCCCGCTAAGAGGACACGAGACCAGCAGAGGAGGAGTCAGGAGCCAGGGGAGCCTCAGGACTATTACCAGTCGTCTCAATGTGAGGGAAAGTTGGAGCTGATGGGGGCAATGTGGAGCTGATGGGGGCAATATGGAGCTGACAGGGGACAATGTAAGGGCAATATGGAGATGATGGGGGGGCAATATGGAGATTAGGAGCATTGTGGAGGTGTCCAGTGGAGATGGCCAATGGGTGGGGCACTTCAGATTTCTGTGCCTACAGGCTCCTGAGATGTAACTTATTTTCTTTTTTTTAATATACATTTTGAATAAATAATTATGAGAAGTGCCCTTTTTTTTCATTTGAGCCCCTGTCCCCCAAAATGTCTGTGCACGCCCCTGCTGCACGTAATTTTTTTTTTTTTTTAAATCTACAATAAAACAAAGTTATATTTGGGCATTACTAACCCTTTAACCCCTTAAGGACCGGCGGTCACGGGACATTTCTGTCCCATAATGACCGCATAGGGGCACTTTGACGCGCCGGTACACGTGACCTGTCACGTATATCGGCGCGTCACTATGGGGCTTGAAAGAGATCGCTCCGATCTTGGAGAGGTCTATTTCATGCCATATTTTTACTTACAGCGCTCCCGGTAGAGCACTGTAAGTAAAAAGTACGTGACGTACCATGACCGTCATCGGTCCTTGAGTAGTTCAAGGACCGTGACGGTCCTGGTACGTCAAGGGTCCCTAAGGGGTTAAAGTTTTTTTTTTTGGTCCTTGCTTGTTATAAACAAAGGGTATTTTTGCACCAGGAAACAGTGGATTGGACTGGGAGTAGGTTTTTGTGAGGAATATGGGTGTGGCCATGGGTGGAGCTAAGGGCACCTGAGATGTAAATCCAGCCCAGGCTGCTGTTTTTGCTGTCAGCTTGCAGTGTGTAATTGCGCCAGTCTTCTTTTACCCTTAGAGTGCCAGAGGGGTATCCAATGCAGGTGAGTAACTATGTGGGGTTCAGAAGGTACAGTGGTTCTGGAGGACCCCAAAATGTTTGCATTAATGAATACTTAATTCACTGGTCAAATGCTTTGGACACCCCTCTGGCACTCAAGTGGTTAAAGTAGATGCATTGCTATAAGACAGGGCTGTCCAAGTTCAGTCCTCCAGCGCCACCAGCAGTGCTGGATGTAAGGATTTTCCTGGTTAAAGGGATAGTAATACTTAAAATGTAATAAAATATATGTTGTAGGGTTTGTCCCCAAATAAAACAAGGGTACTCCCACTGCTGAGAGATATTTTATTAAAAAATGACAACAGCTCAAACTTGAATTTTATAGGTGCAATATCACAGTGGCCTGAAAATTTACAGTGGCGCTGTTGCTACACCATCCTATGGAGATTTATGGTCTATGGACTAGAGCATTCCATAGGATGGTGTAGCAACAGCGCCACTGTAAATTTTCAGGTCACTGTGATATTGCACTTAAAATATTCAAGTTTGAGCTGTTATAATTCTTTAATAAAATATCTCTCAGCAGTGGGTGTACCCTTGTTTTACTCAGGGGGATAAACCCAACAAAATAAATTTGTTTTACTTTTGAAGTATTACTATCCCTTTAAGAGCAGGTGAGTTAATCAGTGGATCATTCATTGTGACTGACTCACCTGTACTTAATCAAGGAAATCCTTACATCCTGGCCTATGGGCGGACTGAACTTGGACAGCCCTGCTTTAATATATTCTTAGTTACGTTTCAGGAGATTTAAAAACTGCCTGTATGTGATTCTAACCGTGTATTTAGAACATAACTAGCAGGTGTGTGAAACAGCTATGACTGTGCGGGGAACCCTGTTTTCTTTCTTCACCCTTTGAGTGCCAGAGAGGTATCCACCGCATTGCATTGTGTTGATACCTCTGTGGCACTGAAAGGGTTAAAGCAATGCATTGCGTACCCCTCTGGCACTCAAAGGGTTAAAGTGTATTAACAGTCAGATCCCTTTTTGGGGTATCAGGAACCAGGGGTGGATTGTAGCGGAATACCAGCCTGGGCATATTTTTTTTCTTTTTAAAGCAGCCCACTAGCTGCACCGACATCCCTATCGACGCCCCCTTGTGGTCCCTGTGCAGCTTGGGAGAGCAGGAGCCAGTATATTATGTCATATCCTGGCACTCTGCGTTAACCCTTTGAGTGCCAGAGGGGTACGCAACGCATTGCAAAGCAATGCGTTGCGCACCCCTCTGGCACTCAAAGGGTTAACAAGGAACGCAAAGGCTGTCACAGAGAGTGCTTGTGCCGGTGGCAACACAGACCTCTCCTTCAAAATATCGTGTGACGGTGAGATCCTCTGATCTCCCCCACCGGCCCTTGATCTAGAGGCCCACCGGGGGATGCCCGATCCCCCGATAGGACAATCCGCCCATGTCAGAAACCCTTCCTGATACCACCAGAGCTACTGATCTCCCATACGAGTTGTCTGGAAGATCAGTAGAGGTGACGCAGGAGAGCTTCCCTATTCCATCGTACCCCCTACTACTGGGTGGCCTTCGGTGAGATCGATAAACCCTTTCTTGTCAATGAGGTAGGCTTTCCCTCACTCCTCACTGACACGTGAGGGTTTCTCGATCCCGTCCACTGCTACCTGGTAGTAGGGTACGGTAGAATACGGGAACTCTCGTTACTTTCTCAAATATTATTTAAAGTGTTAGTAATGCCTATATTTAAAAAAATAATAATATTGCAGCTATTAGAAAAAGAAACTAAACGACCCCATCTCTCACACCTTTATGGTTTAAGAGATTTAGAAGGCTAAAGTTCCACCCTCCCTCCACTTTCACGGCAGGATATCCTGGCCCCGGGGCAAGCAGGCGGCTCTTCAGCAGAGCCAAAATAGCACAATGTATAAAGAAATACTTCATTGGAATGCTCTACAAAGTGTGCCTGCAAACCAGGCATACATTGTATACCGTTCCTTATGAAGTATTTATTTTTACATTGGGCTATATTGGCTCTGCTGAAGAGCCTCCTCGAGTTGGTGGACTCGAATCTCCTGCTGTCATCTTTACAACTGATAGCAGGGAACTTTAACCTTCTATATCTCTCAAACCAGAAAGGTTTGAGAGATGGGACTGGGGTAGGGTGGCCACATATTCAATTTGCCATTCAGGGACACTGCAGAGATGAGAGTAGCAGAGTACTTGTCCTTGGCTTTAGCGCAGTCATGCGGAAGAGGTCATTGTACATCACTTGACATAAGTACACTGTCTCATCTTTATCAGGCGCACCACAGAGTTCTAAACACTAGAGGGGGAACTGCCCTTTGACTGCTGTGACAGAAAGTGATGACTGGTGGACCACAAGAACAGGAACTTCATGCCCTTAGACTAGCCTTATACTACTACAAAATTGTACTGCAGCTCCTGTTTGATATCAGGATGAAGGCTCAGTTCTCTCCAGTGTTTAGCGATATGTCTGGAGGCCATTTTCTTGTAGTCCAGTAGAGGCGTCACAGGAGGCAATGGGATGTTCTCCTTATAGTGTTTAGACCTCTTTGCTCTGGAGTCTTTTTTCCAGGACTTTTTATTGTCCCAGGAAGTTGTCATCAGGGACAAGGGACACACTTTCAAAATCAGGGACTGTCCTGGGTAATCAGGGACAGGTGGTCACCCTAGACTGGGGTTGTTTAGTTTATTTTTCGAATATCTGCAACATGATTTTTTTTTATCTAGGCATTACTAAACCTTTAAAGGGATAGTAATACTTCGTTTTAACTTTATTTTATTTTGTAGGCATTAAAAAAACATGAAGAATGATATAAGTCTTATCTCTCAAACCTTTATGGTTTAAGAGATATTCACAAACAAAGTATCCCCCCCTGTTCAACCAGATCAGAAGGGAGGTGCCCAGGTAGACTGCAGAGAGGGACAATCTTCAATTAAGATAAGGGAAAAACCTGAAAAACTTGTCAAGGGGGGGCAGGGCTTTCATTGTTCTCATAGGAAGAAGATTGTCCCCTGTTGTTATCTGTCTGGTCTATGGACTGCATTCCACATCTGAGAAGAGATGGGTTACACTAGGTAAAAGGGGCAGGAGGGGAAACTTTGCTTGTGAATATCTCTCAAACCAGAAAGGTTTGAGAGATAAGACTTATATCATTCTTCATGTTTTTTTAATGCCTACAAAATAAAATAAAGTTAAAACGAAGTATTACTATCCCTTTAAGCCAAAAAAAAAAAATTGGTAGCCTCTCACAGACAGGATTTAAGCATTTGAATGCCAAAGGGATATCCAAAGCATTGTATACCCCATAGCACTCAAATGGTTAATTCTGTACAACTAAACTTGTTTTAAGGTGTCTGGTCCACGTTAACACGTTGATGACCGAAGGGGTGTGCAAGGCATTGCTTCTTGATGTGTTACGCACTCATCTGGTCCTTAGTGGGTTAAAGGAATGACAAAACTGGGCTAATAACGAACTTGGTAGGTTGGCACCTTATAGGAAAGCCCCTGGCCTTTTGGGAACCTAACAGCTTCCCTGAAACAAGCTATATACAAAGATTGCTACTACAGGAACAGAGGAGCTTACAATCGATAGGCAAAACTATTGTATTCATACATCATTCAGTGTAACTTGTGGACTGCACTGTAAGCACCTCTGGATTAAATGTAAGTGCAGTGTTTATAGCTGGGTGTATACCAACTGACACCAGGGGAATCCACTCCATATGAATTATTTCCATGAACACTTTGCGGGAGGAATCACCCCCCACCCTTCCCCAGGCAGAGGCACGGCCCCCATCCCTGGGGCAGGGAGAATGGTTGTTTTGCAAGTGAGAGAAGCTCTGCTATTGCAATCACCCACCACTTCCCCTGGAGCCCCATACAGAGGTAGCCAGCAAAAGCCTGCAAGAACATTCCCTACATGGACTTCAGGGGGGAGCAGGCCACGCCCCCCACTAAGTATCCAGCCTCACGATGAGATCATGTTGCCTGGGGGAGGAGCGGGGGAAACTGCCAGCCACGCCCCCCAGGTATAAAACTATTAGAGTCAGGCTGGGGAAGTCAGTGGTACTGAGCTAGGTGAGCTGCTGTCTTGTTCAGGGATCTGCGTTGTTCAAGGAAGGAATCCTGCCTGCAGCATCATCATGTCTGTGTGTGCTAACATAATACTCCTCGCCTTGTTCCTGCTGTTCGTTGGGGAACTCTCTAAACCGGTGGAGGGGTGCACATGTGCCCCCAGCCACCCACAAGATGCCTTCTGCAACTCTGACATCGGTAGGTGCCATGTAACTTTTTGGGTGCCAGGGAGGTTGCAATGCGTTGGATACCTCTCTGGCGCTTAAAGGGTTAAACCACTGCGCATGGGGGGAAACATGTCCAGCAAGTGGGATGGGGGGGATCATATTCGAGAAGTTAAACTATTCTTATTGTAAAGTAATGCATGGCTCACGTCCTCTGGCAATCGAGGGGTTAATAAAGCGTGTTGTAATGCAGTCACCTGTTATGTTTAGCCCTTTCAGGACAAGAAGAGGTCTGCAATGCGTTGCACATCTCGGTGTTTAACCTTTTCAGTGTCAGGGAGTTTCCAGTGGACTCCCTGCTGGCACTGAAAGGGTTAAGTAACTACCTTGTTCACACGTCTGGCCTTCTGCTACCCAAAAGGTTAAAGATACATTCGATTTTATTTAACCTTTTGAGTGCCATAAGGCTACGCAACTTTATGGGGAGTATCGTGATTCAGACCTTTCTTGCACTCAAAGGGTTAATGTGACTGGATATTATTGTAATACATCTTATTTTTCTTTTCAACCAAAGTTTTACCCGAGTCTCTGAGTTTATTGCGTTGTTAACCCTTTGAGTGCCAGAGGGGTACGCAACGCGTTGCGTGCCCCTCTGGCACTCAAAGGGTTAACTCCTCCAGCACTGAAATGGTTACAGTGAAAACGGTACCTTCTATTTAATAACGCTGCGTATGAAAGGTTTATATAGAGCATCGCACACACCCACCTGGCAAGCAAACCATTAAAGCAACAGTAAAGCGCTACACACAGCTTATATTCGTATTAACCCTTTGAGTGCAAGATAGGTATCCAACACCATGCGTTGGCTACCTCGCTAGTACTCAAAGGGTTAAAATAGTATGTTGTCAGTCTTTTTAACGTATTCCCCGCTGACACTTAACCCTTTGGGTGCCAGAGGCGTATATGACGCCTTGCTGTTTAAAGCTTTAACCCCTTCGATGCTAGAGTTCTACAGAGTATTGGAAGGAATGCTTTGAAGTCATCTCTAGCACCCACAGTGGATTACATAACTTTATTCAAAAGACAATGTTACCTCATTGAATAAAACCCTGTCTAATAACTGAATTTCTGTTTCCGAAAGATGCATTTGTGTATTATTTTAACTAGCTCTGGAGCTGTGCTTAACCCTCAGAGTGCCAAGATGAGTGGAAAACGTAGTGCCCAGCCTTCTTCTTGCTCAAAGGATATTGGATCTTTGTCATCCAAAGTAAAATTGTGACGTCCAGCTTTACATGCATGGACTTCATTATCTACAACCTGTTATCACTTAGTGAGTCTAATCTTCCAAGAACTGGGCAAGATGCACTGTGGTGTGATAAATAGGAGATAACTTCTCCAGTGTGATAAACTATCCAGTTACTGTGTTATTCTATGGGAGATCTTTAGTTATAGACTACAGGGGAGATGTACTAAGGTGTGATAAATAGGAGATAACTTCTCTAGTGTGATAAACTCTCCAGTTACTGTGTTATTCTATGGGAGATCTTTAGTTATAGACTACAGGGGAGATGTACTAAGATGTGATAAAGAGGAGATAACTTCTCCAGTGAGAGAAACTCTACAGTTCCTATGTTTTTCTATGTGAGAGATTTAGTTATAGACTACAGGGGGGAGATGTACTAAGGTGTGATAAAGAGGAGATAACTTCTCCAGTGAGAGAAACTCTACAGTTCCTATGTTATTCTATGTGAGAGATTTAGTTATAGACTACAGGGGGGAGATGTACTAAGGTGTGATAAACAGGAGATAACTTTTCCAGGTACTCGGTTATTCATGGAGCCGATGCACTTGAATCCTTCTTGTGAACCTCCTAGTGCATCGGCTCCACAGAATAACATAGTATCTGGAAAAGTTATATCCTGTCTATCACACCTTAGTACATCTCCCCTGTAGTCTATAACTAAATCTCTCCCATAGAATAACATAGGAACTGGATAGGTTATCACACCAGAGAAGTTACCTCCTCTTTATCACACCTTAGTACATCTCCCCTGTAGTCTATATCTAAAGTTCTCCCATAGAATAACATAGGAACTGGATAGGTTATCACACCAGAGTAGTTATCTCCTCTTTATCACACCTTAGTATATCTCCCCTGTAGTCTATAACTAAATATCTCCCATAGAATAACATAGGAACTGGATAGTTTATCTAACTGGAGAAGTTATCCCCTCTTTATCACACCTTAATGCATCTCCTCCTTGGAGTAATTGGGGACATGCCAGATGTATTGTAGGGGACTCGGGGACTAGGTCTCCATTGCATTACAGAGACCTTTAAATCAATGAGTGACCGATCTGGTGCAGCTGGTTTGCTCCAGTTTTTCTCAGTATATTAGTCTGTGCGGTAACCCTTTGAGTGTCTGAGAGGTATCCACCGCAATGCATTGGGTACCTCTTTGGCACTCAACTGGTTAAGCATTCCTGCATGTTATTATATTTTCAGTTGTAAAGTACTGTGAACATCGGTGATGCTATATGCATAAAAATAGACTTGCGTACAGATCTTAACCCTTAAAGGGTTAATTCCAAGGGGTGTTCAATGGCACTGCAGAGCGAGAGGGCAAGTGCAGGAGTGCGATGACAAGGGGGCGGGGGGGTACTGTGTAAATTATAGGGAAACCCTTGTGAGTCATTAGTAGCATATCTAGCGTTGTGATGGGTAAACTGTGGCTCTCCAGCTGTTGAACTACAACTACCATCATGGCCATTTTGGGATGATGAAAGTTGATGTTCAGTAGTTGGAGGGCCAATTAGGCTTATGTACAGAGAAAAACTTGGGCAAACCAGCTGTGTTATAGGGGCCAAATTATCTTAACGTTTGATTTAAATAGATCATTTTAAATAGGCTAGAGATGTCTCCAAAACAAGCATGAAATGGTACCACTCTTCCTCACATTAAGGGGTTAAAAGTGTCATTTAAGTCAAATGGAATTTGTATTTAGTTCACTGGAACAGTCTACAAAGTGTGCTTGCATACCAAGCACACTTTGTAGACCGTTCCAGTGAAGTAGTTCTTTTTCTATCTGGCGATCTCGGCTCTGCTGAAGAGCCTCCACCGGTCCTGGGACCGGATTCCCCTGCAGTCAGCTAGAGCGCTGACATCAGAGAAAGGGGAGGGACAGGGGAACTTTAGTGCCGAAATATCTCTCAAACCATAAAGGTTTGAAAGATGGGACTGGAGGCATTAAGTTAATTTTTTAACGGTTACAAGATGCATCTCAGTAAAAACGTGACCATACTATCCCTTTAAACCAATAGTCTGACCGTTACTAAAATTCTACTCTCCCTCCCAGCTGTCACTTCCTACCAGGAAGTACCGAAAAATATGCATAAACTGAAGTAAAACTAAATATCTCAAACTTTTATTTAAAAAAAAAAAAAAAAAAATTGTCTAATGTAAATATAGGGGATTTTGAAAGCCATTTCAAAATCACCCGTTATATTCAAGCGTTCATTCCGCATTAATCCTGCCTTGTTTCTAGCGTACTGAATACATTTGTGTGTGATGTCTTGTACTGTGCTGCCATTTCGGAGGTGTGCTTCCCACGCTCTTTTGACTTGGTGCTGTAGGATGTTGCCATTACAGGGTAGTGCCCTAATTATGCTTTTCTCAGGCTTGTACTACAGACCAGTTCCTCCCCACTAGGAAGCATTAACCCCTTCAACGCACTACAGAGACAACACTGGCTGCTCTGGGCACAGTTGGAAATAAAAATAGATGCCCAGTTTATCTTCTCTTCCTCTTTAATATTTTGATCACACACTTGTGGTCTGGCTGCAGCTTCCCGAAACAACTTATTGGCTCCAAACATTGCCCTGACAGTAGTTGGTACACTGGCAGCATGAATAGAAGGCACAGTGTTCTCTATACAAGAACAGGCTTAAAGGGATAGTAATACTTAAAATGTAAAAAAAATATGTTGTAGGGTTTATCCCCCTGAGTAAAACAAGAGTACTCCCACTGCTGAAAGGTGTTTCATTCAAAAGTTATTAATTTTCAAAGTTGAATTTTTTAGGTGCAATATCAGTGGCCTGAAATTGTCCAGTGGTGCTGTTGCTACACGATCCTATGGACAGCTCTGGTCCCGGGACCATAAATCTCTATAGGATGGTGTAGCAACAGCGCCATTGTACAATTTCAGGCCACTTTGATATTGCACCTAATAAAATTCAACTTTGAAAATTAGTAACTTCTGAATGAAACACCTTTCAGCAGTGGGAGTACTCTTGTTTTGCTCAGGGGGATAAACCCTACAGCATATATATATATTTATTTACATTTTAAGTATTACTATCCCTTTAACCCTTTGCGTGCCAGAGGGGTATTGAATGCATTGCTTTGCAATGTGTTCTGTAGCCCTCTGGCACGCAAAGGGTTAAAGGAATAGTGTAGCAGGGTTTATCCTGCTGATACGAAGTTTACTACCACTGCTGAGATGCTTTATTCAGAAGTTATTGTAGCTCAAGCTTGCAATTTTTTTTACTGCTTATTTATTTTGGATGGAATACTTCTATGGCCTGAACCTTTATGGTGGTCCTTTTGCTGTAGTAGTGTATGGACAGATGTTATCATATGTAAAATAACTAATTTACAATTGTAAGGTGGTTATACATAATATTTACAGTGATATAACCCAATTACATTTGTAGGGGTTTTTCTTTGAAAAGGTTAGTAATGCTGCATATTTACTGGTAAGTTATGATCTGTCCTTACACTGTATACTATTGCTCCCCATCTGTGGTAATGCTGAGATCGCTATATTTTCGGTGAAATTATACTATAAATTGTCCCCCTCTTGGTAAGCCACCTCCCCTCAGAGCTGAAATCTGGTCATCGGACTGGACAGATCACAACGAGGTACAAACGTCCTTCATTCAGTATAAGGAAAACCGCGCCCCCTTGAAAGATGGAAGGCAGGGTTTTTTTTATACTGAAGAAAGATTGCCCATCGTCGCGATCCACTTTCAGGTCTGAAGCAAGGAATATGACGTATGTATAAGGGGAGGGGGACAATTTATGCATTACCAATGACGTGGAACAATAGTACACAGTAAGGACAGATCGTAGCTTACCGGTAAATGAAGCATTACTAACCCTTTAAATGATTTGATTTAACAATCAGATACTTTATATATAGGATTAATGGCTTGACATTACCTGTGACATGTGACATACACGGTATTATACTCCCACACATCCGTGTCAGTCCTGTCTTGCAAATTGTCTTGTTCTGTCTCTTATTCTGAGGATGATTTGAATTGAAATACAGCAGCTGGGAAGCCACTTGTTACTAAGTCCTATTTTATTCTGGGTAATTAGAGCTGCAGGTGTTCCACTAACAGTCTGGGACATCTGTGACACTGATACATTGTATCTTTATATTCTGGGCATAGAACCAAGTTCCTGAACATTTGTAACTGGGATGTGTAGTTTTTATTTTTTTTATACTTCCGGAAATAGAGCGGGTCCTAGGAAAGCAAGAATAAACAGCCTAGAATTAATTTACTACGACACCCTACTTCCACCCCTGTGTGTCTGCCAGGGATGTAGGATCACTATAACAGAGGTGTACAGCTGCCCAATGCTCAATGGTGAAAGGAAGTCCCCCCCTACTACAGTCTGGAACCTTCTGGATCTCCCTTTCCCCAATGTGCGTTGAATGTAAAACTGATTCAGCTCTAAACTGGGCATTGGAATAGCTGTTTAATCCCTACACCTACCTAATGCCAGTTCACTAATTTACATCAAAAAGCTTCTCCTTAAAACTGCTCGCACCAAGGGGAGGGCAGAGAGGTCGCTGGTGGGCAGTTTGAAGCTTTCTTTTAGATAATGTATTAACTTGGTTGCCATCACTGTCATGCTATAGGGCTGGTATTAAAGTTAACGCTGCTGCATCCATTAGCATACACTATAGCAATCCTACAACCTAGTGCATACCATTGAGTGCAGCCTTTAATGCCAGCGGCTAACTCCATGCTCCTGCACTCGTACATTCGTACATATGCCTTAGTAGTTTGCAAAGCTACTGTCAGTATAAGCACTTAGCATTGTGTGTGCACATCAATATAAGAAGTAAATTTAAGATAAATTGAGGAAACCTATGATAAGCATGTACTCCCTTTTAGAAGCAGGGAACAGCTGTTGGTGCAGTTATGTAACTCTTTTGGATGTTAGATAGATCCAACTGATTTTGGTGATTTCTCTGTGCATATGCCTCCATATGTATTAACCCCTTAATGACCCATGACGTACATGTACATCATGAGGTTGTGGTCCCAAAAGGACCAAGGATGTACATTTACGTCATGGAATTCCGGGCTCCCTGCGTGACTGCAAGCCGTTTGGGGAGTCCGGAATCAGATTCTAAAAAAAAAGTCCCGTGGTCCTTAAGTAACCGCCGCATGCGTGCTCGGCCAGTCCTTAAGGGGTTAAATAAAAAAAATTGTAGCAAGTCTGAGAGATCAGCTGCAACATGAAGTTCAAATCACATTTCCTAATATTTTCTTTACATTAGAGGTTTCTAATACATCGTGTAAAATATCTTTTAACCTTTTGAGTGCCAGAGGGGTAAGCAGTGGAATGCTTTGTAATACGTTGGGTATCCCTCTTGCATTCAAAGGGTTATTACAGTAATAAAGAAACAAAGAAGGTAGGCACTTGGTTTTAGGTGAAGGAATGTGTTTTCCACATGCACTAATCAACGTTTCAGCCCTCGAGACTTCTTCAGAAAGCCTACTGAAACGTTGACCAGTGCATTTTTTTTTCTTCACCTAAAACGGCCTACCTTTTTGTTAAATACCTTACATTTTCATATCTGCTATTTATTATATTTGCCCGACTAGATGTGTTTAATTATTACATTTTTTTAATTTCGTTTTTCCGTAACAATGTGCAGTGCATTGCAACCTTTTTAGCATTCGATGGGTTAAAAATTCAAATAATTTTGGAACTTTTATTGAACTCCTGTGGATCGTTTGTTTGCTCCAGAGTTGTAGACTTTTTTAATTGTAACCCTTTGAGTTCCAGAGGGTGTGCAACGTATTGCATACCCCCTCTGGCACTGAGGGGTGGGTGTGTGTGTGTGTGTGTGTTGGCTAGTTGTGGTATTTTATTTTTTATTTTTTTTAGCTGTGATGGTGGTAGAAGTGTTAACGTCTGTTTTGGGTTTCTAGAAATTCTCTGGGGACAGCTGACTTTAATGGGCAACAGATGGACCATGTGACAGGTGTAATGAAGTTGTGCTGGCTGGGACAGCTCAATGAATTGGGTTACCAGGCGCAGATGGACCATAAGGCTATGTTCACATTGGTAACTTGGCTGTACTCCATTTTAGTATTAGTAGTGTTAAAAAAGGATACCTGTCTTAAGGGGATAGTAACACTGCATCTTGTAGCCCTTTAAAAAAGAAATTCAATGCCTCCAGTGCCATCTCTCAAACCTTCATGGTTTGAGAGAGATCCACTTTCAAAGTCCCCCCCCCCTCCCTGACTTTAGCAATCTAGCTGACTGCAGGGGAATCCGGTCCCGGGACCAGCTAGAGGCTCTGCAGCAGAGCCGAGATTGCAAAAGAAATCCTTCACTGAATCTGTTTTCTACGTGTGCTTGCAAACCAAGTACACGTAGAAGACCATTCCAGCGAAGGATTTCTTTTGCAATAACGCGATCTCGGCTCTGCTGAAGAGTCTTCGCCGGTCCCAGGACCGGAGTCCCCTGCTGTCAGCTAGAGCTCTGGCGTCAGGGAGGGGGGAACTTTGAAAGTGGATATCTCTCAAACCATAAAGGTTTCAGAGATGGCACTGGGGGCACTGAATTTCTTTTTTTAATGGGCTACAAGATGCAGAGTTGTTAAATGTAATTGTTACTGTCCCTTTAAAGCTTACATCTAAAGCCACTCAGTTAACCAATAAAGGTATCCTTTTTAGTCTGCTAGTCTCCTGCATTTTCCATGGCTAACACAGTAATACTCTTTACCTGTTTTAGTACTGCTTACCTCCAAGTCTCCTGTGTTACAATCCTCTGGCAATGGGGGGGGGGGGGGGGGATTGACAGAGGTGTCACAAGTTCTTCCCACAAATTCCCACTGATCTAAATGGAGATTAAAGGGATAGTAACCCTGAATATGTAAAAACATATATATCATAGGGTGTATCCTCCTGAGTTAAACAAGGGAACTCCCACTGCTGAGCATTGTTTTATCCAAAAATTATTGCAGCTGAAACGTGAACCTTTTATGTTCAATATCTCAATGGTCTGATGCTGTACAGTGGCGCTGTTGCTACACCATCCTATCGACAGCTCTATTCAATTGACCATAAACCTCCATAGAATGGTGTAGCAACAGCGCCACTGTAACATTTCAGGCCACTGACTTACTGCACCGAAAAAAATGCAAGTTTTGAGCTGCAATATCTTTTGAATAAAAGATCTCACAACAGTGGGAGTACCCTTGTTTTACTTAGGAGGATGTGCACTAGAATATATATTTTTTTACAGATTAAGTTACTATCTCTTTAATACAACAGTCTAAATATGTTGGACAGCCCTCTGGTACTTGAAAAACGTCAAACATGACATCTCACAGGAGGAACATATTTATGTGTGGGGGGATCCTTTCAGAAAAGCTAGCCAAACCCTCTCACATGCCCCTTCCCCAAGGGGGGGGGAGGAAGCTGCGTTATACTGAAAGTTCTAGAATAAGGTTGGAGAGATTTCTTTTAATCGCTGCTGTGTGAGGGGCACGTGCAAGCAAATATTTATTCCAGAGGAATTTATAGTATTTAACCCCTTGGATCCTAAAGATGCCTTCAATGCATTACAAACAGTTCTACCATAATCTGTTAACCCCTTGCATGGTAGAAACGTCTCATATGTAGAGGTAGTTCTGAGGGGTTAACCATTTGATTGCCAGAGGGGTATGCAAGGCATTGCGCTGGAAAGGTTAAACCCATTTTTACTGGCAAACAAGCTGTGTGACAAATTGCTCTGTCGGGGAGATAGTAATGTTTCATAATAACACAACTGTCAGAGTTGTAGTTCAAGAGTAACTGAATAATAAAGTATCCCCCTCCCGCCCCTTCTACCTAGTGTAACACTGCTCACCTCAGAACAGCAAGACCATCTGGATGGATCACAGAGGGACAATCTTGAGTGATCATAAGGAAAAAACTGAAAAACCTGTCAAGGGGGTCAGGGTTTTCATTGTTCTCACAGTAAGAAGATTGTCCCTTGCTGTGAGCTGTCTGGTCAAGATACCAGATTCCACATCTGAGGGGAGGCGGCTTACACTAGGTAAAAGGGGCGGGAGGGGGATACTTTATCATTCAATTACTCTTGAACTACAATTCTGACAGTACTGAAATAACACTCTTCATGGCCCAAATACTATGAAGATTAATTGGAGCTTTTGTTTTTGTGAAACATAACTATCCCTTTAACCCTTTTAATGTCAGGTTAGGACCTATTTTGTATTCGGTAAGATAGTCCTGATTGGATGGGGGGGTGAATTATATATTTAACCCTTTGAGTGCCCGAGGGATACACAACTCATTGCAGAGCAATGCGTTGCATACCCCTCGGGCACTCAAAGGGTTAACAAAACAATTGGCTACCAGTTAAAACTGCCATTTCCATCCTCTACGTTCATGCCGGAAAATCCCACATACACACTTATACACACACATATAATATTGTACGTGTATTAAAGTAATTGCTCTATTTAAGCCATTTTCTCCCCGTCTTGCCTGTGCCCAATCATTCCTAAATACCCGATGCACTAGAGTTACAATGTATTGGCTGAGAGGACTAATGTGTCATGCTTATACGTATAGAAAATGCTTCTGAGAACAAACAGCACAATGGCCTGTCCTACGGGTAGTCACCACTCAGGCGTCACGTTTTAGTGCTCTAGTGCCATTAGAGGAGAAATTTCCATGTACATATTAGACTAATCCCACCCAGAAGGGCGGTCCAGGTCCAAAATGACTGGCAAGTCCCCTCTGCACGAGAACACAGCTAACCCCAGATGTATGTTTTAGCCTTGTCAAGGAGGTGGATTCCCTAGGCAATGAGCAAGGGGTCCACGTCTGGATTACCCTACACTCTTAGGCGGTTCACTTTTGAATTATGGCATGCAGAATAGCGTGCGACCACTCAAGTGTTTCAGCAGGTCGCTGGCAGTGCACGACAGCGCAAGATTGTCACGTAGCATAGCCAGTGGGCGCGTTAAGCACAAGGAGTCAGCTGGAGCGCCTCTGTGTGCTGCAGATAAGTGTGGTGTTTTTTTTTTTTTTTAGATTTTGCCGTCTTTTCCGAACTGATTTCAAGTGGCAGAACTAATAGATACAGTGCAGCAAATACATTTGTGTCACTTATGACTCCATCTGCCTCAGTGTGCTTAACGCGCCCATTGGCTATGCGATGTGACAGTCTTGTGCTGTCATGTACTGCGAGATTGTCACATCGCGCTTTTTAGGCAGGCAACCTGCTGAAACACTTGAATGGTCGCACACTCTTCTGAGTGCGACCGTTCAAAAGGATACCCTCTTAGGGAGACCCCCTAAGAGTATGCAAAATGTGACAGGCTTCTGAGAACGTGTCTTGTTTCCAGCTTGGGGCAAGTAATGGTCTTGAGCTTCACTGTTTAAAGTGATGGTATTGTCTATTTAAAAAAAAAAAAAAAAAAATCTTGTCGCCATTAAACTAATTGATCCCAGTCCCATCTCTCAAACCTTTATGGTTTGAGAGATATTGGCCACTAAAGTTCATCCCTTTCCTTGACGTCAGTGCTCTAGCTGACTGCAGGAGAATCTGGTCCCGGGACCAGCGGAGCTGACATAGCAAGACAGAAAAAGAACTACTTCGTTGGAACGGTCTAGAAAGTATGCTTGGTTTGCAATCACACTTTGTAGATCATTCCAGTGAAGTATCTTTTTCTATCTCGCGATTTCGGCTATGCTGAAGAGCCTCTGCCGGTCCCGGGACCGGATAACCCGCAGTCAGCTAGAGCGCAGACGTCAGGGAAAGGGATGAACTTTAGTGACTATTATCTCTCAAACCATAAAGGTTTCAGAGATGGGACTGGGATCAATTAGTTTAATGGCTACAAGATTCTTTTTATTTATTTTAAATTGCACAATACTATCACTTTAGCTGTTCGACTTCCAGAAAGGTATCCAACTCATTACATTGCAATACGTTGGATAGCTCTCTGGTACTCAAGGGGTGTATGTGCAACACATCACAAAGGAATGCGTTTCACACACCCCTTGTCCTTTTAAGTGTTAAAGTCCCAGATCTTGTTGCCAGCTTGGAGCAAGTGATGGCGTTATTCTCCCTACTACCAATGGTGAAATTCAGCTGCACGGCCCGCTAATAATGGATTCAGTTGACCTAAGTGCTGGGTCTTTAGGGAACTGGGCAACTCTCAATCCAAAGGCACATTGTAGAAACCTCTCTATGGGTTAAAAGCACTTTTGTGTTTGTAGTTTGCAGTCTAATGGTATTAGTGGGTGTGTGGCTGGGCGAGTGCTCCTAGGGAAGCCTAGGATGCCTTGCCTATCTGTATTAGAGTGTAACTCCATCTCTTATTAGTCCTAGGAAACATAGTGTGGTTTTCCTGGAGGTGATCTCATGTGCCACCCACACAGCGTTCCTTGCCTCATTACGTTAGGTGCGAGGTTTGAGGCCTGTGTAATTCACACCAATCAGAACTCCTTGATGCAGGGAACAATGTAGGATTCGCACCCCAGAAGCAGAGTGATCAGGAGCAAAGCGAGGAAACGCTGGGAGAAACCATGGCATGTCTCACTTATATAATTGGTCTGGCAGCTTGTAATGACAGAGAAACCATTCAGCTATAGGGTGCTAGCGGGCTGTCTTTGGAAAGCTAAAGAGAAGTATTTCTGGAGACAATTAGCTGTACCATAGGGGATAGATAAAAATACTCAAAATTGCTGTTGATTTTAAATGGAGCTTTTAATGCTTGGATGCTACAGATATCTACCAATGTTATAGTATGAGAATATTAAGGGTTAGTAATGCCCAAAATAAAGTTGATTCTATATGTTAGATATTACAAAAATAAAGTATTTGGAAAGTCTTCTCTCTCAAACCTTTGTGGTTTGAGAGATATCCTCTGCTAAAGTTCTCCTTCTGACAGAAGGAGATCCGTGTTGACTAACAAGAGGAAGCTCTTCAGCAGAGCCGCAATAGCGCGATTTAAAAAATACTACTTTGGAAAGGTCTACAAAGTGTGCCTGGTTTGAAAGCACAGTTTTTAGACTGTTCCAAAGTAGTATTTCTTTTTAAATCTCGCTATTGCGGCTCTACTGAAGAGCCTCCTTGTTGGTCAACACGGATCTCCTTCTGTCAGCTTTACAGCTGACTTCAGGAGAAGTGGAATTTTAGCAGAGGATATCTCTCAAACCATAAAGGTTTGAGAGGACTTTTTCCAGATACTTTATTTTTGTAAACTCTATCATAGACTCAACTTTATTTTGGGCATTACTAACCCTTTGAAGCTTAGCCTCTCCAAAAGAAGCATCCAAGGCAGTAGATATGATTGATTGGAACCTGCCTTATTTAACTGACCTGTAGGGACCATCAAGTCGGTTCCAGATGTTGATCACTGTTGAGGGTCCTGCATGCTGCTCTGCCACCCCAGAATTCATTGCACAGAAAAAAAAATGTTGCAGTCCTTAATGGCTGCCCCTGGTCCGGATTGAGTTGTCGTTAAAGGAGAAGGAACACCTAATTACGCCCACTTACCTTACCGTAGCCAGAAAACTCCAATGGCCCCTATGAAATGTTCCATGCAGGCCAGACATGACTGTTGCTTTTAGATATTATTATTTTTGTTTTTTTGCAAACAGAAGCAGGCAGAGTGTATGAACCATCTTAACCCTCAAAGGGTTAAGGACCAGCAGGGTGTGCGCACCCCTTTGGTCGTTAATGGGTTAAGATTAACATGTGCAGTGGTGTGGCATTCATGTGCTGTTGTCCTAGCAACTTGTCATGTCTGCCTAGCAAGGACGTGACAGTCAGGACTGATTGACAATGTGATCGCTTGAATCAAGGAAGACTCGTAGGGGCCATTAGGATTTTCTGGCCATGGTAACTGAAGTACGATTTATTAGGAGGTGTTAGTTCCGCTTAAAATATTTCAACAGGCCATGTACTAGCCCTCCCCAAAAGGCAAAGGTCCACTACATTACGGGTGCAATGCTTTGGATTTTTACCTGGCACTCAAATAGTTAATCTGCCGCTCCTCTCGGTTCTAGAGCAGTGTGGGTTCCATTATGAGGCTGATGGACTTAGAAGAACTGACACAAAACAACTACACTACAAATAAACATTCTGAAAATTCTTACTAATGTTACTATCGCTTTAAAACCCCCATCTAAATAAATGTACATTTTTGGGACCCCCCCCTCCTGTCAGTGCCCATGTTTTGGAGCAGAATTGCACCCTTTTACTTGGTGTATCAGCCTCTGTCTATGTAAGCCTGGCTTGTGTTCCAGAACTGCCTGGCTCAGGGTTTTTTTGTTAACCCCAGCGAACGGCTGTTCCAGCAGGTTCTCCATCAAAACCCATTAATGCTCAAACGAACAGGACAAAACCCGTGTTTTGTTCCAGCTGTTACCATCCCAACGAGCGGCCATAAAAGAAATTCTCTTAAAAAAAAAAAAAAAAAAAAAAAAACGTACTAGCAAAGGCTTGTGAAGACCTTGACGTGGAAAAACAAGTGTGTTCTAGAATCTAAACCAGGTTTAGTCAACTATCTGACCTTCAGTTGTTGGAAACTACAACTTCCATCATCCCCAACCAGCAGGATGATGGGAGTTGTAGTCTTCAACAGCTGGAGGGCCATCAGTTCAGTAAAACCCCATGCTCTCACAAACCTCATGTTCAAACATTTCCTGTTGCTATATTAGAACATCTGTGGTTGTTACATCGGGATAGATTCTATAGAAACACTGAGGGTGGCGTACTAAGTAGCAGTGGAGTAATTCTGAGGCAGATCAGCTGAACCATTGAAGACCCTTGCATGCTCAACATATTGGAGACTTCACTAGCATTCAAGGGGTTAATAGTGCCATTTAGGTCAATAGGAATTTTTATTTGTAATATGTGATACAGTTGGTTTGCCCCAAAATTAATCTTTCCTTTAGAAGAAGGGTTCTTAACCCTCTGAGTGCCAGAGAGGTATCCAACACATTGCAATACGTTGCATACCTCTCTGGCACTCATAGGGTTAAGCCATTTACATCTCATTCACTGCTCTATGGACCTCCGAGGTTTGCAAACTCGGTAGTATAATGATAATGCCGTAACAATAGATGTACAAAGGGGGAGCTTGAGCGCCCTCCCTGGTAGAGGTGGTAGTTGAATTTCAGGACCGGGGAGTTCTGCGCCGCCATTACTCTGTCCCGCAGAATGCGGAAGTGGGTACAGGAATCTAATTTTGACAGCAAATTTATCATTAAAGGCATAGTAATACCTGGATTAAGAGTTTAATATTCATCTGCATTTAATTTATTTTTTTTCAGTAAATTCCGTTGCTTAAAGGAGCAGTAAACTTTTTTTTTTTTTTTTTTTTTTTATGAAAACACATATTTTATAGAGCATTTCCTGCTGAATAAAACAAGGTCACTCCCACTGCTGTCGTTTTTTTCAAAAATGATAGCAGTGTAAATAATCAGGAAGTGAATTTACTGTGTTTACTTCCTGATAGTTCTAACTGACAGGAAATGAATTTACTGTGTGATTACTTCCTGATAGTTCTAACTGACAGGAAGTGACAGGCAGTTTCTATCACATTCTATGGAGAATTGTATGTCTCTGACTTTCCTCTCAATTAGAATCTATCAGGAAATCTAATTAGAATTTGACCACTAGAGGGCACTGCTAATGTAAAAAAACATGGGTTTAAACACTAATAACTCTGGAAATATAAATCTCTCAGCAGTGGGAGTACCCTTATTTTACTCAGTAGGAAAATCTCTACAATACTTTTTCATAAAAAAAAGTTTACTGCTCCTTTAAAGATGTGTGTTTTTAAGATTTATACACTTTTAAATTTCCCCTCACCTTTTACTCACGTCATCACCCTAGCTGACAGACCGAGATTCTGGTCATTTGACTGGACGGCTCTTAGAACGGTCTACAAAGTGTGCCTGCCTCCCAGGCACACTTTGTAGACTGTTCTAATGAAGTATTTCTTTATATCGGCTATGCTGAAGAACCGTCTGGTCGCAGGACCAGAATCTCGATCTGTCAGCTACAGCACTGACGTGAGTAAAAGGGGAGGGAGTGGGGGGGACTTTAAAAGAGTATAAGCCTTAAAATAAACATATCTAAGCAACAAGATTTACTGCATTTCATTTAATTTTTTTTTTCCTCAGAAGAACAATATTAAACCTTCTTACATCCAGGTATTCCTATCCCTTTAACTACGGACTTACAAAAAAAAAAAACCCTGTTATCTGGAAACAACTACAGTACACTAATAGGAGACAGGGTTTATTAAAGGGGAAAGTTCCGTTTTAATAAATAGCGGATTTATACAGGTGCTTGACGTTTATATAACCCTTATTTATTTTTAGGTGTTAGTGTTCCTTTAATTCTTTAATAACAAGAAGGGGCGTACAACGAATTGCACAGCAAAGCATTTCACACCCCTCTCATTGAAGGGTTAACCCTTTGAGGGCCAGAGGGGTACCTTAGGATGTTTTGGGTATCTACAAAAAAAAAATAATGATGCCGCACATTTCTTTCTTGCTCTTACTTACAGGGGTGTCCGTAGAAAAATTTCCACGGGATGGCAAAGCCATAATATGAACCCCCGGACGCCCATGCTTACATACTTGAATAGCAGAATTGCCTTTAATGAGGACAATTGCATATGAAGGCATTAGAAACTTCCCTCATTAGACTATGAGTACATTCCGTGCATGTCACTGCTAGCTTATATAATATCACGGGGTTGTCTCAGGACTGCCATCTGCTAAATTCTTTGATTCCCATGGAGTTGTTTTTCCTTTTGTCCACTTTTCTCTAGAGCTGAAAGACGCCTGAAATAATTTGCATTCTTGGAATAGTGTAGCCATTAAGTACAGGAAGTTGTCAGAATCCACTCTGGTATCCCTAGAATGCATATGCCTATGTGCAGGGGAAAAAAAGAAACCTCATTGGCCAATTTTCTCTGGTACCAGTGTTTAACATTGTCAGTGCCTGAGAGGTATGTAATGAAATTGGATAACTTTCCAGCACTCAAAGGGTTAAACATGACTTTACTCCTTATACAGGGCTCATCTCTGTTGGCACTCGAAAATGTTTGCAACAATTCTTAACCATGCTGCTAAGAATGGGTCTTTCTTTTTTTTTTTTTTAATACATTCTCCTATAGGGTGGCCAAGACTTATTTAATTTTCAGTTCTTTTAACCCAGAATACTTTGCTGGAGGGTGAAGTCACTACACTTATCTGGAGTTTTGAAATAGGCTTCCAAGTTCTTCATAAGTGGAGGCTGTCGCCTCCCAGAGACCAGTGACGCCGGGTGTTTGCAGAGTGCCCAGATGTGGAACAATGCTGGGGCATCAACCTTTGGCCCTCCAGCTGTTGGAGGACTAATACTTTTAGTATTGACTGCTCCTGCTTTATCGATCTCTATTGGTTAGTGCAAAGCATTGCTTTACAACCAGTTGTATACCCCCTATGGCACTCAAAGGGTTAAGAGATACATACTAATTAGGTGGTGTCCTTCACGTACCTGCAAAGAACAAATCTGCCAGCAGTCCCTTTCTAGCTTTAACCCTTTGAGTGCCAGGGGTAGCCAATGCAATGTGTTGGATATCTTTGGCACTCAAAGGGTTAAATATCCACCACCGGAGGCTGATGTGGAAGGATTGTATTGGTGTATACAGGGATCAGCACAGCGGATGCTGCTTTTATTTAGGACCCAAATTGGAAACTTGTGTTTTCCCCGGGGCGGCTCCAAATTAGAATGTTAGATGTAAAGACAATGTAGAACAAAGGATGAATATTCTTAGCCTGCAGCATTGCAGACAGATAATGTATTTATTTCTACACAGTCTACGGCTGCAAAAGATTAATCAAATGTTTGACTGGAAATATTGTCAATAATTACATGAAATAGTCCCCTTCAAAACTGTGAAGCTATGAACATGTGTGGTATGCATATCATTGTCATTTTATACTGAATAATTGTTCCAATAATCTATAGAATATTTAACTTGCACCTTTAACTAAGTCCATAGCCATCACAGATTCACCAGTGACAGGGCAGTATCACTCTATGCCAACAGAAGAGTCCTGTGTCATCACGCACTTCATCAAGGCAATATCAGATATTACTTTGATGTACGTGATGACGTATGAAACAGCTGTCATAATGGGATAGTCTGTCTGAATTATCATCATAGTGTTATTTCAATTCTGTCAGAGTTTTAGTTCAAGAGTAATTCAATGACAAAGTATCCCCTCCTGCCCCTTTTACTGATGTAACACTGCTCAGCAAGAGCAGAAGGGAGGTGCCCAGGTAGACTGCAGAGAGGGACAATCTTCAATTAAGATAAGGGAAAAACCTGAAAAACTTGTCAAGGGGGGCAGGGCTTTCATTGTTCTCATAGGAAGAAGATTGTCCCCTGCTGTTATCTGTCTGGTCTATGGACTGGATTCCACATCTGAGAAGAGATGGCTTACACTAGGTAAAAGGGGCGGGAGGGGAAAATTTGCTTGTGAATATCTCTCAAACCATAAAGGTTTGAGAGATAAAACTTATATCGTTATGTTTTTTTAATGCCTACAAAGTAAAGTAAAGATAAAACGAAGTATTATTATCCCTTTAAATGCAATGCAAAAAGACAACATTCTATGTAGCATTCTGATATATCCTTTTTCTATACCTTCATAGAACTTTCAAAGAGAAGTTATATCTCCTAATAACTCCCTACCACCGCCTTCACTTAATACAGCAAGAAAATCCTAATGCATTCTAATTTTTTTTTTTCCGTTTTGTTTTTGTTTAAGACATACGATCTTCAATTGACAGTAACACTTAATATGTAAAAAAAAAAAATTATATATATATATATATATATATAGTATGGTTTATCCTCCCAAGGAAAAGAAGGGACGTCCAACTGAGAGATGGTTTCTTTTTTTTTTTTTTTTTCTTTCCAAAAGTTATTGCAGCTATAACTTCAAGTTTGTAGGTGCAGTATCGCAGTGGCCTGATATTTTTACAGTGGCGCTGTTGCTACATCATCCTATGGACAGCTCTGGTCAGTTGACCATAAACCTTCGTAGGATGTTATAGCAACAGCCACTGTAAAATGTCAGGCAATTGAGATACAGCACTTTAACCCTTTGAGTGCCAGAGGGGTACGCAACGCGTTGCAATGCGTTGCGTACCCCTCTGGTACTCAAAGGGTTAAAAAAAATCACTTTTGAGCTGCAATAACTTTAATAAAACCCCTTTCTGCAGTGGGAGTACCGTTAGTCTGCTCAGAAGGATAATCCCTACAATATATTTTAATTTATTAATGGTTATCCCTTTCATTCAGTCCTGGTTGTCAGGTCTGTGCAGGTAGAGACAAACTCTGCACACGGTTATCTCGCACTCTACTTGATTCGGTTTAAAAACTGCCAACCGCTGTCATGTCTGCCTCCATGGACGACATCAGTACGGAGTGAAGACATTCCCTCTTGATCAAATGCTTAACCCTTTGAGTGCCAGAGGGGTACAGAATACATTGCATTCCGTACCTCTCTGGCACTCAAAGGGTTAAGGGCAAAAACTGTAAAGGCCATTAGGCTTTTCTGGCCACACTAAGGTAAGTAGCACAAACCAACCAACTGCGTCATAGGAGGCAAAAAAAAAAAATCCTATTGATCTGAACGGGGCTTTTAACCCCTTGAATACAAGAGACCAATCTAGAACTGAGAGGGTTAACCCTCTGAGTGCCTGAGGTTCTGCACTAGCCTGCAACCTGTTACAACCAGACCAGTTTCTTCTTTCACCAGAAAGCAGCTGACATAACACATTGCCAGTGCAACCAGAGAGAGTAACCCTTTGAGTGCTAAAGGGGGTACATTGTGTTCTCCTCTGGTTCTCAAAAGGGTTAACAAAAAAAGTTGAAATCAATGGAAATGTTTGTCTCCTACGGGCTGTTGGTTCGCTCCAGCATTGCTCCTCTTTTTTTTCTTCCAGAATACGGCCCTTAGTGAGTTAACTCTTTTTGTGCATGCTGTTGTGGTCCTCTCTGGCGGATCAAGGGTGCAGTAAGCAGGTGGTATGTGGAGAGCTTATTACATTCTGATGAAAACTGTTCCCAGCAAATGGCACCTGCATACTTATTATTAGGCTTGTCATGTCCATCAGCGCTTGGATACCACTGTGGAGAAAAGGTGAGGACATAGTAGGGCTGATTAACTCTTTGAGTGCCAGTGGAGTACGCAATGCGTTGTGTACCCCTCTGTCATTAAAAGGGTTAATCAAGCACAAGAGCTACAGTTCTGGAGCAAATCAATTACGCCACTGGGTTAAAAATAAAAATTAACTATTGGCATAAATGGGGCTTTTAACTTGGGCTGACCAGGCCCCCCCTTTAACCAGGCACACATAGTAAATAGGCATATTTCAGGACTGCACTGAAATCAGCTCATCCCTGGATCATGTATTTTTCATGTGTCCCCGGATAAAGGTGAGGTCTGTTCACCCCATTTTAACCTCTTGAATGCTAGAGAGGTCCCCATTGTATTGTTTTGCCCCATTTAAATCAGTGGTTATTTGGAGAACATTCATTTCTTCAGTTCAGTTGGTTTGCTCTGTTTAGCTTGATGATAACCCTGCAGACACCGGTGCTTTAAGACATATTATACAGTGTTGCGCTTTCTCTGCAGCAGGAAATTCTGCCTACACTACAACATACAGAGCACTCTGTGTTGTAGGGAGATCGCAACTTTGTATCACCGTCCCTCCTGTACTGTCTTTGACAGATCCCTAGAAATGCAAGTTAACCTTTTGAGTAGGGTGACCAGACCTCCCCTTTAACTGCAGACACATGGAAAATAGGCACATTTCAGGAATACTCTGATATCAAAGCAGCCCTGCAGTATTAATTTTTTATGTGTCCCTTGTTACATAGAAACAAAGACTTTGACAGCAGATAAGGACTATTCGGCCCATGTAGTCTGACCATTTTCCTACTGTAAAAACCTCAAACCTTATTTGGTCCTCTGTCTTTTCTTATGTTCAGGACAGCCTTATGTCTATCCCATGAGTGCTCAAATTCCTTCACTGTATTAACTCCTACCACTTCTGCTGGTGGGCTATTCCACTTATCTACTACCCTCTCAGTGAAGTAAAAGGTGAGGTCTAGTCACCCTACCTTTGAGTGCCGGTATCCAATACATTGTATACCTCTCTGGCACTCAAAAGATTTATGGAGCTTAATGTCCGGGACATGTGTGTGTAAGAAAAAAGTATAGTAGTTTTTACTTTACGGATTATGTTATTGCAGAATTTGTAACCTCAGTATGGAGGCTGTCACTTTAACTGATCTGAGAATGTTACATTTCATAGTGTCTGTAACACTAACCTGTAACAAAGTGATACTTCTATTATTCAGATTACATGATTTGAATGGACTGTAGTACACCATAGTAAGTGGGTTTAACCTTTATATAGATATAGATATATATATAGATAGATAGATAGATATAAATTATATCAGAACCTCTATATGGGGTTCAGCCAGAGCCTAAAATAAGATGGAGAAATGCAGGGAACGCAGTGAAGCGTTGCAGGAGAATAGAAGATGTATTTTTGGCCTGCAGATGAAGGACTATATTATATGGGCTGTCAGCAGGGAGTGAAGGTGGCAGGCCCCCAGTATTGTCTGACTGACCCCAGGGAGAGAGAGTAAAATTGCAGGATCACCATTGTTCTATTGATCCTTTGTACCAATTTCTCTTTCTTTGTGTAAAATGAGGCGTGTAGCTCACACCCTTAACTCAGATCAAAGCATCACGCAGACTTCATTAATCACTTCGGACTGTAAAAGGCCAACAGCCCCTATACTGATGCAAGGGCAGTGTGTATGCTGACGCAGGAATATGTCAGTTGGCATAGGGGGTAGCATGCATCTGTTTGCTTAAAGGAGACATGTGTTCTCCAGCATGGGGTGAAAGGAACGTGTCTGTGGTACAACTAAGATGTTAACTCATTAAGTGCCACCTAGAGGGTTATCTGTTGTGTCTTAGTGGGGGGTGGCACTTGTGTCTACTGAAATTGAATTGTATTAACACATGATGTTTGTAGACTAGTGAAAGCCTTTACCAGCTGACACATTCACTGACCTAAAAGCCAGATGTCTGTCTTCATTATCGCTCCATGTATATTTTACCTCCAAGTCTCTCCCAGAGGCTCAGCCGCCATGCAAGTTCTCAGCATCTCAGACAAACCTAGGGTGGTCCTGTCATTAGGACAGGTGGGTCTGTCACAATGACTGAGCCACTGATTGATCACGGTCCTCATGTGAGGAGACTCTTTAAACTACTTGGCTGCTAAAGACGTCTCCACACACATTTGCTCTGTTTTAGGACGGCATTTGAGAACCTATATTGATACCAACATGAAAAATGGCTAAATAAGCAAAGAAATACAATTCTTAGCATATTAGTCGATTTACCAGTCATCCAGTTTGTTCATTGGCAGTAAGCACAAGGATATGCCATGAAATTATCCTATTACTGTATCAAGAGTTAGGCTGGAGTATCTCATGTGAGCGGAAGAGCTGCACATTCTTATACATAAATGTTGAATGCAAATGCCTTGATTTTAGTCCAGTATACATTCATTTTCTGGACAGGGTTTCATATTGAAATGTCGCCAAATATTTGGCAGCCATGAAAAGGGTGACATTCTGATGTATTATGCTTAAAGGGATAGTATTGCATGAAAATTTTATTTCTATTGTAGGCCTTAACCCTTTGAATGCCAGAGGGGTACGGAATGCATTGCAAAGCAATGCATTCCGTACCCCTCTGGCACTCAACAGGTTAAAAAAACATTAAAAATGTTATAAGTCTCATCTCCCAAACCTTTATGGTTTGGGAGATATTAGCAAGTAAAAGTTGGCTGTTTTAGCAAAGTCTGCCATCTAGTGGACAGATTTGGAATCCGGTCCACAGATCAGCCGGCAGCTCTTTAGCAGTGCGGAGATCAAGATCTTTAAAAATAACTACTTCATTGGAACTGTCTACAAAGTGTGCCTAGCTTGCAAGCACACTTTGTAGACCATTCCAATGAAGAAATTATTTTTAAAGATCGTGATCTCCGCACTGCTGAAGAGCCGCGGCCGGTCTGCAGACCGGATTTCAAATCTGAAGGCTTGAGCTGTGACGTCACTCCAGGGGAAACTTTACTTGCTAATATCTCCTAAACCATAAAGGTTTGGAAGATAAGAGTTATATCATGTTTAATGTTTTTTTAACGACTACAATAGAAAAGAAAATTATTTTCAGGCAGTACTATCCCTTTAAGGGTCGCCTGAACCGCAACAGTAGTGTAGCATCAAAAGGGTTAACAGGCGATTTTAAAGTACTTTTAAAGTGGATCTTGTCACTCCTATGGAGCTGTGTGCTGGCAGGGACTTCTCTCCCAGCACCAGCCTCACATCTGCCTGAGGAAATAAATACTCCATTCTACTTTAATATACTATTGAAATGTTGCCCTCTATTGGCAACCCTTGAATGTGCAACATCAGCATGTCTCCCTTTTCATGGCTGCCAATAGAGGGTGCCATTTCAATAGGATACCTCTGGACAGGGACCTTACTACCTCCTTTTTTTTTTTTTTTTTTTTTTCTGTCACAATAATTGTTTCTCTGTGTTTCACTGTGGAATGTTAACGTTTAGTAATTGTTACTACTTTTATTGTTTTAACTTATTTCCTTGATTGGCATACTCCTAGAGAGGAAAATGCACGTTTTAATTGATAAATACACAAAAATACAAATCCTTTCTTTTTGCTCTCTATAAAACATGTTCTGATGGCATGATATCCCAGAAAAGGGGAAAAAAATAACCCCAGAACTGGTCTTGCGCATTTTGATCGACAAGGCTTACTTGTTTCGAGCCACAACCTACATATAACACTATAGAAGTTTTTTTGGTTTGTGGATTTTATCAGTAATCACATTGGCGTGCATTAGTCCTTAGATCAAGCATAACGAATATGTTGCTTAAAAGACATAGACAGAGCTGTTTCCAATTCTGGACCTAGGGGTCCATTTATCAAAATGCCGACACACAGGGAAATAAACTAGTATTTTCCTAAATATTAAGATTGTCTTCTTTTGAACTAGCCCTTCTCTATCAGCAATAAAGTACAAACGTATGTCCGTGATATATGCAAAATTCTTACTGGCTATGGTATGTCCAAAACGCGTTGAGTTTCCTATGACCACTTGTCTCACGTCTGTACTCTTCATCAGGGGTCAAGTTCGGGGAAAGTGTGGGAACTCACCCAAGATCCCCCCGCCCAAAATAAATATGTACGGCTCACGACAAGTGTCTCTCTATACGTGTGTGTATTATTGCATGTATGAGTGTGTCTATCTCACTCCTATGTATGTCAGTGCATGTGTGTGGGAGTTTCTGTGTGTGTTTGTTGCATGTGTCTTTGTCTCTATCACTGTTGCATGCATGCACACACATTGCCCCCCATCATCTCCACATTGCCCTCACATTTCCCCCATCAGCTTCAACTTGCTCCACTTTGCCCACCATCAGCTCCAACTTGCCCCCATCACAGGCCTGTAGCTGCTGGAGCTCCTGCGTAGTCTTCTCTTTAGTAATGCAGAGCGCTGGGAGATGATGTCATCTCCCAGCGCTCTACAGTACTAAAGAGCTGACGGCAACGAGGGAGCACAGTAGCTACACAGACCTGACTGTGTTGCTGTGCCAGGCATAGGAGTCCTGCTAGCGGGAACGGCATTCCTGCTTTGGAAAATGTACAGGAACGCTATTCCTGCAGGACTCGAGCCCTGCTCCTCATCCAGTTTTTGTTTTTTTTCTTCAGTAACCTGTGATTTTACCTTCTTATACCAGCTGTGTGGTGGACATTTTTCTTCTAAATACTAGCAGTGTATCCCATTGAAGTCAATGTTGTGTGGAGCCCACTCACTCAACATATGACTAAGTGTGTGGATAAAGAGGACCTTTCCATTGGGAACACTAGGTGGAGAAATGATCACGTGTTAGAGGTGCATTGGATATACTGCTCTATCCTCTGGATACTACAGTTCCATCATAAAACGGCAAGTTATAGGGCCATATGCTCATAGAAGAGGATCTGTTCTGGAGTAAACCAACTGAACCAGAGGGTACAAACATTTCTAAAATTGCTATTTAAATGTGCTTTTAACCCCCTGGAATGTCTGAGGCCTCAAACACATTGTGAAGTAATGCAATGGGTACCACTAGCATTCAAATGATGATAATTCACATTTAAATAGCACTTTTTATGTGTCCCATATCGTGCAGTTGGCCTGCTCTAGAATTGCTATGCGCTTGTTTTTTGTATTCAGGCTTTAGAGCTCATTGGATTTTACTGTTTCCACTACAATGGGAACAGTCCTCACGTGAGAATCGTATCAGATCATGATGTTAGAGAGGATGGCAGAGGCCCCAAAGAGAGTGCATAGATCAGTCCTTTAGCATGGCAGACCCTGGTATAATTAGAAAGGAATGGGCATGCAGAGGACTGGGCAGGAAGTTCCAAAGTAGTGGAAGCAAGCACAGGAAGGAAGGATTATGGGGTGTCAGGAACCAGGTGCTGAGCTGGCTTACTCCAGTTCCAGAAGGATTAACCCTTTGAATATGAGAGGGGAACACAAAGCTTTGCGTACCCCTCCGGCACTGAAAGGGTTGAGGACCACATGGTCCAGGGATGGGGTGCGCTGGAGGACCAACTCTTCTCACCGGCCCTTAAAGTACAGACACTGATGACTACCCTGGCATGTCATCAGTCGTTAACCCTTTCAGTGCCAGATGGGTACGCAATGCATTGCTCTGCAATACATTGCGTATCCGTCTGGCACTGAAAGGGTTCAGGGGTCAATTGCAGAGATCACAAAGAATTAACCCTTTGAATGCCAGGGAGGCTGCCAACTCATTTACAGAACACTTACCGGGTTAAAGGGCCTTATGCATAAAGAAAAAGATCAGCAATTCTAGAGCAAAGCAACTGCATCACAGGGGGACAATGAACACTGATTTGAAATTGGGCTTTTAACCCCTTGAATGCTAAGGAAGTCTCCAACATGTTGCCTATCCATGTTTGACTCCCAAGGGGTTAA
Source organism: Rhinophrynus dorsalis (assembly GCA_037306005.1). Taxonomy (NCBI): domain Eukaryota; kingdom Metazoa; phylum Chordata; class Amphibia; order Anura; family Rhinophrynidae; genus Rhinophrynus; species Rhinophrynus dorsalis. The sequence continues at coordinate 31,852,678 of CM074721.1, read as the reverse complement.
GATGCTTTATTTGAGCCAGGGTTGCCCCTCTCATTGCTGGAAAGGCAGACGTGGAACACAATGCAGTTCTGGTTGCTATCAGTGAGGTCTCCTTTTTCTGGAAAACAATAACTGCAATGAGACAGCTGGGCACGTGGGTCTGTTTCTTTTTCCATTGAGTTGGTAATCAGATTGGGGGGATTCTTTTGGATGGGAGTCTATTTATCAAAGCTCTTGTCATGTGTTTAAAATGGTCCAAGTTTGCTTACTTCAAAGGAGCACAATTCCTTGTAAGAACACTCACAGATCAAATTTCTGACCTTTTCACTCCAAGTCTAGTTTAGTTTTACAGGGAATTAAACCTGCCTATATGTACTGTTTTTCTGTAAACCGTTTCCGATAAATTTAATGGTTATACTGGTGATATGACACTTTTATGCTAATTCTGTGCATAGTATAATTAGTTTTGTATGAGTCCATAATTACTACTCACTGTCCTATTAGACACCGCAGCGTGTGGTTTCCTATCTAGATTTCTTCATAGCACAGTGTGTGGTAATATTGGTTTAGCATGGAAATGATTTACTATAATACCTGGGAACTATTAGGGTTTGATCCTGAGACTCGGTGGGTCTTTTATATGTATGTGCCAGTGCGTCTGCATGGCATTAGTGTCCCAGCTGCAGCCTCTGCACCGACTGGTACGCACTACAGCGTATGATCTCTGAAATGCATATCTCACACCTCCCAACTGTCCCCCCTTTAGGAGATATTAGGGGTCTGTACTTCACCAATGTCCCTCTTTAGGCAATATTAGGAGTCCTTACCTCTCAAGTGTCCCTCTTTAGGCGATATTAGGGGTACATGCCTCCCAAGTGTCCCTCTTTAGGAGATATTAGGGGTCTGTACTTTACAAATGTTCCTCTTTAGGTGATATTAGGGATCGTTCCCTTCCAAGTGTCCCTCTTTAGGAAGGACAGTCCCTCTTTGAGACCCAAATCCCACTGTCCCTTGTTCCCACCCTGGTGTCCCTGTGTTTAGGAGATCAGACTGTGTGGTGTGTGTATATAAGTGTATCACCCTAGTGTCCCTGTATGTAGGAGATCACACTGCGGTGTGTGTATAAGGGTATCACCCTGGTGTCCCTGTGTTTAGGAGATCAGACTGTGTGGTGTGTGTATAGAAGTGTCTCACCCTGGTGTCCCTGTGTTTAGGAGATCAGACTGTGTGGTGTATATATATGTGTATCACCCTTGTGTACCTGTGTTTAGGAGATCAGACTGTGTGGTGTGTATATAAGTGTATCACCCTGGTGTCCCTGTGTTTAGGAGATCAGACTGTGTGGTGTGTATCACCCTGGTGTCCCTGTGTTTTGGAGATCAGACTGTGTGGTGTGTATAGAAGTGTATCACCCTGGTGTCCCTGTGTTTAGGAGATCACACTGTGTGGTGTGTATATAAGTGTATCACCCTGGTGTCCCTGTGTTTAGGAGATCAGACTGTGTGGTGTATATCACCCTGGTGTCCCTGTGTTTTGGAGATCAGACTGTGTGGTGTGTATAGAAGTGTATCACCCTGGTGTCCCTGTGTTTAGGAGATCACACTGTGTGGTGTGTATAGAAGTGTATCACCCTGGTGTCCCTGTGTTTTGGAGATCACACTGTGTGGTGTGTATAGAAGTGTATCACCCTGGTGTCCCTGTGTTTTGGAGATCAGACTGTGTGGTGTATATATAAGTGTATCACCCTGGTGTCCCTGTGTTTTGGAGATCAGACTGTGTGGTGTGTATAGAAGTGTATCACCCTGGTGTCCCTGTGTTTTGGAGATCAGACTGTGTGGTGTGTATAGAAGTGTATCACCCTGGTGTCCCTGTGTTTAGGAAATCAGACTGTGTGGTGTATATAGAAGTGTATCACCCTGGTGTCCCTGTGTTTTGGAGATCAGACTGTGTGGTGTGTATATAAGTGTATCACCCTGGTGTCCCTGTGTTTAGGAGATCATACTGTGTGGTGTGTATATAAGTGTATCACCCTGGTGTCCCTGTGTTTAGGAGATCAGACTGTGTGGTGTGTATAGAAGTGTATCACATTAGTCCACAGCAATAAAAGTCACATTAATGTTTGTTTAAACTTAAGTGTATGTGTTTATAAGTTATTCAATGTAAATAATATACTTTGGTCTTACTCTAAATCATTTATGCAGTTACAGAAAGAAGTTTCAATAGGTCATAAAATAACCTAAAAATTCTAATGTCCAGCCTACCAGCCACACCCCCAACAACACCACTTGCCATTTAAAATGTAGAGAGGTTTGATGCCAGCAATCACACACCACCAGCATTAGACTTGAACCCTTTAAGTGCCAAAGAGGTAAGCAACGCATTGCACCCCTCTAGGGTTAATACCAGAAAATTATCTTTGCTTTTCTTAGAGAGAAATAGTCAAAAAACGGCTGTACTGTGAGCGCTGGTCTGTCTTTTTCTGTCTGTCTGCCTCTGTCACTCTCTTTCTGTGTGTGTGTATAGATATAGATAGATGTATAGATATATCTATCTCACGCACCTGTTTCACTGATTTAGTGGCTTCTACAAGAGGTTTTTGGTGTCAGTTGATGAATAAAATGTTTAAGTGCAGGAATGTGCAGTCCATACTGTACAAGGAATGTAGAATAGCAGCACAGTGAATTAGCATGGGATCTAAATATCCCAGGAATCCTGTCCTGGAGGGGCAAGCTGTTTGTCCTCAGTAACAAGGGTCACTTCCAGCCCTCTGGATGTTGTAATTGAGTATGTCGCTTCCCCTCCTCTGTTTCAATGTCTGTTTAACCCCTTTGGGTTAGGAATCTTTTAGAAAGCTGTGAGGTTAGCTGTTTGTCCCTCTTGAGTGCAAGAAATATGGGATTCCTCCTGAACCGTCAGCCACTCTGTTTAACCCCTGGGTTGCTTGAGTGTATCCAGCTCATTGATTTAGATGCATGGAAGACCTCTGTAGCATCCGGGAAGTTAACCCTTTCAGTGCCAGAAGGGTAGGCAATGCATCAGGGTCATGGGGTGAAAAGCCAAAGTCTCTGGTGTTACCTGTTATAGAATCTTCACCAGTTAACTGCTGCATTTGTCTAAAAACTGGTGCTGTTTGTACTAGAAATGCAGAGGGAGAAGGTGTCTGTGTTTGTGTGTAGGGCCACATTTACATCTCAGGAGCCCCTAGGCAAAGCACTCTAGGTGCCCGTAGCCCCACCCATGATCACACCCAATTGCTCACATGATCCCACCCCTGGACCCTCCCACTGTTCCCCAGCACAGAAAATTCCCTTGGTCTATAATAAGCAAGAACAAAACAAAAAAACTTTAACCCCTGGGTTGCTAGACAGAGAGCTCAAGCACAATACATTGGAGATCTCTTTAGTGTCTACGGGGTTAAATAGCCAGTAAAGGGGTTTAAAGGGATAGTAACACTTACTTTTTTTCAGATTAATATATATTTAGGGTTTTTTCTCCTGAGTAAAACAAGAGAACTCCCACTGCTGAAAGGTGTGTTATGCAATAGTTATTGCAGCTCAAACATGAATTTTTTTCAGGTGCAGTATCAGTGATTTACAGTTCTTCAGTGGTGCTGTCGTTACACTATCCTTGTGGAGTTTTATGGTCAGCGACACCATCCTATGGACAGATCTGGTCAATTGATCTTAAATCTTCATAGAATGGTGTAGCAACAGCTCCACAGTAACATTTCAGGACCATGAGATACTGCACCTAAAAAATCACACTTGAGCTGCAATAACTCTTCAATTAAAACAAAAAAACCCTATAATATCTAATTTTTTTACATGTTGCTATCTCTTTAAAACTGGGGAAGGGACATTGAGACTGCTCTGGCCACACCCACAACTTAGAATGTGGGTGTGGCCAGCAGCTCTGAGGCACTCCTCACTATGTGGCTCTCTAGGCAGTTGCCTATTGGGAGATCCGTGTGTGTGTGTACAAGAGGTGAGATCTCTAAGCTGTACATTAATCCTTTGATTGCCAGAGGGGTACGCAATGCATTTTGAATGCCTCTGGCACTCAAAGGGTTAACACTAGCATAACTGCTGCTTGTTTCCGTGTTCAGGCTGTGAGATCTCTAAGTTGTAGCATGTTAACCCTTTGAGTGCCAGAGGGGTATGCAACGCATTGCAATGCATTGCGTACCCCTCTGGCACTCAAAAGGTTTAAAGTTCCCTTCAAGACTCAATGGAAAACCTCTGGGTCAAAGCAAGAATGTGTGCATATCAATTCTGAATCAATGCTCTGTTAATATTTCAACAATCTCAGGGTTAGTTCAGTTATAAAGTTGCTAAGTATCCTTATCGGCATTAATCGTTAGATTCCTTTACCCCTGTGAAAGCGGAGATACTTCTACATTGTTGTCCCTCTGCAGTACCGATTGATCTGTGTGCTGTGCAGACAGCTTTTACTACATTGTTTCACTGTCTATTTGACATTGTATCGTTATTACATTGTTGCACTCTGTATGGATTTTAATGGCTCTGACAGAAAGCTCTGTCAGGGGACATTAAAGTGTTAAAAAACAGGCAAAGAGGGAAAACATTTAATATGAGAAATTTTACTTGTAAATATGAAAAGTAAAAGTCGCTTTAACCCTTTGAGTGCCAAACCAAGCACACGTAGAAGACCGTTTCAGTGAAATTTTTTTTTTTTTTTTTTTTTTAAACTAATGCAATCTCGGCTCTGCTGCAGAGACGCCTGATGCACGTAACACCGAATATCCCTGCAGTCAGTACTACGCTGACTTCAGGGAAAGGGGAGAACTTTGCAGGCGGTTATCTCTCAAACCGTAAAGGTTTTAGAGATGACACTGGGGACAATTACATTCTTTTTAACATAGTTACAATATGGGGATTAGTAATACTGAAGTATTACTATCCCTTTAAAGATCCCCCTTCCCTCCCCTTCTCCTGACATCACTGTAAGTTGACAGCAGGAGTTTCTGGACCAGGGACCGACAAGCGGCTCTTCAGCAGAGCAGCAATAGCGGGATTTGGAAAGTAATACATCTTTGGAACGGTCTACAAAGTGTGCCTGGTTTGAAAGCACAATTTTTAGACTGTTCCAAAGAAGTATTTATATTAAAATCTCACTATTGCGGCTCTGCTGAAGAGCCTACTTGTGTTGGCCGACACGGATCTCCTTCTGTCTGCTTTACAGTGGACATCAGGAGAAGAGGAACTTTAGCGGAGGGTATCTCTCAGACCATAGCTGTTTGAGAGATGGGATTTGTGTCATATAGTTTTATTTTTTTTTTAACCTCTACAAAACTCTAAGCATTTTTTTTATGGGACGTTACTGTTCTTTTAACACTTTGAGTGCGGGCAATGCGTGGTGTACCTCTCTGGCACTCACAGGGTTAAAAAATGAGCTTGGTTAATGTGGTAGGAGCCGAAGTCACTGCAGCTTGTGTTGGGGGGTGTTTTTATAACTCTACTACTATTTATATGTACAGTAGAACTTCCCCTTATTTCTCCTGAGTCTGTTCCTTCCAGCTTTTGAGCATGACCTCTCACCCCTCTCAAAAATCGGGAAACCCAGTGGATCTCCGTTTAACACCTGGGCTCTCAGGGGACAAATGGGTATATCCTGCAACCCCCGTTGGGGAGATGCGCATTTTAATTAGAAGCAGGCCTGGATTTTTTTAACCCCTTGGATTGCTTTGCAATGTGCTGGAGATCTTTCTAGCATACAAGGGGTTAATTTAAAAAAAAAAAAAATATATATATATATATATATATATATATATGCTGACTAGTCTTCCCTAACTTTCCAAAAAATGCTACATGGACTGTAACGAAGGTTAGATTGATTTTCCAGCGCGTTAATAAAATAGAACATGGCAGCTTTTAACCCTTTGAGTGCCAGAAGGGTACACAATGCATCGTTTGCAATGTGTGAGTACCCCTCTGGCATTCAATGTGTTAAACTAAAATCACAGCAAGAAAATATGACTATGGGGTAGGACCAATACATAGTGTCCCTCCTCACTGGTCAAAAGAGATCAGTTCTGTATCCAATGGCTCTTAAATTCTTCAGTGTATAAAACGTATCTTTTACTATTCGTACTTAAAGATACAAAGTATTACCCTCTTAGTTAATTAAAGGGATAGTAATACCTAAAATGTAAAAAAAAATATGTTGTAGGGTTTACCCCCTGAGTAAAACAAGGGTACTACCACTGATGAAAGGTGTTTCATTCAAAAGTTATTAATTTTCAAAGTTGAATTTTTTAGGTGCAATATCACAGTGGCCTGAAATTTTACAGTGGCGCTGTTGCTACACCATCCTATGGAGATTTATGGTCCTGAGACCAGAGCTGTCCATAGGATCGTGTAGCAACAGCGCCACTGTACAATTTCAGGCCACTGTGATATTGCACCTAAAAAATTCAACTTTGAAAATTAATAACTTTTGAATGAAACATCTTTCAGCAGTGGGAGTACTCTTGTTTTACTCAGGGGGATAAACCCTACAACATATTTTTTTTTACATTTTAGGTATTACTATCCCTTTAAATCAAAACCAAGGGGTGTCTAAAAATGTAACTGGTATAACAATCAGATACATAATCAGTTGTGATTGTTATCAGTTACATTTTTAGACACCCCTTGGTTTTGATTTAATTAACTAAGAGGGTAATACTTTGTATCTTTGAAGGGATAGTAATACTTAAAATGTAAAAAAAAATGTTGTAGGGTTTATCCCACTGAGTAAAACAAGAGTACTCCCACTGCTGAGAGGTGTTTCATTCAAAAGTTATTAATTTTCAAAGTTGAATTTTTTAGGTGCAATATCACAGTGGCCTGAAATTGTACAGTGGCGCTGTTGCTACACGATCCTATGGACAACTCTGGTCAGTTGACCATAAATCTCCATAGGATGGTGTAGCAACAGCGCCACTGTACAATTTCAGGCCACTGTGATATTGCACCTAAAAAATTCAACTTTGAAAATTAATAACTTTTGAATGAGAGACCTCTCAGCAGTGGGAGTACTCTTGTTTTACTCAGGGGGATAAACCCTACAACATATATATTTTTTTTTTTTTTTTTTACATTTTAAGTATTACTATCCCTTTAAGTACGAATAATAAAAGTTACATTTTAAACACTGAATTTAAGGGCCATTGTATACAGAGCTGATCTCTTTTGACCAGTGAGGAGGGACACAATATGTATTTATCTGACCCCATAGTCGTCTTGCTGTGTTTTGTAAAATTAAAGTGTTAGTAATGTCCCAGAAAAAAATATTTTTTTGTAGTGCTTAAAAAGTTCAACTATATGCAACAAATCATCTTTCAAACCGCTATGGTTTGAGAGATATTCGCATTGAAAGTTTGCCGTTTACAGCTGACAGCAGGAGATCCATGTTGGCCGACACGAGGAGGCTCTTCAGCAGAGCCGCAGTCGCGTTATTTAAAATAAATTACTTCATTGGAATGGTCTACAAAGTATGCTTGCAAACCAGGCACTCTTTGTAAAACTTTCCAATTAAGTCATTCTTTTTAAATAACGCGGTTGCGGCTCTGCTGCAGAGATGCCAGTTGGTCCCTGGATAGGATTCCCCTGCAGTCAGCACAGAGCTGACATCAGGGAAAGGGGTATGGGAACACTGACAGTGAATATCTCTCAAACCATAGCGGTTTGAGAGATAGGGTTTTTTTGCATATAGTTGAACTTTTTAAGCACTACAAAACAGTTAAGATTTTTTCTGGGACATTACTGTCCCTTTAAGATCTGCTGTATCAGTTAGTATATATTTACCCCATTGCCTATATATTGCTATAGAAATTATATCTACTTTTCCAGATCATCTCTTTAAATTGCTAGTAGTGCTTAACCCATTGAGTGCCAGAGGGTAATGCAGCGTAATGCCTTGCAAACCCCTCTGGCGCTCAAAGAGTTTATACTGGAAAAATATATATACTGCAGGGTTTATCCTGCTAGGTAAACCAAGGACATCCAACAGCTAAGATGTTCTATTCAAAGGTTATTGCAGTTTAATCTTGCATTATTGGGGTTTAGTATTTACATGGCCTGAAATGTTATGGTGGTGATGTTGCTACAACATCCTAGAGGTTTGTGGTCAACTGAACAGAAATGTCCATAGACTGGCACTGTGCCGCCAAAAAACTTCAAAAAAATATATATGCTTGAGCTACAATAACTTTTGAATGCAGCTACTCTCAGCAGTGGAAGTAACTTTGTTATTTAAAGGATAAAATATAGAATTTTTTTTCAAGGTTGTGTTACTGTCCCTTTAACACTGCACACATATGGAAAACGCCTGATGTCACCATTTCCAACAGAAGTTATTTTTATGATATAAAGCTTCCTGCTGGTTTTAGTGGTTATTTTAATGCTTTTTGTAACCTCCATAACATCTGCACGTGCCCTTTTTTATTCTCCCTCTTCAGCTGTATCGAGTGTGAATATAAATGTCTCTGACGGAAAGAAGTAGATGAACATATGGAAGCAATCGCATGCAAAAAGGAAAAGGCTGTCCATCGGAGATATATATATATATATATTTTTTTTTTTTTATTTTATTTTTTTTTTTATGCAGAGAATATTCCCACATTTATCCCATCCAAACCGGTTCTAGAACATGTAAAAGAACAAGTCACAATGTTCTGAAGTTCTTAAATACACGGTGTTCTTTTTCTGCTGACGACATTTAAAGTGATCCTATTGCCACTAAATTTTGCAATTATTTTTTTTTTTTTTTTTTTTATCTCAAGAAAAATCCTGTTTGAATCAATGATCTTTTTCATTGTGTTATATATGGTGCAGATGACTTGCCCCCAAATTTCTCAATTTTTAACTTTGTAGAAAGCAGATCAGAATCCTTAACGAGTGGCGATCCTGGGGGTAGATTCCCATTAAGGACTGCTTTGATTACATTCGACGAGGGTCTGAAACTGACCTCTCTGGTCTTGGAGCGGTCAGTTTCGGACTCTGGTAGTGGTCACAGTGTCGCAGGAGCACTGTGAGCACAATATGCATCTCTCTGTTTTTACTCTACAGGAAAAGCCTTACAGCATGTTAGCAATTAAAATGTTAGTACGTCTTTAAAACCTTAACAAGAGGAACTTCTTCTTGAAGAATCACTGGAGGGAGCTTGTGTGGTGCCTCTGGGGATATAAATTACGTGATTTGTGTCACAAAGGGGAGTGGCTTAATCACGGGTGGAGCAGGGCTTAATGGAATGTGCCATAAAGTGGGTGGGAAGTAGGCAGAAAAGGGTGGAGAAGATGGAGAAGTGGGCGGGAAATGGGAGGAACAGACTGGGAAGAAGCAGAAATGGGCAGTGTTTCATAAAAATCCCCCCCACCGGAGAATAAGCCTCTGTCCTTGGAGACCTGGGAATTCACTACAAAACTAGAGACTTCAGGGCATATACAGAGAATTTCAGCTTTAAATTAGCATCTCTATATAAGAATGTGTTCTGTTTGTATTAAGCAAATCCGGTCTAATCAAGTCTTGATTGGTCAACATTCTTGCTTAAAGGGATAGTGATGTTTCATAATAAAAGCAGCTCTAATTAATCATCATGGTATTTGGTGCCATGGAGAGTGTTATTTCAGTACTGTCAGAGTTGTAGTATAAGAGTAATTGAATGATAAAGTATCCACCTTCTGTCCCGTTTACTGATGTAACACTGCTCAGCTCAGAGCAGCAGGGAGGTGCCCAGGTAGATTGTCCCTCTCTGAAATCTTCAATCAAGATAGGGGAAAAACTTGTCAAGGTGGCAGGGCTTTCATTGTTCTCACAGTAAGAAGATTGTTCCTTGCTGAGAGATGTCTGGTCAAGAGACCAGATTCCACATCTGAAAGGAGATGGCTTATACTAGGTAAAAGGGGCAGGAGGGGAAACTTTATCATTCAATTACTCTTGTACTACAACTCTGACAGTATTGAAATAACACTCTCAATGGTTCAAATGCTATGAAGATTAATTGGAGATGATTTTATTTTGAAACACTGCCATCACTTTAATGTATAGTCTGTATTTTAATTCTTTGGAAGCCAGACATCCCCCCACCCCACCCAAACACACACTCATTGAAAAACAACCTGTTTCTCCACCGCCCAAATACTATGAAGATTAATCGAAGCTGCTTTCTTGTGAGACATTACTATCCCTTTAAATGGGGCATTTAACAGCTTGAATGCTAGGGAAGTCTCATGTTGGCAACCTTTCTATCATTAAGAAAATTAAAAGCCCTATTAAAAAAGGAAGAGAAAAAAAAAAACTTAATTCAATATCAAACACACACCGCCATTGCAGTCAGTCTTCATAAGGCTGTGTTAGTCTTAGTCTTTCTACGTTTGTAAGTGGGCGGATTGCCCTGTCGGGGGATCGGGCATCCCCCGGTGGGCCGCTAGATCATGGGCCTGTGGGGGAGATCAGAGGATCTCACCTCACCGTCCCACGATATTTTGAAGGAGAGGTCTGTGTTGCCACTGGCACTCCGTGACAGCCTTCAAGTTCCTTGTTAACCCTTTGAGTGCTAGAGGAGTACGCAATGCACTCAAAGGGTTAATACAGAGCGCCAAGATATGACATAATATCCTGGCACCTGCTCTCCCATGCCGCACAGGGACCACAAGGGGGCGTCGATAGGGACATTGGTGCAGCTAGTGGGCTGCTTAAAAAAAAAAAATGCCCGGGCTGGTATTCCTCTACAATCTGCCCCTGTGTTTGTACATAAAATTCTCAGCTTCACACTATTTCTCAGCGAGGTGTAAAAAGCTGTCAGACCACAAAGGTCTACTTGTGACGCTTTGTTTGAGGAGCTGCCGGTGGAGTGTTTGATTAACGCTTCTAATCTCTGATCTTGCCTCCTTGGTGTCTGTGACAAAAAAACTCAAGGGATTGAAGGGGTAATGCGATACACATCAGGCTGCAACGATATTTCATGCATCACTGCAAAAAGTGTAATTTTAAACCTAAAAAAAGAAATCCTTCAATTGGACCTACTACAAAGATATGAGTATTTTGATATTTGTTACTTTTTTTTTTTTAATTTGGAATAAGTGTCTTAAAAATGTAATCTTTTGAGAGATCAAGGACTAGATTCTATTGCAGGTTCTAATTTTATCATTGCTTTTATATCCAGGTTTCCCCATAGACTTCAATAGGAAAATGCTTGATAAAACTGTTAACATTTATCTCCTGCAATAGAATCCAGCCCCAGGTCTCTTCCTGTGGAACTGAGCAAGGGAGTTAATCTCTCCAAAGCTTGTCTTAAAGGGATAGTAATACTTAAGTATTACTAATCCCTATAGTAAAGCCCTACTAAAAAAAAAAGTACTGCCCCCAGTGTCATCTCTCAAACCTTTATAGTTTGAGAGATAATGGCTCCTAAAGTTGTTGTCTCCCTCCCCATTCCCCGTAGTTGGTGTTCTAGCTGACTGCAGGGAAGCCAGTCGTACGACTTTCAGGCGGCTCTCCAGCACAGCCTGATCGCGTTAATAAAAAAGACAACTTTCACTGAAATGGTTTTCTACATATGCTTGGTTTGCAAATATATACTGTTAGTCCAAATAAAAAAATGGTATCCAAAACCAAAGTGCTCATATTGTTGTATTGCTAATTCAGCTACTACACGTTAATTAAACTGGACCTGTCACCTTGATTGCAGTTTGCAGGAAAACTGTGCAGCTTCATATACTAATGAAGCTTCAGTGACTTTTCATATGCTAATGAAGGTTTGCAGTGATGTTTTATATGCAATGCTTGACCAGGCTACTTTCACTTTTTCTAGCATGTAGGGCTACATTTCAGTACTTACAGTTTTGTAGTTCAACTGCATTATAATATGAAAGGATCCCCCTCCCGCCCCTTTCCCTTTGTCACTCAGCCACTCAGACTGGTACGGATGGAGCACGATGAGGGACAATCTTCAGTAAGCTAAAGGAAAATCCTGCCCTCCTTCGTGAAGGGGGCGGGGTTTTCCTTATACTTACTGACTGAAGATTGTCACTCGCTGCATCCATCCAGTCCCACGACCGGATTCCACAGCTGATGGGAGGGGCCAGAATGGGCGGGAGGGAGGATCCTTCTGGATTCAATTGCGGTTGAACTGCAAGCCTGTAATGAACTATAGCACTATGTTCTACACACAGAATAAGACTCTGAGCTGCACAATGTTTTCTTGAATGAAGGAGCAAGGAAAAATTCATAGGGGCCATTAAGATTTTCTGGCTACAGTAAGGTGAGTGGGGGAATATTATTAGGTGTTACTCCCTCTTTAAGCCTTTGAATGCCAGAGGGGTACACAACGCATTGCTCTGCAATGAAATGCATACCCCTCTGGCACGCAACGGGTTAACACTGTAAAGTTAATTTACTAAGCAGATCTGGAAACCTTCTAGTATTTATCAGTGAGGGAATTTCTTACCTGGTATAACATACATTTGCATGATTGATGCTACAACTTAATAATAAATTGTAGCAACCGAAATTGTCAATACAGAAACTCCCACTCACTCACTATTGAGAATGCACGCGCTGTTTTTTTATGCACGTATTTGCTCCCATAGACTAACTGCACAAGAGACGTATTGGCTTTTGGTCTACTTATATTTGCATATTTAAAGGAATAGTAATGTTTCACAATATCAGTTTCAATTAATCTTCATGGTAATTGGGCCATGGAGAGTGTTATTTCAATACTGTCAGAGTTATAGTACAAGAGTAAGTGAATGATAAAGTATCCCTCTCCTGCCCCTTTTACTGATGTAACACTGCTCACCTCAGAGCAGCAAGACTGTCCAGATGGATCGCAGAGAGGGAAAATCTTCAGTGAGCATAAGGAAAAACCTGTAGGGGGGGGGTTCCTTATGCTCACAGTACAAAGATTGTCCTTTGCTGCAACCTGTCCGGTCAAGTGACCATATTCCACATCTGAGGGGAGGCGGCTTACACTAGGTAAAAGGGATGAGAGGGGAATACTTTATCATTCAATTACCTTTGTACTACAACTCTGACAGTATTGAAATAACACTCTCCATGGCTCAAATACTAAAGATTAATTGGAGCTGCTGTTTTTTTGTGAAACATTACTGTCCCTTTCAAAATGCATGCTGAAATAGTTCAAATGAATCATTGCAGCATGCATTTGAAATGCCTTTAAAAAAACAAAAAAAAAACCCCTCTGGGAACTCTAGCAATGCACAAATTATTAATTTGGAATGTGACAAGCCCTGTAGGGTTAATACTTTACGTGCCATTGTAATATGCATTGCTTTATGCACGCCTGGTACTCAGGGTTAAAATTAATGTAACTATGTATTGCTTTTCTATACTTTATGAAAAGCTTTCTGTGTGGATGTTGCACCAGATGTCCAGTGCTAAACCTTTTTCACTCTCTCAGCATTAAAGTGAACAGCTTCCGGTCACAATGAGTGATATATGATAAGGGGAGACCATCAAAATATCATTTTTCAATAAAACTTTGCTCTGCTATTGTGGGAAATTTCCACTTCCGAGAGCCTCCATCTGAAAGCTTTGGAGTATTTAACACCTATATAACCTTCCTGTTGGCTGCTGTGCAGGAATGAGGTATGCTTTGAACTTGCGGCTCCAGGCTTGTGCGCCTGACACTAGTCCCATAGACATGCTTTTGACTGACCTCAGAATAGCGTTGTTTTTATTTAAGTTCATGTAGCGAATATTTGTTTGTTTTGATTTGTCCCTTGGCATCCTGGGAAATATGCCTGACCTTGGATGCGACTCTTAAATGGCATTTCCTATTCAGGGCTTTGTAAGCAATATAACATTTTAATAAATATAATGTGTCTTTTATACCACGGACTACTAAATTAATTTTCCATGGCAGTGAGCAAATGTGACCCTGTTTAACCCCTTAATGATCAGGGTCCTGGGAAGTAATCTTCCCTTAAGAACCACTTTGTTCTTTCCGACATGCCGGGACACGTGGCCTTGCTTCTTTGGGGAACTGAGAGACCGCTTTGGTCTTGGAGAGGTCAATTTCAGTCCCCGTTTTTACTTAAGCGCTCCCGGAGGAACGATGTACATAAAATGTAGGTGATGTGCTATGACCGTCACCAGTCCTTAAGGCAAAACCATGTAACGTTTTTAATAAATATATATTTCCTTTATTTGTTTGACCTGTTTCTTGGGATCATTTATAATTCAGCATATATGGATTAATGTGATATTTTGGCACTTCACACTATTGGCTTGGTGTATGTTTGTAAATTCTATTCTGCAAAAGGCCATTCAATTCATTTACAGTGTTATAGCGAGAAAAGAAATGTATTACTTTGAGTGCCAGGGGAGTATGCAGCTCATTGATTAGAAATGAATTGGAAGGGGTTAAAAGCCCATTTTAAGTCAAAGGGAATTCTGGGACTTTGCGTTTGCTCAGAATTGCTTCTGTTTTACATTTTGAACTCTCGTCCCTAAGCTTGCTCTTTCCTAGTATGTAGTTGTCTTAACTTTACCACTGCTGCCAGTTCTCGCCACCTTTCGCCCTCCTGTAACCTGAGAATAACCTCTGGAAGCGCCAACCAAGTCAGCAGCTCGTATTCCTGCTCGCTGATTCCGGGGATACCAGATGGATCTAAATTTCCTACATCCCACTTGTGTGTGCGGAGTTCATGGAGGGTGCGTGTAATGGGGGGGATTAGGAGAGAGATGCACGCAGGGGGGCCTCGGCAGAGGAGCGAACACAACTAGGACACAAGTGAACAAACCCTGTGATGTGTTTAAAGTAGGGGTGCGCGATGATTCTGGCCCGTGGGCCACATCGCTGTTCAAAATGCTGTCAGAGGGCTGTGTGTGTGTGTTTACATACTTGGGATCTCTGCGACTCTGCCCTGGAGACTCTGGTTTTAAATTTAATTATCGGGTCTCTGGAGACAGAAGTTGACTCCCTGGCTGCATTGAGTTTCCTGGGTAACTCTGCTCACTGCTTACACATTCTGCCTCCTTCCCACTTCCCTGTCCAATCCCAGTTAAGCCCCACCCACTTTTATTGACGCAGTTGACGTCATTCGTATATGCCAAGTAGTGGCCCATGAGCCCTCTCCTGGGGTTCAACAGAAGAAAGTTCCCAGGTATATACACATATGTACAATTTTATATACATACTAGCGAATGGTGCATGGAATTGCGCTCCATGCACTTTGGTGACTAGCGGGAGCGGTGCAGCTGTAAGTTTTGCTGCAGCAATTATCACAGGAGAGGGAAGGGAGACTTTGCTTCACCCTCCCCCACGCCCACTTCTGTGAAAATCGCCACCCCTGATTCGCTACCTGCAGCCAATCTCCAACCCCTGTCACCCCAGGGCGGACAGCAAAACAAACGGTTTTAAAATTTTATATATAGATGCATGGAGCTCCAACAAGATTTCGAACAGTGATGTGACCACAGAGGAAACATTATGTGGCCACATAACACAAATGTTCTCATAAGGGTTAAACTAGCAATGCAATGCGTTGAGTACCCCTCTGGAACTCAAAGGGTTAATCTCTCCGGCTGCATTGACAATGTGTTATGTCAGCTGCTGTCTGGCAAGAGAAGAAATTGGCCCGGTTGTAACAGGTTGCAGGCTAGTGCAGAGCCGTTGAGCTCCCTTGGATGCCGGGAGCCATCACACTTGCACCCTCTGCAGTGACGCCCTTCTTGGTTAGATTTTCCTTAAGAAACAAAAAAAAAGTCTGAATTCCTTTCTAAATCTTTTTTTTTTTTTTTTTCCAAATAAATCCTTGCTTTGAGCAGCTGAATTTTTCCTCCTCTAAGTGGATTTCCACATTTAGGATGATTTCCCCCTCTTTGGCCTGGCTCCTAGGGATGTTGTGGTTAGTGGTTCACTGTGTAAACCCTCTGCTGATTAATATGAAGTCTCCAGCTCTATATTAATAATGTAACCACACTCTTAACCCCATCACAGCCAGTGGATACATTACAACAGGGAAACAATCTTGAGAATGCAGAAAGTGGTCTCTTTCTCTGTGATGGGATTAAAGGATCACAAAACACAACTTTCTGCTTTAGTAAACTTTGGAGAGTGCGTATGACCATGTGACGTTCTCATACAGATAGATAGATAATGTTGGAGATCTGTCTAGCAACCAAGGGGTTACAGCATTTTTTTTTTTCGTGTTATAGGTCATGAGTATCTTCTGTGCCAGGAAACAGTGGATGGGACTGGGGGTGGGGATCATGTGAGGGATGGGGTGTGTGGTCATGGGCGGGACTAAGGGCTCCTAGAGTGCCTTACAAACATGAGTTCAATGGAAAATTCTTCCTTTCTACTCAAATTAGCAAATACAAAATCATTATATTTGTTTAATATCCTAAACGACCCTTGACGTGCCAGGACCGTCACTCCTGGCATGGCATGGAATTTCGGGTTGGATGCAAGCATCACGGCGACCCTGGAATTCATTGGGGAAAAAAAATGGCCAGTGTTTAAGGAGTTAACTGTACCATTTATGTATGAAGATTTTTTTCTATAGCAGAGTAACTTCTGTTTTTCTAGTACTATTCCTTTAAATGACAGTCATTTTATTTTAAAAATATATATGCTTTTTTTTTTTTTCAAAAGGGGATGTATCGCCCCTATGTAAGTTAGCATTAATCGTTAGCTTATAGAGCGACTATAAGTAAATGTGTATTTTTGATTGATTTATTTTAAAGCTACTGTTCGTCTATAATATCTGCGCTGCATCTACTTCTGCATAGACTATGATTACCAGCTCTGTACTGCAATATGTCACTCTTCTCCCCTCCCTCTATCCAGCTTCCTCCAATGACGGAGGCTTTCTGCCTGAAGCTGGAGCGTTCTCATTGGCTAGATATCGATCTCTGCCAATGAGAGCACTCCAGCTTAGACAGAATCCTCCGTCATTGGAGGAGGCTGGATAGAGGGAGGGGAGCAGAGGAAGAGTGACAGACTGCGGTACAGATCTGGTAACCGCAGTCTATGCGGAAGTAGGGTGCAGGACAGCATTTATTACTTCAATTTAGACAAACGGGAGCTTTTTTAAATAAAAAAAAAAAATAATTAAAATGAATACGCCTTTACTTCGCTATATAAGCTCATGATTAATGCTAACTTGTACAGGGCTGATACATCCCCTTCAAAGTATATTACAGCTCAGACTTTTTTTTTTTTTTTTTAACCCTTTGACTCTCTGGTACTCAAAGGGTTAATCTTTAGCTTGAGGCCTATTCACCCGATGGCGCTACTGCTCTTGTGGTGTGTGAATACGCATGGACAGGAACTAGAAGCTTTCCATAGATAGCAAAAGGTAAAAAAAAATACATCTTGTGATCTAAGCCGTAATAACTTTTGACGGAAATGTCTCCTAATAGTGGGAGGATCGTTGTTTTGAAGGAGAGAAAAATACATACAATACTACATCTTAAATTAGCAAAGAGAGCAAACTAGTGTATTGATAGAACAGCGATTTCTGGTTATTAACAGCCCCTGTCTGTTTATTTCTCAGTGATCAGAGCCAAGGTGGTGGGGAAGAAGCTTATGAAGGACGGACCTTTTGGAACCATGCGATACACAGTCAAGCAGATGAAGGTGAGTGTACTAGGAAGGTCTGGTTATTGTCATCTGTATTATTCCCCTAGCCAAGTGCTAATGTTCAACTTGTTAGCAATTGTTTACATTTTTGGTAATTGTAATGCGAGCACTTTGGTAATGTCTGTAGGAAATCGCGCACTACCTTCAAACATGCTCCGCAGTCCATAAATAAAATCAACTTTTATTGTATGTATTAACATATTGCCATAACTTCATTGGTCAGTACATACACTGATAGTGGGCACAAGCAGTCAGATGTTATAGATGACAAATCAGCTTGATCCACGCGTTTCACGTTCTGGACGCTTACTCATGTTGAGCATGTTTGAAGATAGGAAATCACGCACTATCTTCAAACATGCTCAACATGAGTAAGCGTCCAGAACGTGAAACGCGTGGATCAAGCTGATTTGTCATCTATAACATCTGACTGCTTGTGCCCACTATCAAAGTCTCTCCTTCAGCGTATGTACTGACCAATGAAGTTATGGCAATATGTTAATACATACAATAAAAGTTGATTTCATTTATGGACTGCTGAGCATGTTTGACGGTAGTGCGTGATTTCCTACAGACATTACCAATGTATTAGAGCTTAGAGAGAGGCTCTTTTCACAGCACCCCTAACAGATAGTCCTGTCCTTACCCACATTACCCCATTGGAGATGGAATATTATGTGGATAATTAGCCATAACTGTTTCAGGATCCGTGCTAAATGAATGAGCTGCTGAAATTTTGTTTATGGAGATGTGAGCACTTTGACATACTTTGCCGTTCAGACCAAGAATGATGTGTTCAAGGGGAGTGTAGAGTCTTTAGCCATTAGCATATAGTGTTGGTGTAAATATCGTTCAGGTGTTGGTATGTCTGAAGTCAGGTTACTCTCAAACTCAATAGCAGTGTATTTCACACTCCATATAGGTAAAGATTAGTACCATGTAACCAAGGATAAAGCAGGAGATTAGTAGATTAAAAATTATTCCTTGTTTTAGCTAACTGAGTAGTTTTAGAGTGTAAGCTTTCAAAACCAGTTAAGTTTCTTTAATCAGGCATGTCTGACAAACAGACCCAAGTGGTCTTGAAAGCTTGCACTCTTAAACAACTCAGTTAACCAATAAAGCTATGACTTTCACTCTACTACTCCCACATGTTTCCGTAGCAGTCTTCTCTTATATGGTGTATAACTATAGCTGGGGAGACTCCTGTTTTTGCTGCTAATTACTGGATCTCTGGGGCAGAGGCTGATTCTCTGGATTTGGGGAGTTTCTAGTGAATCTCTGGTCACTTGTGCTCCTTCCCAGTCTGTTCCTCCCACTTCTCCTCCTTCCCCAGCCTATTCCTCAAACTTTTTGAGTTTTGTAAGCCCTGCCCCCCCTCACGATTAAGCCCCCATGAATTGCGTCATTTATCTTCCCCATTGACAACACAGGACTCCCCTCTCTAGGGAAATAAAAAGTTCCCAGGTGTGATAGTCACATTAACACAAAAACATGCCCTCAAGTACAGGTAACTGATTTATTAAGTCAAATTTAAATACTCCAATAAGGCATTGGCTTCTATATAAACTGGCATAGGCCACAGCCACTACTCAGCACAATGGGTGTAGCCAGAGCAGCTGTGGATCCCACCTGTAAAGGTTAATATAAATTGGTGTCGGGGCCCCACCTGCAAATCAGCAGTGGATGTAGCCAACACAACCGAGGATCTTCTCACTGTTGGGCAACCTAGGGTGTTGCCTACTCTACCTTATGAGAAATCCTGCCCTGGTTAAGTACTTTACCAACTCTGACAGCACACTCTGTTCCTGAGCACACAGTTTTGTGCTGTATCATTATAAACATATGAGCTCACCAGCCTCGCCCCTTGTACGCCTCTCTCTCCGGCGGCTGTGTGTAGTGTTTAGGGTGGTCCAAGCTACCTTGGTACCGTTCCAGCCTGTGACATTTACTCTTGTTTTGTCTGCTCTTTTGAAATGCTCCCTGGCAGTGGGGAAACAATTTTCCAAACTCCATAGTAAAATGCGATTGTTCCTGCCCCCACTCTGGAGGCTGCGCTGCTGACAGGAGTGGAGAATATGTGCTGCCAATATTCCCCTTCTTGAGAGGGCTGTCTACAGAATAGAATGTTTGGAAAACAAAAGTACATTAACCTTTTGAGTGCCAGAGGGGCAGGTAGCACATTGATTTGCAATGCGTTGCGTACCCCTCTGGCACTCAAAAGGTTAACCCTTTGAGTGCGAGAGGGGTATCCAACGCATTGGATACATCTGTGGCACTCAAAAGGTTAAATGGCAAGTCCTCTTTGAGGGTGGGGAAAAAAAAAGGTCTGCGCCATGCAAACCCAAAATGTCTTAGTTCTCCCATGACGCTGGGATTCAAATGAGATGTCTGGGAATGTAGTCTTTAGTTTCACTTGTTGCAATGCATTGCAGAGCAATGAGTTACGCCTCTGGCAATCCAAAGGTTAAAGCAGAACCACCACCGCTAAACAACTTGATGTCTAAAAATTCCCCATCTGGCGACTAGTTGCTTAGTAACGCTAGTCGCCAGAATTATTACCTTATTCAATAGAATTCTCCATTCTTCCTGGGCTGACAGGCAGGACGGAGAGCAGACATCGTTCAATAGTGATGTCTGCGCTCCTGCGCTGTGAGTCCCGGCCGGCTCTAGGAGACGTTGCTATGAGCCGTCCGGCTCCAAAAGGGACTGACAGCGCAGGAGTGCAGACGTCACTATTGAAAGATGTCTGCTCTCCGTCCTGCCTGTCAGCCCAGTAAGAATGGAGAATTCTATTGAATAAGGTAATAATTCTGGCGACTAGCGCTACTGAGCAACTAGTCGCTGGATGGGGAATTATTAGACATCAAGTTGTTTAGCAGTGGTAGTTCCGCTTTAAAGAAACGCAAATAGCTACAAACGATCTGGGGGTTAAATAGACTTGACCTTAAGGGCCACAGTGTTGTGCAATGCATTGCTTACTTATCCGGCCCTCACAGGGTTAAATACCCAGCTGTTCATGCTAGCAAAGAAAATCCTTTCTGCTCTGACACTTAAAATCTAGTCTTACATGTGCTTTATGGGGGCAGCCATTCCTGACTATTAATGAGCTCCCTGACTCCCGTTTCCAGAGCAGTCTTGATGGGTGTCTCCGACGTGATGGCGCTGTTTTGTCTGCAAACAGACTGAGATAAGGTAACAGCCTTTCTGAATAAAAGAGCCGTGGTTACCAATCTCCATAAATGAGCTGACATGGCTCTTGTGTCTCTTTGCAAAGAGCAAAATTAAACAAATTTTATCTAAATATTGGTCTACGCAGGCACCCCCCACCCATTGTAGTCCTACATAGTAGTCCCCACTGGGGGAACCTGATAGCGTCCCAGCAGCCATGATCCTTCCTCTCTGGGCCCTTGTCACTATAGGGGGAGTGAAAGATCTGGCCAGTTGACAAGTGGGCTTTTGAAGACCTCAGGGCTGCTTTTAAGACACTGGTGGGCAAAGCTCATAATAGTGGACCCCCACCCGTACAATCCAACATTTTTTCTAAAATACAAAATGCCACCCAAAATGCAATATAACTGCTACAAAAGTGATTCTAAGCAAGCTTACTACAGAGGAAACGATAGATTTGTTACACTTTTATTTTAGAAGCTATGCTCTGATTTAAACTTTTAGAAAATCCAATTAAATGCCCTTAACCATACCATGGTGCTGTCTGTGCCTACCGGCCTGTGGATGGAATTATGACGGTTCCGCTGGATCTCTCTGCTGCTTGTGGTAGAACATGAGACTTTGGCAGGTCAAGTGGTATGCGGATGACAGGAAGTGCTTCCTATCATGTGACCTACACCGAGCAGAAGAAAAACCCTCTTTACTTTACTCTTCTCTTTGCCGTGCTCCTCGCTCTCTGACAGAATGCCTCTGGCTTTCAATGGCTTTAAGAACCCAGAGATTGAAAAACATGATGGGACTGAGAGACCTCAGCTGTGCATGGGATCACCAGCACTGCTGGCCCAGGCCGGACCACCCCTGTCTGCCCTCTCTCCCCTGGTTTGTAACGGTGCGTATGTTGGTGGACTCCATTTTTTTGAGTGGGCCCTGGGCAAATGACCACTTTGCCCATTAGACAAGGGAGTACAACAGATGAAACTGGGAAGGCAAGTCTGAATTTTCCTCCTCACCGCTTTTCTGTTTTAATGCCCCAGAATGCAATGCCATGAGATGCATGGCTCCATCCTGACGTGATTGGCTGTGGTAGTTCTGCCCTTGGGCAGAGGGTAACCGTTCCTTCACTGTAAGCACTGCTGACTTGACATGAAAGAGGACGTGTCTCAATGTGCTGGACAAAGGCCCGAGTGAAGGTGCAGAGTCCGTGGGGTCCCTGCAGCATCAGGTCTGGTCAAACCGTCTGCACCAACTTTAGTTAAATGACTGCCAGGCCTATGTCTAGGCTGTTGCTAGGTATTGACTGGTTGGCTATAGCCTGAGTCTGACCCTTGTATAGCTGTGTGCACGTCTTGGGCATGAAATGGTGCTGCTTTCTAATCTAGTGCATGGTCAACTAGTAATGCATTAGATTGGCCCAATGCTCAGGTAATTTTGGACCCTAGCAACTCCGCTGTTCTGTGGTATATATTTGGTTAAAAACCTTGGCTGGGACCCACCAAGTCATGAGACGAGCTTATTTCCTAACCAAGAAAGTAATACTTTGGCACAGGGTCTATAAACCTGCAACTTATTAAGAGAGTAAAGCTATTGGGAGAGAGCAGCTAGCCACACATCGTCTGAATAACACTGGCGTTCTTTAACCCTTTGAGTGCTAGAGGGGTATCCTCCTGAGTAAAATGAGGGCACTCCCAATACAGAGAGGTATTTTATTCAAAAGTTATTGCAGCCCAAACTTGACATTTTTTAGGTGCAGTATCTTAATGTCCAGAAATGTTAGTCTCTGTTGCTAGATCATCCTATGGTCAACTAACAAGAGCTGTCCATAGGTTGGTGTAGCAAGTATTGCTGTGTTGATCAGTGGGTCGGGTTGAGGGGCTGGTTGGAGATGAAGTGAACTGTAGTTCTCCAAAAGCTGCAAGTCCAAAAATTGACTACTAACGATCTACTGAGCATATTGGTTAGTGAAAGAGTGTTATAATTGATTCCTTATTTCTAGTAATTTATTGGGGGTTTGACAACTGTCACTGCATGCTGAGTGTGATTAATTCCCTTATCAAATCCAGATGGTTCTGAGCGTGGACTGGAGGAAACTTTTATCGGTGGCCAGCTGTGACTTCAGCCTGAAATGCAGCTTTTGTGCCAGAATTTTTTTTTTTTTTTTGTACTATTTGAGCATCGGAAGGGGTGTACAATGCACAGGAACCTTTTACATACATTAATCTCTTTGGAATGCAGTGGAAGCATACAGGGCCGGGTTTCCCAATAGGCAACTTGGGGTGCCTGATCTGTGCTGGCCACATCTGCAATTCTGTGGTCACAGCAATTTCAATGTCCCTGCACAGTTTATACCTCTTTACAGGCTGATATTTAACCATTTAAATAACAGCGTTGGAGATCCCTCTAGTAACCCAGCATTTTTTTTTTTTTTTTTTTTTGTCCTTGTTTATTCTAGGCCAACGATATATTCGGTTCCAGGGTGGGGCTAGGGGCCAGGTCATGTGATGAATGTAGATGTGGCTGTGGGCAGAGCGAAGGGCGGTAAGAGGCTATTGGGTTGTAAATCCGCCCCTGGAAGCATATCTAAAGTCCAGAGGTTTAAATAAGCAGTCAGCCCATATGTGGCCAGCCTGGGATATTTCACCCTTTGAGTGTCAGAGGGGTAAGCAATGCATTGCGATGCGTACCCCTCGGGCACTCAAAGGGTTAACAAAAATGTGTGTGCGTGTTTTTTATATCCCACCTGCTTTATAGGGGACAAATCATAATTTCCAATTGATTTAACCCTTTGAATGCCTTGCAAAGGGTTAAATGGGGCTTTTAAAACATATGGTTGTGGGTGTGATTTTGGTGGAGTGGGGGCAGCACAATGTCTTGGGCCGGCCCTGTACGCAATGCATTGCAAAGAAAAGCGTTGCATACCCCTCTGGCACTCAAAGGGTTAACATCACCAGGACCTTGGCCCGTGGACACGGGCTTTTACACTAGTCGGTGAATAAAAGGTACTGACTCTGCCTGAAAACCAGCCCTGATCTCCATATAACACCAAGTAACTATTTTTGATAAATTGCTTATCAAGTTGAGTATAACTGGAGTTCTAGTTTAACCTCTTGAGAACCAGTGGGGCTTGCAACACATATTGCTTTGCAATACACCGTTCATCCCTCTGGTCCCCCTTGGAGTTAACTTCTGGAGAGTCACAGGTTCCTCACAGCTCTCTAAAATGAGGATAATATTCATACAAATGGAAATAGGTGCGTCAGATTGCATTTGTCATTTGGAAGTCACCATGTGTCCATCTCTTCTCTTAGATGTACCGTGGATTCAGTAAGATGCCCCAAGTCCAGTACATCTACACCGAGGCCAGCGAGAGTCTGTGTGGAATAAAGCTAGAAGTCAATAAATATCAGTATCTGATCACAGGTGGGTTATGGGAAAGGGGTATGATGTCTCTCTCCTATGAACGGTCATGTGGCCAAAACCAGACTTGCATCTTACATGTTCCCGTGAGCAAGGCACTCTAGGTGCCCCTAACCCCATCCATCATCACCTAACACATCAGGAAGTAACGAGTGCAATGGAAAATTCCTTCCCCAGCTGATAAACAGTACATGCAATGCCATATCTTAAATTATGTTGAAATATGGAAATGTTCACACACACATGTACATTGCTTCACAATTCTTTGGAGACATCCGTAGCATTTAAAGGGATAGTAATACTTAAAATGTAAAAAAATATATGTTGTAGGGTTTATCCCCCTGAGTAAAACAAGGTTACTCCCACTGCTGAAAGGTGTTTCATTCAAAAGTTATTAATTTTCAAAGTTGATTTTTTTAGGTGCAATATCACAGTGGCCTGAAATTTTACAGTGGCGCTGTTGCTACACGATCCTATGGATAGCTCTGGTCAGTTGACCATAAATCTCCATAGGATGGTGTAGCAACAGTGCCACTATACAATTTCAGGCCACTGTGATATTGCACCTAAAAAATTCAACTTTGAAAATTAATAACTTTTGAATGAAACACCTTTCAGCAGTGGGAGTACTCTTGTTTTACTCAGGGGGATAAACCCTACAACATATTTTTTTTTTTACATTTTAAGTATTACTATCCCTTTAAAGAGCTTGAACCCAATTTGAATCAATGGTTTGCCCCCGAATTGCTCCACCATTTTTTTTTTTTTTTTTATGCATACGGCCGTATGTCCTGTAAGATTTTATGTCATACAGTGGCCCTACTCTTAAATCGCCCCCGTGTCATACAGTGGCCCTACTCGTACATCGCCCCCGTGTCATACAGTGGCCCTACTCGTACATCGCCCCCGTGTCATACAGTGGCCCTACTCGTACATAGCCCCCGTGTCATACAGTGGCCCTACTCGTACATCGCCCCCGTGTCATGCAGTGGCCCTACTCGTACATAGCCCCCGTGTCATACAGTGGCCCTACTCGTACATAGCCCCCGTGTCATACAGTGGCCCTACTCGTACATCACCCCATGTCATACAGTGGCCCTACTCGTACATCGCCCCCGTGTCATACAGTGGCCCTACTTGTACATAGCCCCCGTGTCATACAGTGACCCTACTCGTACATCGCCCCCGTGTCATACAGTGGCCCTACTCGTACATCGCCCCCGTGTCATGCAGTGGCCCTACTCGTACATAGCCCCCGTGTCATACAGTGGCCCTACTCGTACATCACCCCATGTCATACAGTGGCCCTACTCGTACATAGCCCCCGTGTCATGCAGTGGCCCTACTCGTACATAGCCCCCGTGTCATGCAGTGGCCCTACTCGTACATCGCCCCCGTGTCATGCAGTGGCCCTACTCGTACATAGCCCCCGTGTCATGCAGTGGCCCTACTCGTACATAGCCCCCGTTTCATGCAGTGGCCCTACTCGTACATAGCCCCCGTGTCATGCAGTGGCCCTACTCGTACATAGCCCCCGTGTCATACAGTGGCCCTACTCGTACATAGCCCCCGTGTCATACAGTGGCCCTACTCGTACATCACCCCATGTCATACAGTGACCCTACTCGTACATTGCCCCCGTGTCATACAGTGACCCTACTCGTACATAGCCCCCGTGTCATGCAGTGGCCCTACTCGTACATAGCCCCCGTGTCATGCAGTGGCCCTACTCGTACATAGCCCCCGTGTCATGCAGTGGCCCTACTCGTACATAGCCCCCGTGTCATGCAGTGGCCCTACTCGTACATAGCCCCCGTGTCATGCAGTGGCCCTACTCGTACATAGCCCCCGTGTCATACAGTGGCCCTACTCGTACATCACCCCGTGTCATACAGTGGCCCTACTCGTACATCGCCCCCGTGTCATACAGTGGCCCTACTCGTACATCGCCCCCGTGTCATGCAGTGGCCCTACTCGTACATCGCCCCCGTGTCATGCAGTGGCCCTACTCGTACATCGCCCCCGTGTCATGCAGTGGCCCTACTCGTACATCGCCCCCGTGTCATGCAGTGGCCCTACTCGTACATCGCCCCCGTGTCATGCAGTGGCCCTACTCGTACATCGCCCCCGTGTCATGCAGTGGCCCTACTCGTACATCGCCCCCGTGTCATGCAGTGGCCCTACTCGTACATCGCCCCCGTGTCATGCAGTGGCCCTACTCGTACATCGCCCCCGTGTCATGCAGTGGCCCTACTCGTACATAGCCCCCGTTTCATGCAGTGGCCCTACTCGTACATAGCCCCCGTGTCATGCAGTGGCCCTACTCGTACATCGCCCCCGTGTCATACAGTGACCCTACTCATACATCGCCCCCGTGTCATACGAGGCAGTCAGGTCATTAGCACTATAACATTTTTTTGGTAAATCTGCTGAATATTCTTCTCCCCAGGACGTGTCTATGAAGGGAAGGTATATACCGGACTGTGCAACTTAATCGAGAAGTGGGAAAAGCTGACACTCGCCCAGCGCAAAGGGCTTAATCACCGCTACCATCTGGGATGCAACTGCAAGGTAAGGCCAATTTTCTTGTGTCCAAGGAATGCGTTAAGTTCTCTCCAGCATTCAGGGGTTAACCCCCTCTCTTGATCCAGTGCTTGGAACAGCAGATTCACTGTATCTCTCTTCATTCCAGATCAAGCCCTGCTATTACCTGCCATGCTTCATCACCTCCAAGAACGAGTGCCTGTGGACGGATATGCTTTCCAATTTTGGCTACCCTGGATACCAGTCCAAGAACTACGCCTGCATCAAGCAAAAGGAGGGGTACTGCAGCTGGTACAGAGGCTGGGCACCCCCAGACAAGACCATAATCAACACCACGGACCCCTGAGCCTGCCAACCACTTGGCCCAGAAGCTGCAATGGACAGTCAACCCTTCAATATCAGCAATGAAATTACAACTGATTTCTTGCTAAACTTAGCACTTCGAACACTTAAGTCTTTGCCATCATATTGAAAGTATATTTTTTAATCACTCTGTTTTATTTTGGGTTTTTTTTATTTTTTTTAATCACCCATTTAAGCCAGATGTGTGCAGACTTCTCTTGGAGGATTTTGTTCACATTTTCTTTCTTTCTATAACAAAAACAACACGTTCAGAGGCTCTGAATTTAGAGCCGTCTATAACTTCTTTATTTTACCAGCTTTATTGAGAAGATGTGCAGACATAAGTATGGGCATTGTTGTAAAGAGCGTGCAGTAACGGCACTGTCAATTCTGTGATGGTGAAAATGTGCTAGGAAATTTCTTGTAGTTTCAGTCTCCTGCCACAAGAGTGGGCTAAACAACAAATGGGTGAACTGACACTCTAGCCTGCGAGAGAGTATATTTGGGGCAAAGTGAACTAAATCTATTGGATATATAAGACCTCAGGTATAAACGAAAACTGGTATCTCTGGAACAAACCAACTGCACCATTGAGGGAAATTAATGTCCCATTGACTTAAATGGTACGTCTAACCCTTTGAATGCTAGACAGGTCTCCAATGCATTACAAAGCAATGCACTAAAGACCTGTGTAGCATTCAAGAGACTAGAAAGTCCCATTTAAATCCATGGGAGTGTTTAATTGTCCTATGTGGTGCTGTTGGTTTGCCCTAGAATTGTATCAATTTGCTTTTATACATAAGGCCCATAGTGTAACTGGGGGAGCCGTAACTATGATAGATGATTTCACTCATTATAGATGATTTCACTCTAAACCCCTTTGATACTAGAGATGTCGCCAGTGCATTGTGGTATTTTAAACCATGAAGAAGCATCATTAAAGATGCCGTAAATCTGAAGTGCGTGTGTGGTGTGTGAAGCGTGTATGGGTGTGTGAAGTTCGTGTGTGTATCCATTCACAGCCATAGAAAGCTTGTATCTAAGAAACAGTTCTTTACAGGCAGTAGTAGGAACAGTGCCACCTGGCTGAAATATTTTGAATTAAAAAAAAAAAAAAAAAATATATATATATATATATATATATATATATATATATATATAATACTAGTGTAAAAACCCGTGTACATGGGCCCAGCATTCTGTGTATTCGGGAAGTCTCTACTATGCATGACTGCATTGGACAAACATACATCTGCCCTTTTTATATTCTAAAAAAGAGAGAGATGAATTATAATGGCATATTTGGTTTGTAATATCTTGTGGCTGAAGCATCTCCCAATAGTTGCACGTACTCTTGTTTTATTCAGCAGAAAAGGATGTGCAGTATAAATATTTCCTTAATAAGGATTTACTTCTCCTTTTAACATCATCTCTGAGGGGCATTATCTTTGCACTAAAAAAAAAACATAACTCCCACTTTAATAATACTCCAGCATGGCTGTATGTACTTGGCTATTGCTGATAACATAAAGTTGTGTAATGCCTTGCAGGTCAGAGGCAAAACATTAGCTAGATGAGATAGTGTATTTGGCCCGTGCAGGTAGGAAAACGAATATAGTAGTTTATGGTTTAGACTATAAAATAATGGGGAGGATTCAGTCTTAGAAAATGATTTAGCGCCCTCATGTGGCAAGACAACTTAAAGGGATAGTAATGTTTCATCATAAAAGCAGCTCTAATTAATCATCATATTATTTGAGCCATGGAGAGTGTTATTTCAATTCTGTCAGAGTTGTAGTTCAAGAAAAAAGTATCCCCCTTCCGCCACTTTTACTGATGTAACACTGCTCAGCTCAGAGCAGCAGGGAGGTGCCCAGGTAGATTGCAGAGATGGACAATCTTCAGTTAAGATAAGGGAAAAGGTTGAAAAACCTGTCAAGGAGGCAGGGTTTTCATTGTTCTCACAGTAAGAAGATTGTCCCTTGCTGTTATCTGTCTGGTCTTACAACCAGATTCCACATCTGAGGAGTAGTGTTACACTAGGTAAAAGGGGAGGGAGGGGGATACTTTATCATTCAATTACTCTTGAACTACAACTCTGACAGTACTGAGATAAAACACTCTGTGGTTCAAATACTATGATGATTAATTGGAGCTGCTGTTTTTGTGAAACATCATTATCCCTTTAACATGAAGTAAGAGACTTGATCTTGTGATTAAGAAGTAACTACCACGCCGAACGCTAACTGTTCTTGCTGACTGTACAGGAAGTTTTATATAGTTATATCTCCATTTTATTTTGGGTAACTTTGCTTGGTTAGAAGGCAGATTACACTTTTGATTTGGAGAAACAGGCGTGAGACTGGTAAGGTACCTATTCATCATGAAACAACAAAAAATTACTGAAATAGCTTGCAAGACAAAATATCTACCCAAACAAAGAACTCAAGATGCTCATTTCCCTTAGAGAACTATATAAAACCAAACACAACACCATTAACCCTCTTTTCGAGTCTTCCTTCTGCCATGCTGACAGTCCTTTTACTACTAGTAGTAGTGCCAGTCTGCATTGCTTTACAAACCTATCGCACAAAACGTCAAGAGAATCTATTGCTCCTTTTTTGCTGCCTGGATAGTTTTAATTTTTTGTAGATCTTTAATATAAATTTTTGATTACATTTTTTTTTTTTTATAACCTCTTGAGTGCCAGAGGAGTATGCAATGCATTTCATACCCCTCTGACACTCAAATGGTTAAAGGAGCAGTATACTTTTTTTTATGAAAAGATATATATTGTAGAGTAAAATAACTCTACTCCCACTGCTGAGAGATTCATATTTCCAGCGCTATTACAGTTTAAACCTGTGTTTTTATTAGGGTTGCCACCCAGCCGGTATTTTACCGGCAGGCCGGTAAGAAATTGGCTTCTGTCCAATGTTAAGTCTATGGAGGGAATGTCATGGCCGGTATTTTTTTGAAGAAAAGGTGGCAACCCTAGTTTTTATATATTAGCAGTACCCTCTAGTGGTAACATTCCAACTAGTTATTCTGTTACATTCTAATGAAGAGGAAAGTCAGTGACTTACAGTTCTCTATAGAATGTGAGAGAAACTGCAGAGTCACTTCCTGTCAGTTAGAACTTCCAGGAAGTAAACTTATAGTTAATTTACTTCTTGATTATTTGAACCGTTATAAGTGTTGAATAAAACAGCTGACAGCAGTTACAATACCCTTGTTTTACTCAGCAGAAAAAGCTCTCTAGCATAAATATTTTCATACAAAAACGTTTACTGCTCCTTTAAGCCTGGAGAGGGAAGTGTGAGTTCTGACAAAATGGGTGACACAAGTATATGTTTTACTGAGCATTTGTGACATAAGTTTTTGGTTTATTTTTTCTTATTTATGTTTAAAGATGAAAGTGTTTTTAATATATCTTCACTCCATTCCATGTAGGGAATAGCTGTTTTGTAATACCAAGGGCCCTTTGCCAAAATCAAAAGTTAAGCAATTCTGGGCAGGCCAATTGCACTGTGAGGGGATACGGTGACTACGTTTCCACTCTGATATTCAGGGACGCTGCGGAGAAGAGAACAGCAGATTTCTTTTTTGACTCTAGTGCAACTGTGCAGGAGGGGTCAGTATAAATCGCTGGACATAGTGTGCAGCCTGCTCTTTCTCTGGCGCACCACAGAGTTCTAAACACTAGAGGGAGAACTGTTCATTGACTGCTGTACCTACAAGATAATGGAGATCACAAAGCCTTAAACTAACATGACACTACAACACAATTGTACTGCAGCTCCTTTTGATATCAGGATCAAGGCTAAATTCTCTCTGTAGTGTGTAGAACTCTGTCAGGAAGCCATTTTCTAGTAGCCCAGCAGAGGCATCACTTCCTGTCACAGTAGGCAATGGGCAGTCCTTTCCAGTGATCTGAACTCTGTGCTCTGGAGTCTTCATTCAAGGACTTTGTATTGTCCCGGAAGGAGGTTGCCTGGGACATGGGACACACATTTAACCCCTTAAGGACCAGTGACGTGCCAGGACCGTCACTGGCTTATTTTCCTTTAAGGTTCTGTGACGGTCCTGGCACACGTCACATACTTTTTACTTACACCACTCCTGTGGGAGCGCTGTAACAGCAAAAGGGGTCTGAAATTAACCGTTCCAAGACCGGAACACACTCTCTCAGACCCCTGCTCAGCGCGTCAGTACACGTAACAGGTCATGTGCGCTGATGCGTCGGCACAGATCAGAGATGTCGTTAAGGGAAGGTAACTTCCCTGGACCGCTGGTCGTTAAGAGGTTAAAATGCAGGACTGTTCTGTGCATTCTGGGACACGTGGTCACCCTATGAGGAGGATAGAATAGGTTCCCATATACTTAAATTGGGATTTTATTGAGTGTTAAGAGGTCTCCAATGCATTCAGTGGGTTAAACATCCATTTATATCAGTGTGATTTTAACACACGCATACACACTGTTGTGCAGTTGGTTTACAAAAGCATTGCTCTTCTGATTTCTGCACAAGGCCCCAAGTCTGATATTTAGAGGCTTGTTACATTGTATCACAGATAAAAATATTTTATATATATATAAAATACGCTTTATATTTGCAGAGAATATCCTTGGTTACCTAGCAGTGTGATTGTGTATTTTGTTTTTGTTTTTTTTTTCTAAATTTTTATTAGGAAGTGCTTTTCAAAAACATAATTATTATTTTTGCGGGATTTCAAAATGTATTAACCCTTTGAGTGCCAAAGTGTTGCATACCCCTCTGGCACTCAGAGTGTTCATTCCTTGGATGCTAGACACATGAAGCAATGTTTTAGACTTCACTAGCATCCAAGAAGTTAAAAAGGGAGTCATGTACTGACGTTAATTCATTTATTGTGAGTCATGTTAATGCAGGGGGCATTTATTTTTAACCCATTAAGGACAAGAGGGATGTGACATATCAGAATCCTTATAAGTGGCAGTAAACTTATTTTTATTAAAAAAAAAAAAAAGTTGCATGGCTTTACCAGCTAAATAAATCCAGGGAATTTGATTCAAAGGTTATTACAGTTAGACATTATTTTTTTTTTTAACTGAAATTGTTAGCAACAGTGCCAACTAGTGTTCAAAATATTTTAATTGTATTCAGTAAATCTCTGTATGGAAAAGCTTGAGTCAGACTGCAGCTCCCCATAGTAAGTGATACTAACTGCACCACCTTGTGACCACTAGTTGAAAGTCACATATTTCAACTGTAATAACTTTTGAATGAACTCTCTCCCAGTAGGGAGAATGCCATTGCTTTTATTTGGCTGGTAAAACCCTAAATATATATTAATTCTGACCCTTTTAAACATTTTTGAACTCCTTAAGGACCGGCAATGCATTTCACTCCCATCTAGCCTTTAAGGGGTTAGTCAGTGCACGAAATTGATATCCTGTCTTTGGTCACTGTTACATGGAATAAGGTAAGGGTAGTTTCTGGGCAGAAAGGTGGCTTATGGAAAAGGGCTGCTTAGTAAATATGGCCCAGGGCATAAACTGTCTCTATTCAGTATGCTCTAATGCTGGTCCTGTCTGTTTCTACAGTGCTATAATTTATGGTGTTTGGGGTTTTTTTACGCTAAAAAGAATGAAAATTAAACCCAGGACACTGTCGCCAATGTGCTAGGCCCTTCTCCTCCTTCACCTGCGTGAATAAGCTATACATTTTTTTTTTTTTTTTTTAACTTTTTCTTGGATAATGAAGGTTTTAGCACTGAGAACAACTGTTGATGTAATTTTCACTTTTTTTTTTCACTTATTTTTATCAAATATGACATCAACAAATTCATTGAACTCGCTGCAGCTGATAGGAGAACACATTTAACTGAATCTTCCAACCAAATACAAGAGTACTTGTAAATTATAATTTTTTTCTTTATCAAACAGCAATTTAAAAAAAAAAAAAACTTTACTACTCCTTTAAGGATATATAGGGTTATAAAAAATGACATCACAAGGAAGTCACTTCACTGCGTACTGAATATCGAGACAATAGTCTGATTAGAGACATTAAAGGGACAGCAATGTCCCATAAACATTGCTTAGAGTTTTGTAGAGGTTAAACAAATGATATGCCACAAATCCTATCTCTCAAACCGCTATGGTTTGAGAGATATCCTCTGTTAAAGTTCCCCTCCCTCCCCTTCTCCTGACGTAAGCTGACAGCAGGAGTTCCTGGTTCGGGGACCGTCAGGTGGCTCTTCAGCAGAGCCGCAATAGAGCGATTTAAAAAGAAATACTACTTTGGAACGGTCTACAAAGTGTGCCTGGTTTGCAAACACTCTTTTTAGACCGTTCCAAAGAAGTATTTCTTTTTAAATCCGGCTATTGCGGCTCTGCTGAAGAGCCTCCTCGTGTCGGCCGACACGGATCTCCTTCTGTCAGCTTTACAGCTGACGTCCAGAGAAGGAGAAAGGGGGAACTTTAGCAGATAATATCTCAAACCATAGCGGTTTGAGAGAGAGGATTTGTGGCACATCATTTACTTGTTTAACCTCTACAAAACTCTAAGCATTTTTTTATGGAACATTACTGTCCCTTTAAACTGAAAAGGCTTTTTCCATACAATGCATCACAATCATTTTTAACCACTGTGTTGCATTTTCAGCCGGCTGTAAAGAGGTTAACCTGTGTCTCTCTCCAGCAGCTGTTGAACTAAATATTCCCATCATCCTCAGCCATCCAGTATCTGATGGAGAATGATGAGAGCGTTAGTTCAACAGCTGGAGGGCCACAGGCTGACCAAAATTACAAGGTTCTTTATCAAATAAAAACGTTTTTGTGCCTGAAAGGTGAATAACGTAATGGAATTAAAATGATTAACTATTTTGCTGTCGGAAGTGCTACTGTATGAGTTACATCCACCCCTGGGAGGGTATAAGTTAAGGATCGTGTTGGCATGTTGTTTTGTGTGTGTTTTGTCTTGCGTTCCATGCCTTGTGTACCGTGTTTTGATCTTCAGATGATACCCACCTGCATGTCTCGTAGCTGGGAGAGTATGAAGAACTGTATGCATTTTTTATTTATATTTTTTTAAAGCTATCTATAAAAATACTAAAATTATCATCACTTGTGTTACTTGTCTTTCTTGCAAATTCTTGTATTTAGTTTAAATCATCTTTAACCCCTTGAGTGCCAGAGGCACAATGCGTGGCGTACCCCTCTGGCACTCAAAGGGTTAATTAGAATAAGGGATTTTTACAAATCTGTTTAACAAACGGATTTAACTCCTGTTCAGAGGAGCCCATCCTACAGCAATTGGGTATATTTATTTGTATACAGAGACATAAAGTATACACTGTTGCTTGTGATATGCATTAGATCTGCAGTTTAACCCTTAGAGGACCAGAGGGATGGGCAACACATTGTAAAGCCCTTGTTTCTCAAGGAGTTAACTAATTTATTTGCTGATCTCCATTTGAAACCTTCATTTAGTCCACAGCTCCTTGTAAACCGGTGGCAAGCAAATATGGTCCATGGGCCACAAACGCATTGGCCATGGATTCTCTATGTAATATTGCCCAGTCTTTATATCGGCTGGGATCAGGATGGTGTCATGGCGTCATGCCGACCCATCCAAGGTCACGATGGAGCAATGGTGAATAGAGAAACAGAGTACGGATGCTGGGGTCCCACTCATGGGAGTCCGGAGATGGGGGCAAGGGTGGAGGATATCCCAGTCCCCTCCACGCACTTGCCCAAGTGGGGTTGCCTGGGGGTCATTTTATGGCCTTGCCCCCCCACCCCCCGGAAACATTTCTAGACACCCCTGGTCTTGTATGGAATAAAGTGTTTGTGTATGGGCATCCCTGTATTAAACTAAGAGAAACTCACTCCTGTAAATATGGTTTCCATTTGATAGCTCTGGAACACTTTGAGTGCCAAGGGGATGACAATCCATTGCTGAGAAAAGCGTTGCCAACTTTCTGGCACTGAAATGGTTAATGAGGTGACCAGGATTGGATTTACATCCCTAGGCAAGGCATTTTAGGTACCCTTAGCTCTGCCCCTGGCCACACCTGCACTCGTCACATGACCCCGCCCCCATTCCTATCCATTATCCAATGTATATTTTCTGTGTTGGGAAACTTGTCCTATAATAAGCAAAAACAAAAGTTAACTCCTCCACTGCTAGAGATCTGCACACATTGGAGATCTCTCTAGCATCAAAGGAGTTAAATAATAGCCTGTAAAGAGATATAAAACTGAAGCAGGGACATTGAGATGCCTTCAGGGCCGGATTTCCCAATAGGCAGATGAGGCACCTGCCTATCGCTCCAAATTTTGAGGGGCGGTGCCTCAGCTGTGCTGGCCACACCCACATTCTGAATAGTGTGTGGGGCCAGAGCAATCTCTGTATCCACACAGTAGCTTATACACCCCTTTTTAGGCTATTATTTAAAACCTTGGAAGCTAGTGAGATCTCCAATGCATTGTGGAGCAATGTGTTGTAGATCTGTCTAGCAAACAAGGGGTTACAGCTTTTATATCCTTGCTTGTTGTAGGCCAGAGGTATATTCTGTGCCAGGAAACAGTGGATGAGACTGGTGGTTTGGTAATATGAGGAGTGGGGTGTGGCCATGGGTGGCGCTAAGGGTACCAAGATTGCCTTGTCTAAGGGAGCCTGGAATGTAAATCCGGCCTTGTATGCCTTTGGCCACACACATTCAGAATATGGGTGTGGCCAGCACAGCTGAAGCGCCGCCTCTCAAAATTTAGAATTCTAGGCAGCTGCCTATTGGGAAATCCTGCCCTGGAGGTGACTGGGCTCTAGATGGTCCTAACCCGCTTGTCCCACCCCTCTACTCTTTATACATACACTAGTTGAAGAGCCTGTGTACATGGGCCACAGCGCCACCCAGCAACAGCCGAGGTGCATTCATGCACAGTAGAGACTGCCTGCACCGCGGCGGATATGGAGCGGGGGGCTCTGAATTCATATCTTGGTCCTCTCTGCGCAACGACCATGGTCTGAATTCGGAGCGCCCCGCTCCATTATCAACTGCAGCGCGGGCAGTCTGTGCTGCACATGACTGCAGCGCATGCAGCCGACTGTACTGCGCATGACAGCTTCTGACAAACATGCATTTAGCGAATTATTATATAGGATGTTTTCTCAGGAACCCAGCCAATTCCTATTCCCAATAACAGGGCCTGATTAACAAGGGGGATGATTAAGCTGGAACTCCAGACCCAATGAAAACAATAGGTCCATTATTATGAGTATTAAGTGGGCCACAAGGAGAGAGACAACTTTATTGCTCTATATTGAATGGCACATAGACTAAAAAATGAATTCACATGTAAACAAACCAAGCGAGTGCGGTCTGACATCTTCTATACCAGTGGTTGTCAACTTGTTCTACCAGTTATCTTAATGTCTTGACACACGGGCTGGGGGTAACTGCCCAAGAGTGGACAAATCTTCTTAATATTTAATTAGTGCTAAATATTTATGTCTACGGTAAACAGGTGCAACTTTCTGCTGTAGTATTCCAGGTGGTTATGCACTAACGTGTGATAAAAAGGAGAGGACGTCTCCAGTGATATCACTTCTCCAGTTCCTATGTTATTCTGTGGAGCCTATGCTCTAAGATTTCTTTAACTGTGTAGATCTTAGTGCATACGCTCTATAGAATAACATAGGAACTGGAGAAGTTATATCACTGGAGAAGTCATCTCTTTATAACTCCTTAGTGCATAACCCCAAGGTCACCATTCCAAGGTCAATACAAGAATCACTATAATGAGCTTGTCATTCCAAGGCCGGAGTGACCTCTCCACTTTATCATCGACTTCTCACACCTTAGTGCATCTCCTCCCCCCCAACCCAGGAGCCCAAACTTCAGCCGAAGTTATCTCAGAAAATAAGAGTTTGAGATCTTTGATTCCTGCAGGACAGAATTATGTCTGTCTCTATGGACTGAAAAGGGATAAGAGGTGCGTGTGTGTGCGTACGTGTAAGGTGTGTGTAAGCCAATCCTTGTAGCTTTGTTTTGGCCATCAGCAACGCCAAAGAGTAGGAAGGAAGATTGCTGCAATGAGCAGTGGGAAACAGTAAAGCAATGAGGCACAAATGTACTGACACCCAATACTTGTGTCCCTGTTGTAGCTGGTCATTGATATGTTAGAATACATTCTTGTCCGTACTGTATTATTGGGTGTGTGTGTCTGTGTCTTCCTTTGTGTGTCTGGGGGGAGTGACCTGTTGTAGCTGG
The DNA here is from genome assembly GCA_037306005.1 of Rhinophrynus dorsalis. Taxonomy (NCBI): domain Eukaryota; kingdom Metazoa; phylum Chordata; class Amphibia; order Anura; family Rhinophrynidae; genus Rhinophrynus; species Rhinophrynus dorsalis. The sequence continues at coordinate 31,815,356 of CM074721.1, read as the reverse complement.
TCATTGATATGATCTACAGAATGTTCCCTTCTGTACTGTATTATTGTGTAGGTGTCATTCTTTGTGCGTCTGTGGGAGTGAGACTATGTGTGTGTTTTTCTCTTTGTCTGGGGGGGAGTGACGTAGCTGGTCATTAATATGATCTATGTTCCCTTCTGTACTGTATTGTCGTGTGTCTGCCTTTGTGTGACTGTGGGAGTGAGACTATTTGTGTGACTGTGTTGTGTGTGTGTGTGTGTGTGTGGGGGGGGGGGTGAATGTGTGTGTCTTTGTGTGTCTGTGAGACTGAGGCTGTGTGTGTCTTCATGTGTGTGGGAGAGTGAGACTGTGTGTGTGGGAGAGTGAGAGGGGGATACTTTACCATTCAATTACTCTTGTACTACAACTCTGACAGTACTGAAATAACACTCTCCATGGCCCAAACACTATGAAGATTATTTGAAGCTGCTTTTATTGTGAAACATTACTATCCCTTTAAATCCAGGTGAATTCTTGTTTGTCTTCTTTGGTGCAAATTCCAGAATGAATCCACTTTTCCTTTGAACCTGACTCTTTAGGCAGCTGGAGAGTGCCCTCTGTGCCAGCACAAAGTGGCATTACTAAGAATGCAGTTGAAGTGGATCGCAGAGAGCACCCTTTAAAATGGGAACAGTAAATAAAAGTGCTCACTCTTCACTGGTCCTTTGGCATGGATATTAACCCCTCAAGGTGGTCCGGCACTTAAGGACCAGTGACGGTCCTGGCAAGGCATGGAGCTCCAGAAGCCGTGAACCGTAACGTAAAAAAAAAAAAAAACGTGGTCCTCAAATGCCGGCCGTGCATGCGTGTGCCAGTCCTTAAGGGGTTAAATCACCCATATCCAAACATCCCTGTGATAAACACAGGACTTGAGGGTCACAGAGAAGCCGAGTTTTCAAGGCAAAACCAACATAATAGTAAAACGTAAAAGAAAAAGGCGCTCCTTGTACAATATCCTCTGATGCAAACAGATCACCACAAAATCACCATTAGTATAATAATCACTACAATAGTGTGCTAGAATGCACACACTAGCACGTAAAGTTCTCTGGGGACACATAAGCTGCTTCCCTACAACAGTCTCCAAACGAAATCCCTTAGGCTTCCTCTGACCGCTGTCCTCTAATACCCCACTCTGGGGCTCGACACATAAAACAAAACAAAACACAAACAAGAGGGGCACCATTAGTGCCTTATCACTATGATAGTAACACAATATATAATTGTAGCAAATCGTACTCACATTGTACAAATGCTATGAAGTAGTCATATGAATACCCATAGCTAAAATTGCATACAGAGATATCTCTTCATCTCTGTTCGGTGTTTCTTCTCGATGAGTTATCTCTCCTGGTCCACTGCTGACTTCATCCAGATGGAGCCCAATAACCCGGATCCAATACTGATATTTTTTTAAAAAGAGATCCTTTCCAATGGAACTCAGGCACGTGCACACATAGACACCAAGGGGGGCTTGAGCACCTGCCCTTTTTGTCCAAAGTGCCCTCATTCCCTTTCAACAAACAAACAAAAAAATAATAATAATTATGAGAAATGCCCTTTTTTTCATTTGAGCCCCTGCCCCCCAAAATGTCTGTGCACGTCCCTGATGGAACGTTTATAATCAAAAAAATGAGCTGACTAAAATAAAATCAAATTAAAGGGATAGTAATGTTTGAATTTCTAAGGAGTATCCAATTCATTGTTTTTGCAGTGCTTTGGATTCCTCCCTGGCACTCAAAGGGTTAACTGGAAATTACTTCCATAGGGTTGTTTGTTTGTTTGTTTTTTTGCCTTAAAGGGATAGTAATACTTCGTTTTATCTTTATTTTATTTTGTAGGTATTAAAAAAACATGAAGAACGATATAAGTCTTATCTCTCAAACCTTTATGGTTTAAGAGATATTCACAAACAAAGTATCCCCCCCCGTTCAACCAGATCAGAAGGGAGGTGCCCAGGTAGACTGCAGAGAGGGACAATCTTCAATTAAGATGAGGGAAAAAGCTGAAAAATTTGTCAAGGGGGGGAAGGGCTTTCATTGTTTTCATACAAAGAAGATTGTCCCATGCTGCTATCTGTCTGGTCATACAACCAGATTCACATCTGAGAAGAGATGGCTTGCACTAGGAAAAAGGGGCGGGAGGGGGAAACTTTGCTTTGCATATCTCTTAAACCATAAAGGTTTGAGAGATAACACTTATATCGTTCTTCATGTTTTTTTCATGCCTACAAAATAAAATAAAGATAAAACGAAATATTATTATCCCTTTAATCTGCATCGACAAGGGTGATATGGCATGGTCTGATGGAGTCGTATCTTTTTTTTAAAGGGATAGTAATGTTTCATAATAAAAGCAGCTCTAATTAATCATCATAGTATTTGGGCCTTGGAGAGTGTTATTTTAATTCTGTCAGAGTTGTAGTTCAAGAGTAATTCAATGACAAAGTATCCCCCTTCCGCCCCTTTTACTGATGTAACACTGCTCAGCCAGAGCAGAAGGGAGGTGCCCAGGTAGACTGCAGATAGGGACAATCTTCAATTAAGATAGGGGAAAAAACCTGAAAAACCTGTCAAGGGGGGCAGGACTTTCATTGTTCTCATAGGAAGAAGATTGTCCCCTTCTGTTATCTGTCTGGTCTATGGACTGGATTCCACATCTGAGAAGAGAAGGCTTACACTAGGTAAAAAGGGTAGGAGGGGAAACTTTGCTTGTGAATATCTCTCAAACCATAAAGGTTTGAGAGATAAGACTTATATCGTTCTTCATGTTTTTTTTAATGCCTATAAAATAAAGATAAAATGAATTATTAGTATCCCTTTAAATAAATTGTGGCAAGGTGAAAAAAATCTATTATAAAATTTATTTCACAATGCTAACGTTTCACAGCGATATGCTGCTTTATCAAAGCTTGTGATAACAATCATAAAAACACTTTCATGCTTGCCAACGGTCATTTAAAACTTCCTATTCTGTCTCTGATTGGGTCACGGTACTATATCAGATGACCAACTTAATTGCTAGAGTAAAAATTAACCCCAGCAATGTTAGTACTAGCAGAAGTTAATCTTTAAAGTGTTAGTAATGTCCAAAAAAAAAAAAAAAAAAGGTTTTTTGCATATAGAAGAGCTTAAAAAGCTGAGCTACATGTAAAAAAACGTATCTCTCAAACCGCTATGGTTTAAGAGATACGGGCGTTTAAAGTTCGCTGTAAAGCTGTCAGCAGGAGATTCGTGTCGGCCGACGCGGAGGCGCTTGAGCAGAGCCGCAATCTCGTTATTTACCACGAATCCCTTCATTGGAATGGTCTAAAACGAGTGCTTGAACACCAGGCACACATTTTAGACCATTCCAATGAAGGAATTCCGTGTAAGTAACGAGATCTCGGCACTTCTCAAGCGCCTCCGTGTCGACCGACACGAAACTCCTGCTGACAGCTTTACAGCTGTCTGTAGGAAACAGCGAACTTTAAATGCCCGTATCTCTTAAACCATAGCGGTTTGAGAGATACGTTTTTTGCATTTAGCTCAGCTTTTTATTCTCTTCTATATGCAAAAAACTTTTTTTGGACATTACTAACACTTTAATTAAAGTTGCATATTATTCAACTCAATCACAGACAGAAAAGGAATTACAACATCTGTAAATATAAAGTAAAATATAATTAAATGAAAACATGAATAGAATAGACAACACTGGAAATCAAGGCCATCGCTGTCTAATATATGCCAATATATCAACTATCTGATATAATGACACTATATCTCCCATCATCCTCAGGGAAAATTACTGGCTCCTATCCTAATACAAACAACACTGTTAATATCTAAACTGCAGTGCGTCTACGCTACAGTACTGCATATCCCATCATCCTAAAGGTGAAACCGTAGACTCCTATCCTATTTTCCTTTTGCTTACTGAAGATTGGCTGTCGCCGCTCTCCATCCAGACCAGATTGAGAGGCTGAGTGACGCAGGGAAAGGGGCAGGAGGGGGATCCTTTAGGCTTCAAGACAGCTTGAACTACATACCTGTAAGTAATGAAATATAGCGCTATGTGTTGCAAAAAAAGTAAAGACTCAGACCTCAACTTTAATAGCGGTATCACTATCACTTTAAGATATGATAACTGGTAAATCTATATATGTGAGTTTTTACAACATTAAATATTTGAGTAGTTGGTTTGCAATGTTCTCTTGCCAATAATATCTAATATATATATAAATAATAATAACAACAAAAAATGTTATACACACACACACACACACACAGTCCAAAACCTTGGAGGTGATGCAGTGGTGAAGTATGTCTGGCGTTGTGTGGCAATCACTTCTTCATTATATGTACTAAGAATTTGTTATGCAACAGGAGGTGGAGAATTATCCACTGTGGACTGCAAACAGCTGATCAGCTGGTTCAGGTAAAAACAGAAATGGCAGAGAAGCTGTTACATGTAACAGCTCCTCTACTGGTTGCTTATGTCTCTACGTGATATGTTAAACTAGGCAGGGGATTCTTTGTTAAAACCTCTTCTGTGCCACAGAGGTACAAAAGGCATTTCAGAGCAATGCATCGCACATCCCTGTGGCACTCAGAGGTAAGGGGAGGGAGCAGCTGATGTCTCTGCTCTCCAGTAGTGATAACAAACTGTTCTCTATGCCTCCATAGAAAGTTATGGAAAGATCCCCAATTCACCAACCACAGGTTGTTCTCATAGGAAGAAGATTGTCACATCCTGTTATCTGTCTGGTCTATGGACTGGATTCCACACCTGAGGAGAGATGGCTTACATGAGGTAAAAGGGGCGGGAGGGGAAACTTTGCTTGTGAATATCTCTCAAACCATAAAGGTTTGAGAGATAAGACTTATATCGTTCTTCATTTTTTTTAATGCCTACAAAATAAAAATAAAAATAAAACAAAGTATTACTATCCCTTTAAAACCCCATTTCAAAAAACGATAATTTCGGGAATGTTTATTGTCCCCTATGGAGCAAATGGTTTGCTACACAATTACTCCTGTTTGTCTTAGTAAATCAGTAATTGCCTTAGTAAATCAGCCTCCAAGGATTTAACCTGCAATTAGTGCATTTGCCAGATGTTTCATCCATTTCTAGATTTGACCTAATAACGGATACATATAATTAGTAGGGCTTTTTTAACCCTTTGAGTGCTAGAGGGGTACAGAATGCATTGCTTTTCAATGCATTCCGTACCCCTCTGGCACTCAAAAGGTTAAGTAGAATACAGGGGACACATAACAGAATCAGGATTGTCTACAGTGCTGGCCAAAACCAACTAAAAAAAAATCCAAAATGACAGAAAGAAATGTTATGTAATAATCTGTAACACTGAACAGGAGGCCCTTATTGTAAATAGAGGAAAATGAACTCTACCCATCCAGTCTTATAATAAAAATATTGTGCGTCTGGTTATTAATCTCCTAGCGCTGCAATGTTAGGGCACAATTAATTAGCAAAGCTTGGAAACAATATAGTTATTTATTTTTTGGACATGCCATTCACGATGGATTAGTAACATAGTAACATTGTAAATTAGGTTGAAAAAAAGTCCATCAAGTTCAACCTTTGCTTTATAACCCAGAAAAATAAGAATTATATAATCCGTTCTGCCTCCAAAATGAGTATTAGTCTATTTACTTCCTGTTTTACCTGCTAATAGTATAACCCTGTATGGTGCCTCTTGCTAGAAAGACATCTAAAGTTATCTTAACAGTTTCCACTGTATCTGCCATACCACACCCTTACTGTAAAAAAACCCCATCCTCTGCTGTAATTGAGACATCCTTTCTTCTAACTGTAAGGGGTTGCCCCCAGGGGAGGGCTGGCCTGGGGGACAGGGGGGCAATTGCCCCCTGGGCTGGCAATGTGTCTGGGCTGGTGAGCCAGTGTTTCACTGAACTTATGAAATGAATCTACATGCAAGTGCTACCGCAGAGGTACAATCCAAACATATCTGCACTAGTAACATCATCCATTTCCCTTGCAAGCTCTATGGAATCACTATTCTATCTTTACTTAGCCCTTTGAGTGCCAGAGGGATACATAACACACTGAAAAAGCAATGTGTTGTGTACCCTTCTGGCACTCACAGGGTTACATTGTATGCACTGTATGCAATGTAGCCCCATTTCAACAGTAAGCTATGTGGTATCACTTGCTTTAATTCACAGCATTAAGGACAATTAAGGAAACGGGTGGGCTGGGACAAGGGGCTTGGACGATAGTAGATATGGGCCACTTAATTGTATTTTCACCCTGGGCCATATGTTGCCAGCCCTCCCCTGGTTGCCCCTAGTTATTTGATCCGGCCTTGGAGTGAAAAGCTCACCAGAGATATCCTTGTATTGACCACTGGTTGGAGGTGGTGGGGTTATGCACTAAGGTGTGATAAAGAGGTGATAGAGTGGAAATGACTACTCCAGTGATATCACTTCTCTAATTCCTGTGTTATTCTATGGAGCCTATGCACTAAGATCTCTCAGCATGAAAAATTCATAGGGACCATTAGAATTTTCTGACAATAGTAAGACAAGTGTTAGGGTCTCTCTAACATTTTGAATGCCAGACTGGTGTGCCACTCATTATGAAGCACAGCACACCCTTCTGGCATCTATACTGGTATTCAGTTTCTCTGGGTGAAGAAAGTGTAAAATAAAAAAAAAAAATCCTGTCTTATCCCTATTACCTCCGCCTCTCACTGACGCTGCTCAGCAAAGCATTACCCACCTCCCCTAACTCTGACTTCCTGTCTTATCCCTATTACCTCCGCCTCTCACTGACACTTCTCAGTAATGCATTGCCCACCTCCCCTAGCACTGACTTCCTGTCTTATCCCTACATTACCTCCCCACTCACTGACACTGCTCAGCAATGCATTACCCACCTCCCCTAGCACTGACTTCCTGTCTTATCCCTATATTACCTCCCCTACTCACTGACACTGCTCAGCAATGCATTGTCAACCTCCTCTAGCACTGACTTCATGTCTTATCCCTACATTACCTCCCCCACTCACTGACACTGCTTAGCAATGTATTGTCTACCTCCCTAACACTGACTTCCTGTCTTATATTTACATTACCTCCCCCAATCACTAACACTGCTCAGCAATGCTTTGTCTACCTCCCCTAGCACTGAATTCCTGTCTTATCCCTACATTACCTCCCCCACTCACTGACACTGCTCAGCAATGCATTGCCCACCTCTCCTAGCACTGACTTCCTTTCTTATCCCTACATTACCTCCCCCATTCACTGACACTGCTCAGCATTGCATTGTCAACCTCCTCCAGCACTGGCTTCCTGCCTTATCCCTACATTACCTCCCCCGTTCACTGACACTGCTCAGCAATGCATTACCCACCTCCCCTAGCACTGACTTCCTGTCTTATCCCTACATTACCTCCCCCACTCACTGACACTGCTCAGCAATGTTTTGTCTACCTCCCCTAGCACTAACTTCCTGTCTTATATCAACATTACCTCCCCCACTCACTGACACTGCTAAGCAATGCTTTGTCTACCTCCGCTAGCACTGACTTCCTGTCTTATCCCTACATTACCTCCACACTAACTGACACTGCTCAGCAATGCATTGTCAACCTCCTCTAGCACTGACTCCCTGCCTTATCCCTACATTACCTCCCCCACTCACTGATACCCCTCAGCAATGCATTGTCAACCTCCTCTAGCACTAACTTCCTGTCTTATATCTACATTACCTCCCCCACTCACTGACACTGCTTAGCAATGCTTTGTCTACCTACCCTAGCAATGACTTCCTGTCTTATCCTTACATTACCTCCCCCACTCACTGACACTGCTCAGCAATGCTTTGTCTACCTCCCCTAGCACTGGAGTTCTGTCTTATCCCTACATTACCTCCACACTAACTGACACTGCTCAGCAATGTATTGCCCACCTGCACTAACACTGACTTTATGCCTTATCTCTACATTACTTTCCTCATTCACTGACGCTGCTCAGCAATTCATTGCCCATGTCACCTAGCACTGACTTCCTGTCTTCTCCCTACATTACTTCCCCCATTCACTGACACTGCTCAGCAATGCATTGCCCATCTCCCCTAGCACTGACTTCCTGTCTTATCGCTACATTACTTCCCCCATTCACTGACACTGCTCAGCAATGCATAGCCCACCTCCCGTACCACTGACTTCCTGTCTTCTCCCTACATTACCTCCCCCATTCACTGACACTGCTCAGCAATACATTGAGCACCTCACCTAGCAATGACTTCCTCTCTTATCCCCCGTGTTCACCCTAACTGATGCTGCTCAACAATGCATTGCCCACATCCGCCTAGCACTGACTTCCTGTTACTTCACCCACTCACTGACACTGCTCAGCAATGCATTGCCCACCTCCCATAGCACTAACTTCCTGTCTTATCCCTACATTACCTCCCCACTCACTGACACTGCTCAGCAATGCATTACCCACCTCTCCTAGCACTGACTTCCTGTCTTATCCCTACATTACCTCCCCAACTCACTGACACTGCTCAGCAATACATTACCCACCTCCCCTAGCACTGACTTCCTGTCTTATCCCTACATTACCTCCCCACTCACTGACACTGCTCAGCAATGCATTACCCACCTCCCCTAGCACTGACTTCCTGTCATATCCCTACATAACCTCCCCACTCACAACACTGCTCAGTAATGAATTGCCCACCCCCATAGCAGTGACTTATTGTCTTATCCCTATATTACCTCCCCACTCACTGACACTGCTCAGCAATGCACTGCCCACCTCCCCTAGCACTGACTTCTGATCTTATCCCTGCATTACCTCCCCATTCACTCACTGACAGTGCTCAGCATCGCATTGCCCATCTCCCCTAGCACATATGTGTTTAAATAAAATACTTCAGTCTTGTTCTAAATCATTTATTCAGTTATATAAAAAGGTGATAATAGATCATGAAAAAAAAACAAAAATTCTTGGTAATGCCCCACCCACCAGCCACGCCCTCAACAACAACACCACACATGTGTCTCTTTGAAATGTTGGTAGATGTTGAGATTGTCAAGCCCACTCCACAAGGCCCAAAACATGTGCCTGCACATCAACTCTTTTGAGAGTCTGTGGGGGGTTTCCAACGCATTGCTCCTTGAAGCAATGCTTTGAGACTATGTAGCATTCAAGGGGCTAAAAGCCCGATTTAAATCAATGGAAAATAATTTGATTTGATCCTTTTTGTTCCTGTACATATGGCCCTAAGTGCTGGATTTACTGACCCTTTGCGTGCCTGAGGGGTACGCAACGCATTGCGTACTCCTCTAACACTGAGATGCTTAAAGAGGGAGTAACACCTCCTCATAATACCTCCTCACTCACCTTACTGTAGCCAGAAAGTCTTAATGAACCCTATGAATTTTTCCTTGCTCCTTCATTCAAGAGAACATTGTCAATCAGTCCTGCATGTCATGTCCATGGGGGCGGACATGACAGTTACTATCTAGTATGCTAGGATCACAGGACACAAACCCCTCCAATTGTGCATTGTAATCTTAACCTTTTAAAGGGTTAGTAATGTCCATACCTGGGAACTCTCCGGATTTGCCCCGGAGACTCCGGTTCTGACAGAGCTTTACCGGGTCTCCGGGGCAGAGGCAGATTCCTCCGGATGTGGAGAGATTCTATTGAAACTCTGCCACATCCGCTTTTTCTCCCGTTGTGCCTCCGTCCCCAGCCTTCTGTGTGACACATTTGACCCTCTGAGTGCCACTCTGGCACTCAAAGGGTTAAATCCCCCCCAACACTCGAGTTAAGCCCCGTCCCTTTTTGACGCGATTAGCGTCATTTTTGTTACCCCCTGCTGAACAGCCCTCAACTGAAAGTTCCCAGGTATGGTCATGTCTTTAGTAAACAAAACGAAATATTGGGGTGTCCAACACATTGCTACTTGAAGGGGATACAGCCCAATTTAAATCAGTGGGAGATTATTTGATTTGATCATTTTTTTCCTGTACACATTGCCCTAAGTGCTGCCTTTATTAACCCTGTGAGTGCCAAAGGGGTACGCATCGCATTGTTTGCAATGCGTTCCGTATCCCTCTGGCACTCAAATGGTAAATTTCAATTGGTGCAATTCTGAAGCAAAAATAAAAAGGGGGAAACATCAAAATTCCTATTGATTTAAATTTGTATTTTTACTGCTTGACTATTTTAACCCCTTGAATGTTTGAGAACCACTGATGTAACCCCTTGGACGCAATGTAAACCTCCCCAGTCACCAAAGGGTTAAGAATTTTTGTTGTGCTTGTATGTGATTGGTTAAGGGTATTTTCTGTACCTTGCAACGGTGGAAGGGGTGTGGTTATAGGATAATAGTGAGTGTGGCCATAGGAGTCCCAGAGAGGCACGTCAGATACCTCTCTGGCACTCAAAGGGTTCACGAGTGCCTAGGATGTCGTGGTTCCTGGGATGTAAATCTAGCCCCTGATGCATTGTGAAAACCCTTTCTAATTACAGGTGACATTTTTTGCGAGAGGCAGACAGGATTTCACCTCTTCATACCTGGCACGATTCCCTGGACGCGGATGAAAGAGAGAATGTTGGATTGCGCTCAACAAAGCACTCGATACAACCCATTTAATTACACAATGTCCTGTCTTCTATTGTTCCTAAGTACTTTGCTGATCACACTTCAGGGAGTTAAACAGTGATGTCACAATGAAAGATTTTAACTCTCTGAGTGCTGGAGGGAGTACGCAAAGCATTGCAGAACAGTGGTTAACCATTTGATTACCAGAAGAGTGTCCAACGCATTGAAATTGTACAAATAAATATTAACAACAAATTTAATTGAAACAATTCATGCACTCTTCTCCTCCAGAACAGTATCCACCCCACCATTTTTAATACCACTGTCATTGCTTCCCTTAAAGTGTAAGTAATGGCCACAAAAAAGTTTTTTGCATTTACAAGAGCTTAAAAAGCTGAGCTAAAGGAAAAAAAAAAGTATCTCTCAAACCACTATGGTTTAAGAGATACAGGAGTTTAAAGTTTGATGTCTCCTACTGACATCTGTAAAGCTGTCAGCAGGAGATCCGTGTTGGCCGACACGGATGTGCTTGAGCAGAGCTGCGATCTCATTATTTAAACGCCTGTATCTCTTAAACCATAGCGGTTTGAGAGATAAGTTTTTTTGCATTTATCGCAGCTTTTTAAGCTCTTCTAAATGCAAAAAACTTTTTTGTGGACATTACTAACACTTTAAAGCAACATATTACATTCAAAATCCTCCTCATTACCTTCAAGGCTCTCCATCACTTGTCCCCACCTTATATTTCATCTTTGATTCCCTGCCATATACCTGCACGTCCACTACACACCACGCATAGTGGACGACTCTCTGCTCCTTTAACCACTATGGCTGTATCACGACTGAAGGCTTTCTCCCTCGTGGCTCCCTACCTCTGGAACTCCCTACCACCCAGCATTCGCCAAGCCTTGACCCTCAACAACTTCGAATCCAAGCTAAAAGAGGACCTCTTAAAGGGACAGTCATGTCTTAATTATATAAAAAGTAATATTGTACAGCATAAAATAAGAAATCCAACGATGCAATTCCTATCTCTCAATCCATTATGGTTTGAGAGAGAGAGAGCGTTCTAAAGTTCTCCACTCCCTGATGTCCGCTGTAAAACGGACAGCAGGAGATCTGTGTCAGCCGACACAAGGAGGCTCTTCAGCAGAGCATCAATAGCGCAATTTAAAAATAAATACTTCTTTGGAACGGTCTAAAAAGTGTGCTTGCAAGCCAAGCACACTTTGTAGACCATTCCAATGAAGTATTTCCTTTTAAATTGCGCTATTGCGGCTCTGCTGAAGAGCCACATGTTGGTCCCTGGCCCAGGAACTCCTGCTGTCAGCTTACAGCTGATGTCAGGAGAAGAGGATGGAGTGGGGAACTTTAGAATGCTCTATCTCTCAAACCATAATGGATTGAGAGATAGAAATTGCGTCACTGGATTTCTTATTTTATGGTCTACAATATTACTTTTTATATAATTAAAACATTACTATCCCTTTAAATATAGCACTACTGTAATATGGAAACGTTATCTCAGATGTCAAAACCTGCACTTCCTCTTCTACCTGCTTGTATCTGTATGTCAACCATCTTATACTTAGACTGTAAGCTCTACGGGGCAGATACATTGTATCCTAATGTATACTCACCTGGGCTTCCCCTTATGACTGTCTATATAAGCACTTAATCACCGCACTTATTGTACCCCTTCTATACTAAATGTAAACTGTAAAGTGCCAAGTACACAGGATGGCACTATATAAATAAAAATATACATACATACACACAATTAAGAAAATCATAACGTAGTGACATAGCTGATGTGGCTTAAAAAAATATATAGAAATACAAAAAGGAGGGGGATGAAAAACAGGAGGCGCACCCTGTGTTGAATCAAACGGTAAAATTGACCTTTACCAGTCACCAAAGTGAGTTATACTCACAAAATGAGATGCTGTTAGTTCACCTATGTGCACAACAGCTATAACGCTCAGGGGGATTATTAAGGCTGCCCCCTAATCAGCAACTCAGTAATCTTCCAAATGGAGATAAGTCAGCTCCTTCCCAAAACGCTCTCCCCAAAGCAATAGACCATATACATGCAAACAGAAGGATGGGAAGGATGCCCAATAGTGTATTATCTGGGATATTAAGTCCTAATATCCCAGATTTAGATTTTATCTTTGAAAAAGTGGCGTTTAGAGCCACGAAACGCGTTAGAATCATTATACTGGGTATAATTTGTCTCATTGTTATGATAAATTTTGTTTTTTATTAAAATATACATTTTTTATATTGGAGCCTCGTTGAACTTCATCTGTTCTCTATTGTTCCCGGTTGGAGACGGGTATTTCTCCTGATGCGAGTCAGTCTTAGAACTGACCACCTGAATTGTGAGTACCCACTTCTAAGATTTAATGAACCAACTATTTTGTTGAAGACGTTAATACACTATTGGGTATCCTTCCCATTCTTGTGTTTGCATTAAAAAAAGATATGACTCCATCAGACCATGCCATATCACCCTTGTCGGTCCAGATGAAGGCAAAAAAACAAACAAACAATCAACCCTATTGAAGTAATTTCCAGTTAACCGTTTGAGTGCCAGGGAGGAATCCAAAGCATTGCAAAAATAATGAATTGGATACCCCTTAGGAATTCAAAGGATTAAGCCAAAAGTGTATAAGAAAATTCTTCCCTGACTCTAAAAGGCAGACAGAGATCTCCCTGGATCAACACGCAATTCGCGTTGTAACCAACTGTCATAATTCTCATTGTTGTACTGAGCTAGAAAACGATCCAATCACTTTTTGAAAGCAACTACAGTATCTGCAAACACAGCATGCTAAGGCAAGAAATTCCACAACCTTACTACCCTTAGTGTTAAAAAGCCCTGCTTTTGTTTTAGTCTAAACCGCTTTTATGAGCATATAGTTCACCAGATAGTTCTTTGTATTGTCCATGAATATATTGTAAATAGTAATTGTATCCCCCATTTGATACCATTTCTCTAATGTAAACAACCCCAGTTTGTATTGTCTCGTTATAACTGAAATCTTAAACCAGTGCATCTATACCTCTTTTTATACTTGATGGTCCCCTTTTTGGCTCTTGCCGCAACTGAGTGACTCTGCACACTGCTGTGAAGCCAGAGAGCCTGATACCTGATTGGGACTGGTGAGAGCTACTCACTAGTACCCAAAAATCTGCCAACATACCAGGGTTTTGAAACAAATCTCAGGGTGACAAATTCAGGGTCCAGTGTTTCATCTAATATGATTTACACCAATTTACTGCTCATTAAGGGCTCGATACTATTACCCACGGTAAAACCAGCATTACAATAAAAACAAGCAACGTGTATTTTGCAAACGTGTTTTACCGGTATTCTATTGTAGAACCACAGTAAAAGAAAACCGGCGTAGACCGCACACTAACTAACAAAAATGGAGCTTTCTGTTTCTTTTCAACTACGCCTTAAACTACAGCCTAAAAAACACGCAAAATGTCAAAGTCCAAGGAAACAGGCGTACGTTTGATGACAGGAGTGTCAAGTTAGGAGTTAGATGTGTTCTCCACGTTATGGAAATCCGACATGGAGTGCCCCCTTTTGACATATTAACCCCCTCTTAGAAATTTGACATATAGTGTTCCCATGCCCTACCTACCTTCTTTGGATTGCATCCAATCGACATTGTTTATTCTCCAATTTTACTGCAAAATACAGACTCTTGGTTTATGAATAAGTGTGACACGATTCACATAACAATAGGTGAAACGATTATAAAAAGGGGACTAAATAAATAAGAATCGGTGGGAATCGAGTGGTTCACGCTGCAGGCATCGTGGGACTCTTCCTGTGAGAAAGGATATAAATTTGGTTGAATCCTGAGTTTTGCAACAAGGCTGCACAGCAAGGTGTGTAGAGCACAGCACTCTCTTTATCCGAGAATATCTGATTCCAGTCGCCAGTTGATGCACTGCACGCAACTGTCTGATCCGAGTCAGAATGTCTCTACACACCTTGCTGCGCAGCCTTGTTGCAAAACGCATTCTTTAACCAAATCCATATCCTTTCTTTTAAAATAAGGGTCAATATGCCTGCACCGTGTGACATTTTGGAGTAAATACATTTCAGCATTTTCCTAGAGAGAGCACAACTGAATACAATAATCTATCCCAGCCCCATTTCTGCCTCGTGATCTCCTTCCTCTGCCCATAGCGCACCCCCTCCTTTCTCAGTCTCATTCCGAAGCCATATGGGAAAACAGTGACACTTACCATCTGTTTGTGGTTTGGGAAGAAGGACTGGTCCACCAAGGGGAACTTGTCAGCACCCAGCCTTTGGAAGATCTTTATGAGCTGCGAAAACTGGAGAGACAAAGTGGGAGACAATGACAGAGTTAGAACACCGACCACAAGTGTGCAATGACTGCCAAGTATTTCAACCAGGAAGGTTATTAAATCCCAATAAGGTCATTAGTTCACTGTGATATTGCTAGCAGGGATATAGGAGACAATGAAGAGGAATGCACGAATAGTATTCCACGTTAAAGGAGCAGTAAACTTTTTCTTTATGAAAACCTATATGTTATAGAGTTGTTTCTGCTGAGTAAAACAATGGAACTCCCACTGCTGTCAGTTGTTTTATTTATAAGTTCTAACAGTTCAAATAATCAGGAAGTGAATTACAGTGTGATTACTTCCTGATAGTTATAATGGACAGGAAGTGACTCAGCAGTTTCTATCACATTCTGTAAAGAACTGTTTGTCAGTGACTCACCTCTCAAATAGAATGTAACAGAATAACTATAGGGCACAGTTAATGTAACAACATATGAGTTTAAACTATAATATGCATCTCTCAGCAGTGGGAGTAACCTTATTTTTCTCAACATGTTCTAGAATCGATTTTGCTAGGCCTGCCTACTCCTCAAGCCAATTTCCTAAGCCTCTTATGCTGAAAATTCTCTTTTTAAAGGAGAACTAAGACCTCTTAAAAAATAACCTCCACATTTACCTTAATGTAACTAGAAAATCCTAATGACCTTTATGAATTTTGGGGTTGTGCCTTTGGCCTTTATTCAAGGAATAATCTCTTCAATCAGTCCTGGAGGAGGACATGACCCTTGCTGGAAGTCAGTGCGCAATGCATTGCTAAGTGTTGTACATCCCACTAGTCCTTAAAGGGATAGTAATGTTTCATAATAAAAACAGCTCTAATTTAATCATCATAGTATTTGGACTTTGGAGAGTGTTATTTCAATTCTGTCAGAGTTGTAGTTCCAGAGTAATTCAATGACAAAGTATCCCCCTCCCACCCCTTTTACTGATGTAACACTGTTCATCCAGATCAGAAGGGAGGTGCCCAGGCAGACTGCAGAGAGAGACACTCTTCAATTAAGATAAGGGAAAAACCTGAAAAGCTTGTCAAGGGGGGCAGGGCTTTCATTGTTCTCACAGGAAGAAGATTGTCCCCTTCTGTTATCTGTCTGGTCTATGGACTGCATTCCACATCTGAGAAGAGATGGCTTACACTAGGCAAAAGGGGCGGGAGGGGAAACTTTGCTTGTGAATATCTCTCAAACCATAAAGGTTTGAGAGATAAGACTTATATCAGTCTTCATGTTTTTTTAATGCCTACAAAATAAAATAAAGTTAAAACGAAGTATTACTATCCCTTTAAAGGGATTGAAATGCTTGAAGTAAAGTTCAGCTCCAAGCCTACTTTATACTTTTTCTTACACATAGTGCTATATTTTAACACTTACAGTTTTATAGTTCAATAGCAATTCAAGCAAAAAGGATCCCCCTCCCGCCCCTTCCCCCTGCATCTCTCTGCCTGTAAGCATGGTCCAGATGGAGTGCAGCGAGAAACAATCTTCAGTAAGCAAAAGGTTTTCCTTACATTTACTGACTGAAGATTGTCCCTCGTTGCATCCGTCCGGTCCCATGACCAGATTACAGATTCAGTGGGAGGAGGCCAGAAGGGGCGGTGGGGGATCCTTTCTGTTTGAATTGCTATTGAACTACAAAACTGTAAGTGTTAAAGGGTTAGTAATGTCCGTATTTAAGTTGATTTAGTATTGTAGATGTTAAGAAAATAAAGTATCTGGAGAAAGTCCCATCTCTTAAACCTTTACAGTTTGAGAGATATTCGCCCCTAAAGTTCCCCCCTCCCTCCCCTTCTCCTGACGTCAGTTCTGTACTGACACCAGGAGATCCCAGTCCTGGGACCAGCCGGCGGCTCTTCAACAGAGCCGAAATAGCGATAGCACACTTTGTAGACCGTTCCAAAGAAGTAGTTCTTTTTAAAGATAGCTATTTTTGCTCTGCTGAAGAGCCTCAAGTTGGACGACACGGATCTCCTTCTGTTAGCTTTACAGCTGACATGAGGGAGGGGGAACTTTAGAGGCGAATATCTCTCAAACCGTAAAGGTTTGAGAGATGGAACTTTCTCCAGATACTTTATTTTTTTTAACATCTACAATACAGCAGCAACTTAAATACTGGCATTACTAACCCTTTAAAATATAAGTATAAAGAAGACTCTGAGTTGAACTTTACTGCAAGCATTACTATGCCTTTAACACATTAAAGACCAGTGGTTCCAGGGGGTGTGGTCCTTTAAGGACCAGATAGAAAAGTTTTACGTGCCTGCACAAGTGACTGATCATGTGTGCCGGCACACTGAACAGGAGACTGATAGTGATCGCTCCGGTCTTGGAGAGATCAATTTCAGACCCCGCTATTACTCACAGCGCTCCCACAGGAGTGATGGGAGTAAAAAATATGTGACGTGCTAGGACCATCACTGGTCCTTTAGGGAAAAACAGCAGTGATGGTCCTGACACGTCATTGGATGTTAAGGGGTTAAAGGATAAGATTACAATGTGTAGTATTTGAGGTCCTGTAGTCTTGCTAGCAACTGTCATGTCCGCCTCCATGGACAGGACAACCAGGACTGAGAGTAGATGGTAACTCTTAAACCAAGGAACAAGGGAAACTTCATGAGGATCATTAGCTTTTTTTCTGGCCTTAACCCTTTGAGTGCCAGAGGAGTATGCAACGCCTTGCTCTGCAAGGCGTTGCACACCCACCTGGCACTCAAAGGGTTGAAAAGAGAAGTGTTCGTAAGTGGTTATTATTGGGAGGTGTTAGTTAAAACACTTCTCCCTTACTACACCATTCTTAGAGCCATATGCCTAAAGTCAAAATGGAGCAATTCTGCAAAGCATTGCATCGTAAAGACCAAATATACATTCCCGTAGATTTAAAGAAACAGTACACTTTTTTTTTTTTAGCTTAAAAAAAAATTATACCATTATGGGGCCTTTCCTACTGAATAAAACAAAGCCACGTCTCCCGCTCGGGAAATCTTCATTCAAAAGGTAAAACAGCACATAGTGTTATTTTTTTTTAATTAAACAACAGCGCCAACTACTGTCCGACTGGCAGTTTTGTGTTTATAACACACTGTAGGGGAGAGGTTGAGTCATTTACTGTGATTCTCCATAGTAAGTGATAGGAAGAGCACCCCCTGGAAAACTGACTTTTATTAACCTTTTTAGTGCAAGAGGTTGGAGGTTGGATACCTCTCTGGCACTCAAAGGGTTAAAATAATAATCACCGTTGTCGTCATCATCATCATCTGAGCTGCAATAACTTTTGAATGAAACCCCAGTGGGAGTATGCTTGTTCATCAGGAAAACACAACAAATCTAACAAAATATATGTTTTCATAAGAAAGAGATTAGCAAAAATTTGTTATGAAAAACAATGTTATAGGACTTTTCCTGCCAACTGAAGCAGGGGTGCTCCTACTGTGGGTGGTTGTTACGTTCAAAAGTTATAACTGTTCAAACGGTCATGAAGTGATGAAGCTGTTACTATCACATTATAGAGAATTGCAGTCAGCCAATTGCCTCTCTCATAGAAGGCAATAAATTAAATCAATAAAATAAGTAAACTGTTTGTGAACTTTCTGGACACCAGAGGGCATTGCTGATGTAAAATAAAATTAAAGTGTTAGTAATGTCTATGTAAAAAAAATGTCATATTGCAGCTATTAGGAAAAAAAAAAACTAAATGACCCCAATCCCATCTCTCAAACCTTTATGGTTTGATAGATATAGAAGGTTAAAGTTCCACCCTCCCTCCGCTTTCCCTGATGGGAGCTGTAAAGCTGACAGCTGGAGACTGAAGTAGGCCGAGTTGCAGGCACACTTTATAGACTTGAGATTCGAGTTGCAGGCACACTTTATAGACACGAGATTCGAGTTGCAGGCACACTTTGAAGACTCGAGATTCGAGTTTCAGACAAACTTTATAGAGTCGAGATTCGAGTTGCAGGCACACTTTATAGAGTCGAGATTCGAGTTGCAGGTACACTTTATAGACACGAGATTCGAGTTGCAGGCACACTTTATAGACACGAGATTCGAGTTGCAGGCACACTTTATAGATTCGAGATTCGAGTTGCAGGCACATTTTATAGACACGAGATTCGAGTTGCAGGCACACTTTATAGACACGAGATTCGAGTTGCAGGCACACTTTATAGACTCGAGATTCGAGTTGCAGGCACATTTTATAGACTTGAGATTCGAGTTGCAGGCACACTTTATAGACTCGAGATTCGAGTTGCAGGCACACTTTATAGAGTCGAGATTCGAGTTGCAGGTACACTTTATAGACACGAGATTCGAGTTGCAGGCACATTTTATAGACATGAGATTCGAGTTGCAGGCACACTTTATAGACTCGAGATTCGAGTTGCAGGCACACTTTATAGACTTGAGATTCGAGTTTCAGACAAACTTTATAGAGTCGAGATTCGAGTTGCAGGCACATTTTATAGACACGAGATTCGAGTTGCAGGCACACTTTATAGACACGAGATTCGAGTTGCAGGCACACTTTATAGAGTCGAGATTCGAGTTGCAGGCACACTTTATAGAGTCGAGATTCGAGTTGCAGGTACACTTTATAGACACGAGATTCGAGTTGCAGGCACACTTTATAGAGTCGAGATTCGAGTTGTAGGCGCACTTTATAGACACAAGATTCGAGTTGCAGGCGCACTTTATAGACACAAGATTCGAGTTGCAGGTACACTTTATAGACACGAGATTCGAGTTGCAGGCACACTTTATAGACACGAGATTCGAGTTGCAGGCACACTTTATAGACACGAGATTCGAGTTGCAGGCACACTTTATAGACACGAGATTCGAGTTGCAGGCACACTTTATAGATTCGAGATTCGAGTTGCAGGCACATTTTATAGACACGAGATTCGAGTTGCAGGCACACTTTATAGACACGAGATTCGAGTTGCAGGCACACTTTATAGACTCGAGATTCGAGTTGCAGGCACATTTTATAGACTTGAGATTCGAGTTGCAGGCACACTTTATAGACTCGAGATTCGAGTTGCAGGCACACTTTATAGAGTCGAGATTCGAGTTGCAGGCACACTTTATAGACACGAGATTCGAGTTGCAGGCACATTTTATAGACATGAGATTCGAGTTGCAGGCACACTTTATAGACTCGAGATTCGAGTTGCAGGCACACTTTATAGACTTGAGATTCGAGTTTCAGACAAACTTTATAGAGTCGAGATTCGAGTTGCAGGCACATTTTATAGACACGAGATTCGAGTTGCAGGCACACTTTATAGACACGAGATTCGAGTTGCAGGCACACTTTATAGAGTCGAGATTCGAGTTGCAGGCACACTTTATAGAGTCGAGATTCGAGTTGCAGGTACACTTTATAGACACGAGATTCGAGTTGCAGGCACACTTTATAGAGTCGAGATTCGAGTTGTAGGCGCACTTTATAGACACAAGATTCGAGTTGCAGGCGCACTTTATAGACACAAGATTCGAGTTGCAGGTACACTTTATAGACACGAGATTCGAGTTGCAGGCACACTTTATAGACACGAGATTCGAGTTGCAGGCACACTTTATAGACACGAGATTCGAGTTGCAGGCACACTTTATAGACACGAGATTCGAGTTGCAGGCACACTTTATAGACTCGAGATTCGAGTTGCAGGCACACTTTATAGACTCGAGATTTGAGTTTCAGACAAACTTTATAGACACGAGCTTCGAGTTGCAGGCACACTTTATAGAGTCGAGATTCGAGTTGAAGGCACATTTTATAGACACGAGATTCGAGTTGCAGGCACACTTTATAGACACGAGATTCGAGTTGCAGGCACACTTTATAGACTCGAGATTTGAGTTTCAGACAAACTTTATAGACACGAGCTTCGAGTTGCAGGCACACTTTATAGAGTCGAGATTCGAGTTGAAGGCACATTTTATAGTCACGAGATTCGAGTTGCAGTCACACTTTATAGACATGAGATTCGAGTTGCAGGCACACTTTATAGACACGAGATTCGAGTTGCAGGCACACTTTATAGACACGAGATTCGAGTTGCAGGCACACTTTATAGACTCGAGATTCGAGTTGCAGGCACATTTTATAGACTCGAGATTCGAGTTTCAGACAAACTTTATAGACACGAGATTCGAGTTGCAGGCACACTTTATAGAGTCGAGATTCGAGTTGAAGGCACATTTTATAGACACGAGATTCGAGTTGCAGGCACACTTTATAGACACGAGATTCGAGTTGCAGGCACACTTTATAGACACGAGATTCGAGTTGCAGGCACACTTTATAGATTCGAGATTCGAGTTGCAGGCACATTTTATAGACACGAGATTCGAGTTGCAGGCACACTTTATAGACACGAGATTCGAGTTGCAGGCACACTTTATAGACTCGAGATTCGAGTTGCAGGCACATTTTATAGACTTGAGATTCGAGTTGCAGGCACACTTTATAGACTCGAGATTCGAGTTGCAGGCACACTTTATAGAGTCGAGATTCGAGTTGCAGGCACACTTTATAGACACGAGATTCGAGTTGCAGGCACATTTTATAGACATGAGATTCGAGTTGCAGGCACACTTTATAGACTCGAGATTCGAGTTGCAGGCACACTTTATAGACTTGAGATTCGAGTTTCAGACAAACTTTATAGAGTCGAGATTCGAGTTGCAGGCACATTTTATAGACACGAGATTCGAGTTGCAGGCACACTTTATAGACACGAGATTCGAGTTGCAGGCACATTTTATAGACACGAGATTCGAGTTGCAGGCACACTTTATAGACACGAGATTCGAGTTGCAGGCACACTTTATAGACTTGAGATTCGAGTTGCAGGCACACTTTATAGACACGAGATTCGAGTTGCAGGCACACTTTTAGAGTCGAGATTCGAGTTGCAGGCACACTTTATAGAGTCGAGATTCGAGTTGCAGGCACACTTTATAGACTTGAGATTCCAGTTGCAGGCACACTTTATAGACTCGAGATTCGAGTTGCAGGCACATTTTATAGACTTGAGATTCGAGTTGAAGGCACACTTTATAGACTTGAGATTCGAGTTGCAGGTACACTTTATAGAGTCGAGATTCAAGTTGCAGGCACACTTTATAGAGTCGAGATTCGAGTTGCAGGTACACTTTATAGACACGAGATTCGAGTTGCAGGCACACTTTATAGACACGAGATTCGAGTTGCAGGCGCACTTTATAGACACGAGATTCGAGTTGCAGGCACACTTTATAGACACGAGATTCGAGTTGCAGGCGCACTTTATAGACACAAGATTCGAGTTGCAGGCACACTTTATAGAGTCGAGATTCGAGTTGTAGGCGCACTTTATAGACACAAGATTCGAGTTGCAGGCGCACTTTATAGACACAAGATTCGAGTTGCAGGCACACTTTATAGACACGAGATTCGAGTTGCAGGCACACTTTATAGAGTCGAGATTCGAGTTGTAGGCACACTTTATAGACTCAAGATTCGAGTTGCAGGCACACTTTATAGACTTGAGATTCGAGTTGCAGGCACACTTTATAGACTGTTCAAATAAAGTATTTCTTTTTACATTGCGCTATTTTGGCTCTGCTGAAGAGCCGCTTGCTTGTCCCGGGACCAGGATATCCTGACTGCTGACGTCAGGAAAAGCGGAGGGAGCGGGGAACTTTAGCCTTCTGTACCTCTCAAACCATAAAGGTTTGAGAGATGGGACTGGGGTTGTTTAGTTTAATTTTCTAATAGCTGCACTATGACGTTTTATAAGATATCAACATTACTAACACTTTAATGGATTAAGTTGTAATAACTCTGGAAAAACAGCTCTCCAAGCAGTGGGAGTACCATCATTTTTTACTCAACAGGAAAAGCTCTACAATATATATATATACTAGTGTAAAAGCTCGTGTACACAGGCCAAGGTCCGGGTAATGTTAACCCTTTGAGTGCCAGGGGGTATGCAACACATTGCAAAGGGTTAAGAGGCCGCTACTTCACTGCTCCACACGATGCAGTCTTGCGTTGCCTCACTCACGCGATGCAATCATCTGCAGTAGAGACTGCCCGAACGCGGGCAGTCTCTACTGCACATGACTGCATCGTGACAAACATCCTAGCGAATTATTATATAGGATATATATATATATATATATATATTATAAAAAATATTGACTATTATTTTTCAATATGGCTTTTACCCCTTTGAGTACCTAGTGGTATCCAATGTGATACCTCTCAGGCACTCAAAGGGTTAGTTCCTTTAACGTTAAAGAGGACTTCAACTTCCTTCAAAGGTTGTACTGTATTTATCCTCAAACCAAACTGTCTAGGCTTGACAGGAAAATCAAGTGAGAGAGAATGATTTTTCTATATTCCTGAGATTTACACTGGGAAAAAAAGCCTGCAAGGTAGCATTACCAGCACCACATCAAAGCCAGCAAAGTACACAGTGAGCCCCGCTGAGATCATCCTCTGTCAGAGTGTCATGAACCAAAATGATTTGCTGGCAGTGAAACGCGCAGGCAAGTGGAGAGGCAGAGTGGAGGAGAAACTGAAATCATCCACATGTCAAACGGCACCAAAACAACTTCATTTGTAAACCAAGAAGGCTAGCAGTGGTTTAAAGGGATAGTAATACTTCGTTTTAACTGTATTTTATTTTGTAGGCATTAAAAAAACATGAAGAACGATAAAAGTCTTATCTCTCAAACCTTTATGGTTTGAGAGATATTCACAAGCAAAGTTTCCCCTCCCACCCCTTTTACCTAGTGTAAGCCATCTCTTCTCAGATGTGGAATCCAGTCCATAGATCAGACAGATAACAGCAGGGGACAATCTTCATCCTATGAGAACAATGAAAGCCCTGCCCCCCTTGACAAGTTTTTCAGGTTTTTCCCTTATCTTAATTGAAGATTGTCCCTCTCTGCAGTCTACCTGGGCACCTCCCTTCTGATCTGGCTGAGCAGTGTTACATCAGTAAAAGGGGCGGGAGGGGGATACTTTGTCATTGAATTACTCTTTAAAGGGATAGTAATACTTCATTTTAACTTTATTTTATTTTGTAGGCATTAAAAAAACATGAAGAATGATATAAGTCTTATCTCTGAAACCTTTATGGTTTAAGAGATATTCACAAACAAAGTATCCCCCCCCTGTTCAACCAGATCAGAAGGGAGGTGCCCAGGTAGACTGCAGAGAGGGACAATCTTCAATTAAGATAATGGAAATAGCTGAAAAACTTGTCAAGGGGGGCAGGGATTTCATTATTCTCATAGGAAGAAGATTGTCCCCTTCTGTTATCTGTCTGGTCTATGGACTGGATTCCACATCTGAGAAGAGATGGCTTACACTAGGTAAAAGGGGCGGGAGGGGAACTTTGCTTGTGAATATCTCATAAACCATAAAGGTTTGAGAGATAAGACTTATATCATTCTTCATGTTTTTTTAATGCCTACAAAATAAAATAAAGTTAAAACGAAGTGTTACTATCCCTTTAAATACAACTCTGACAGAATTGAAATAACACTCTCCAAAGTCCAAATACTTTGATGATTAATTAGAGTTGCTTTTAGTATGAAACATTACTATCCCTTTAACACCTTGAGAACCAGTTGGGTGCTCCTTTGTTTCTCAAGTGGTTAAAGAACGGTATCACCTTAAAATAAACTGGGGTTATATACTCTTAAATACCACATACTGAAACCTGGGAACTCTCAGGATCGGACCTTGAAACTCATGGTTTTGTCCCAGATCTCAGGGTGAAGGGCTAAATTCTCAGGGTGAGAGAGTATGTGATCTACAATAATAATGTGACTGTTTAGTCTCTAAATTGGTTTCATTTCTACCACAAATGCAGAGGGAGAAGTTCGATTTGTCTTGTGTGTTCAGTCAGATCTCTAAGCCGTAGATGAAGGTTCATTGTGGACAGTAACCTTTTAAAAGGCCGCACGGAGCATGCAACCAATTGACACAGTTATCATGTTGTCATTTTATTATGGAGACATGGTAATTTTGTCATTTGGTTGCACGCCGGTTGTTGGACTGCAGCTCCCATCATGCTGCCCCGGACGTCTAGTTATAGAAGGAGAGCGAACCCCGGCAGGCTAGGTGAGGCTCTGCTGCATTGTGTGTATGGAGTAAAAAGGACTAATCTTGGCCGGCAATTTTCTCTACCTTAGCAAATAGCGATAGAGCCTGTGCAGCGTGATGTGATAGAGCCGGGGCAACATGTTGGGATAGAAAGACCTTTCAGTAGCTACACGAGAATCTCGCGCTGTCATGCAGTGCGAGATACTCATGTCGCCATTTTTTTTTATGGCGGCATGGTTAACTGTGTCATTTGACGTGCAACCTTTTAAAAGCAAACCATTTTGGACTGATTGGGACAAGTCTACATTAGAGCAAGCAAGGACTTAGGGTGGAATGCAAGAAACATGGTCAATTGCTATTTACGGTGTACTTTTTCTGAAAGTACTGAACTGAGCATGTTTTTTCTGAATTGGCAAATGTGTGTGGGTTTTTTGTGAATGACTTTCAAAAAGTGGGCATGTGAGTGGATTAGCGATTGTGCCTAATTCAGCAAAGCAATTAGCTCATATTTTCATACGTCTGGCTAAATTTGCCGTTTGTTTAAAGGGGTAGTAATACTTAAGTTTTACTAATCCTTATAGTAAAGTCCTTTTAAAAATAAATGTATTGCCCCCAGTTTCATCTCTCAAACCTTTATGGTTTGAGAGATAATCGCTCCTAAAGTTGCCCTCTCCCTCCCCCTTCCCCGAAGTCAGCGTTGTAGCTGACTGAAGGGAAATCCGGTCTCAGATCAAGAGGCGGCTCCGCAGCAGAGCCGCGATCACGTTAATAAAAAAAAAATCTTTCACTAAAACAGTCTTCTACGTGTACTTACAAACCAAGCACATGTAGAAGACCATTTCAGTGAAAGTTTTCTTTCTATTAATGCGATCTTGGCTGTGCTGTTGAGCCGCCTGAAAGTCGTACAACTGGCTTCCCTGCAGTCAGCTAGAATGCTGACTTCGGGGAAGGGGGAGGAAGAGGGGAACTTTAGGAGCGATTATCTCTCAAACCATAAAGGTTTGAGAGATTAAACTGGGGGCAATACATGTATTTTTATACCCTTAAGGACCCATGACAGTCCTGGACCATCATGGAATTCCGGGCTCCCCGCGCGGCTGCACGCTGTTTGTGGAGTTCCGGAATCGAATTCCGAAGAAAAAAAAAAAAGGTCCCTGGTCCTTAAGTGACCGCACCGTGCATGCGTGGCCATTCCTTAAGGGGTTAAAAGGACTTTACTATAGAGATTACTAATACTTAAGTATTACTCTTCCTTTAAGCAAATGTCCTATTCAGTATCAAGGTATTAGTCATTTTCTTGCATCAAAACATGAGCAATTGCAAATGGTGCATAAATTTATGGCTTTCAAAAATGAGCGAATGTTCCACCCTCTTGCATTCCGCCCCGCATGTGGTAAGTTGTGAGAGAAAATCAATAGAGAACACTTTTGCACATGATGTTGTTGAATCGCGCATGAAAAATCAAAATTAGCTCACATTTTGTGTGTGTGGGCGTGGTTATGTGGGCGTGGTCAGAATTAACGAATCTCTCTGAGTGGAATAGCAAATGTGCCTAATTCAGGAAGTGCTATTGAGAATGAATTTATACGTCTCTGTAGTGTTGTCGTAATAAATTATTTTTTATTCGTAATTCAAGAAGGTTCGGTTTTCTGCTTCCTGGATTAAAACATGCGCAATATCTTTCTTTGCATAAAAAATGCCTTTAGTGCATGCGCACCTTGCTTGCATCCTGACATTAGTGCCTAAAACAGTGTTTCTCAACCAGAGTTCTGTGGTAATTTGGTGTTAAGTGGATATCCACTTAGCGTGCACCTTCATTACTATTAAGACTGATATAAAAATGTGAATCTTGAGTTTCAAGCGGCACTACCACCCAATAATAAGATAGCATGACATCATTGCCCATCTGGTGACTAGCTGCTGAATAGCGCTAGTCGCCAGAATTCTTATCGGATTAAAGAGAAATCTCTGTTTTTCATGGACGGAGAGCGGACATCTTGCCCTAGTGACGTCCACGCGTCTGCGCTGTCAGTTCCTTTTGGAGCCATCCGGCTCCAAGCAACGCCTCCTAGACCTGGCTGGGACTGACAGCGCAGGCGCGTGGACGTCACTATGGCAAGATGTCCACGTTCCCTCTTGCTGTCAGTCCATGAAGAACAGACATTTCTCTTTAATCCGGTAAGAATTCTGGTGACTAGCGCTACTGAGCAGCTAGTCGCCATATGGGCAATGATGTGATGCTGTATTATTATTGGGTGGTAGTTCCGCTTTCAATTCAAATGTATATTTATGGAAATAGTTTTGCACAGTACGTTTTTTGTTTTTCTTATTGTGAGTCCTAAATTTAAATACATATTATATATTTGTACCCTTCATTATTTGCTAGACAGAGGTACAATGCTAGGTGTTGCCTGAAAATTCCAAACTGCATGTTAGTGGTGACTAACAAAAAGATTGAGAACCACTGGCCTACAATGTACATTATGGAGAACTTCAAGGGTTAATATTTTAAGGATCTCTGGATCAGCTAATTTTTAAAGATCCCAGCTACGCCTGAACTTTATGCAGCATCTATAGAAATTCTCTCTTTTTGTTTTTGATGCCTAAAATCTAGTCTTATATTCGGAGGCAGCGGATGATCTCTGCATCCATGCACACAGATTTGATTCATAGCTGCCAGCGAGATTAGTTGCCCAGATTGAGATGAATGGTGGGTTTATTATTAAGAGTTTTTAGTGTCTCTCTAAATTTAACTTTTTGAGTGGCAGAGGGGTATCCAACATATTACAGAGCAAAGTGTTAGGCACCCCTCTGGCACTCAAAAGGTTAAATCAACAAGGGGTCATGAGGCCAATGACTACCCCACACGCTAGCCTCTTTCTGATGATAAATAGGTGGCACAGTATTTTTAGCACACACAGGGAAAGGAAAGGAAGACATAACGGATTAGGACTATGCACGGTGATGATAACTCCACGGATATTTCTGTTCATCAGACAAAACAAAAACAGTCTATTTTGTTTGTCTGGTCACGTTGCACTTTCATTGCCATTCCGGAAGCCATGTCTGCTTTTCACACGCTTGGCAAGAGTATTAAAAAAAGTGGATGCTCCGGGTAACGTGAGCGGTTTAAAGGCATGTGTTGTGTATAATGGAAGGTAGCTGGGATTCCAACAGGATATTAACTGTTTGAATGCCAGAGGTGGCCATGGATTGCACTGCAAAAGTAATATTGCCCAAAGGACCAAGACGAAGGCACATTTCTGGAGCAGACCAAATGCGTCCTAGGAAAGAAATAAAAAATTCCAAGAGATTTTAACCCTTTGAGTGCCAGAGTGGTACGGAATGCATTGCTTTGCAATGCATTCTGTACCGCCCACTCTGGCACTCAGAGGGCTAATGGGGCTTTTGAACACTTGCTTTGAAATGCATTGGAAACCACGCTAACATTCAAGGGGTTAAGAATCCCATTTAAATCAGTGGAAATCAGTGGACTTTTTTTGTCCTCTATAATGTACTTGGTTTGCCCCAGAACTGCACTTCTTTTTTTAATTCTTTTTATGCATTTCCAGTGCAAGAAGGGGCGTGCAAAGCTCACCCCTCTGGTCCTTCAAGGGTTAAAGGGATAGTAATACTTAAAATGTCAAAAATATATGTTGTAGTACTTATCTCCCTGACAGTGGTGCATTAACGGGGGGGGGGGGGAGACGGTCTGCCCTGGGTGCCACATATTAGGGGGGTACCGCAGTGCCACTCAGACTGAGCCTGCTGCCCGACTACCTGATTGCCCTTTAACTTCCAGCAGGTACTGACGGCATGTTCCCCGCCGTCCAGTACCTGCTTCCATTCCTAGGCATGATGTCGCACTGCAGCCAATGAGAGAGGAGTGGTTTTACAGGATACTCCTCTCTCATTGGGTGTGTGTGTGTGATGCAGCGGCACTGTTGTGTATGGTCTGCAGGAGATGCCTGGACCTGGTCACGGGAGTGAAGCAGCAATGCAGCCAGTACACCGCTCAAACTGGGGCAGGAGGAAGCGGAGGCCAAAATTCCTCATCACACCGTCACCACCAGGTGCTTTTTACATTTAAAACTGGGGTGGGGGGACTGGGTGCCAAATATAGGATCTGCCCAGGCGCAGTGGAAGTACCCTTGTTTTACTCTGAAGGATAAACCCTACAATATATATCGTTTTTTGCATATTAAGTATTACTATCCCTTTAATATTTAAGTTAGTTAAAATGTATTTATTCCCCCAGTCCACGTAAAGATTTGCTAGGAAAAGACATCACCAAAGCTGGGAACTCTCCGGTTTTGCCCCCGGAGACTCTCGTTTTGACTCTGAATTACTGGGCCTCCGGGGCAGAGTGTGATTCTCCGGATGTGGGGAGTTTGGGATGAAACTCTGCCCACTTGTCAGAGATGTAACTAGAAGCCGCCGGGCCCTGGTGAAAGAATTACCATGGGCCCCCCTGACGATATTGCCCCCCTCAACCACATTGGCCCCCCAATGACCATCTCCACATTGTCCCCAATCTCCACATTGGCTCCTCATTGCCCCCAATCTCCACATTGCTCCCCATATTCACATTGCCCCCCATCTCCACATTGCCACCACACTGCCCCTATGTCCACATTGCCCCCACATTGCACCCGATCTCTACATTGCCCCCATCTCTATACCGCCACCACAGTGGCCTCCATTTCCACATTGCCCCCACATTGCCCATCTCCTACCTCCCTGGTGGTCCAGTGGCGTGGCAGGAGAGGTCTGTGCCTCCCTCCGCACAGACCTCTATGCAGATGGAGCTCCTGCGTGGTCCTCTCATAATGCAGAGCACTGGGAGATGATGTCATCTCCCAGCTCTCTGCATTACTAGAGTGCCGAGGGAGATCAGAATGTTGTTGGCGCCAGGAGGTGGTGTCGCAGGGGGGCAGCCGGGCCACTGGAGTGACGGGCCCGGTTGCAGGTGCGACCCCTGTGAGCCCTATTGTTACGCCACTGCCTCTTGTGCTCCTTCCCACCCAGTTCCTCCCAATCCCTGCCCTCTTTTCCTCTTTCCCCAGTTTATTCTGGCTATTTTTTTTTAGGCTTTACAAGTCCCGCCCCCACTCGTGATTACACCCCTCCCCTTTTATGACACGTCATTTTTTTTCCCTCAGCGGCACCACAGGACTCCCCTTTGGGGAGCCCAGACCAAGAAGTTCCCAGGTTTGTATATAAACTCACAGCACTAAGACACCATAATAAATATGTGCAAAAGAAGAGATGTGATCAGGGCCGGATTTACATACCAGGCTCCCCTAGGCAAGGCACTCTGGGTGTTCTTAGCTCCATCAAGAGCCACACCCCTGTTCCTAACATCACCACTCCTCTAGACCCATCCACTATTTATTGGCACAGAAAATACCCTTGGCATATCACAAGCAAAGCCAAAAAAAGGGCTTTTACACCTTGGCTGCTAGAGTGAAGCAATGCATTGACGATCTCTCTAGCACACATGGAGTTAAATAATAGCCTATAAAGGGGTATAAAACTGGTGCAGGGACATTGCGATTGCACTGGCCACACCCACAGTTCAGAATGTGGGTGTGGACAGCACATCTTAGGCACCACCTCTCAAAGTTTGGTGCTGTAAGCAGTTACCTACTCTGCCTATTGGGAAATCCAGGCCTGGACGTGATGGCATAATGCATGGAGTGCAGCAAGGAATGAGGGCACCTTCCACAAATCCTCAAATTACGAACAAAACAAACAGAAGACAAACCTACACTTCCCAGTCCACAACTGCCTTCATTCCCTGCCAGCAGCTGATATACGTGACTGGGAACCTTCTTGTCCCAAGCCCCCGGAGATCCACAAATGTCTACGGGTGGGTGTGTTCTAATTACAGGATTTGCATCATAAAGTGGGTGGGGTTTGACTGGGGTGGGACGGATTAGGAAGAGGGGAGGTGGGCTTTACCGTTACAAAGGGCAGAGACTGGGAAGAACATGGCAGAGAGTGACTTGAACTGGCAGTGAAGTGGGCGGAGATACAAGGGAACTCACTGATCCCAAGCTTCTGTCCCCAGATAATAAGAAGCAGTAAACTTTTTTTATGGAAACACATATTTTACAGATCATTTCCTGCTGAATAAAACAAGGTCACTCCCACCGCTGTCAGATGTTTTATTCAAAATTTATAGCAGTTTAAATAATCAGGAAGCGAATTTACTGTGTTTACTTCCTGATAGTTCTAACTGACAGGAAGCGAATTTACTGTGTTTACTTCCTGATAGTTCTAACTGACAGGAAGCGAATTTACTGTGTTTACTTCCTGATAGTTCTAACTGACAGGAAGTGAATTTACTGTGCATTTACTTCCTGATAGATGTAACTGACAGGAAGTGACAGGCAGTTTCTATCACATTCTATGGAGAACTGTATGTCTCTGACTTTTCTGACTTTCCTCTCCATTAGAATGTAACAGGAAAACTAATTAGAATCTGACCACTAGAGGGCACTGCTAATGTAAAAAACATGAGTTTAAACTGTAATAACTCTGGAAATATAAATCTCTCGACAGTGGGAGTACCCTTATTTTAAATCCCTACAATATATATTTTTTCATAAAAAAAGTTTACTGCTCCTTTAAGTATAAAAACAGGAGTTTGTGCATCTGGGGCTGGATTCCATTACAGGTGCTAATTTTATCTCTGCTTTTATGTCCAGTTTTCCCCATAGACTTCAACAGGAACATTTTTGATAAAACAGGTGTTAACATTTATCTCCTGCAATAGAATCCAGCCCCAGATGCAGAGATTTCCCAAGTATGGCGATGTATACATTGCTTAAATGTGGACCAGTGTACAGCATTCAATATATTACCGACCATAACTCCCACATAATGAAAACTTAATGACCAGGGAGGTTTACAACACATTGCACAGCAATGTGTTTTGCATATCCCTCTTGTGCCTAAGGGGTTAACGCACTTATTTTCAAGTTGAGGTTTGCTTTGTGTAGTTTGGTCAAAGTATGTTGAAGCTTGCCTACCACAGTAACATAGATGGGAACTTCTACTGTTTGAGCTCCCGGAGAGGGCTCATGTGCTGCCAGGCAGAGAATGTCAATGATGTGATTCACGTCATAAAAAGGGGTAGGGCTTAATGTGGTGGGCGTGGCTACTCAGAGTGTGTCATAAAGTGGGAGGAAGTGGGCAGAACAGGGTGGGAAGGAGAAGACGTGAGAGGAACAGGGAGGGAAGGAGAAGACGTGGGAGGAACGGGCTGAGAAGGAAGAGAAGTGGGTAGGAATTAAGAAGAACAGGATGGGAAGGAGGAGAAGTGGGTGGGGAGTTTTTAGGATCATGGTGGGAAGTAGAAGGAGTTAGGAGAAAGTGGAAAGAACAGGGTGGGAAGGAGAAGAAGTGGGTGGGGAGTGGGAGGAACAGGGTGAGAAGGAGGAGGAAAAGTGGGTGGGGAGTTTTAAGATCATGGTGGGAAGGAGAATAAGTTAGTAGGGAGTGGGAAGAAGAGGGTGGGAAGGAGGAGAAGTGGGTGGGAAGTGGGCAGAAAAGGGTGGGAAGTGGGAAGAACAGGATGGGAAGGAGGAGAAGTGGGTCTGGAGTGGAAGGAACAGGGTGAGAAGGAAGAGAAGTGGGTGGGGACTGGGAAACCAGGCGGGAAGGAGGAGAAGTGGGTGGGGAGTTTTTAGGATCATGGTGGGAAGGAGAATAAGTTAGTAGGAAGTGGGAAGAAGAGGGTGGGAAGGAGGACAAGTGGGTGGGAAGTGGGCAGAACAGGGTGGGCAGGAGGATAAGTGGGTGGGGAGTGGGAAAACAGGGTGGGAAAGCAGGTACATTGGTGGGAAGTGGGAAGAACAGAGTGGAAAGGTGGAGAAGTGGGTAAAAAGTTTGAGGAACAGGGTGGGAAGGAGGAGAAGTGAGTGGGAATTGGGAAGAACAGGGTGTAAAGGAGGACAAGTGGGCGGGAAGTGGAAGACACAGGGTGGGAAGGAGGAGACATGGTAAAAAAGTGGAAGGCACAGGGTAGGAAGGAAGAGAAGAAGGTGGGAAGTGGGAGGAACAGGTAGAAAGGACGAGAAGTGGGAGGAACATGGTGGGAAGGAGGAGAAGTGGGTGGGAAGTGGGAGGAACAGGGTGGGAAGGAGGAGAAATGTGAAGGAAGTGGGTAGGAAGGAAGAGAAGTGGGAGGGAAGTGGGAGGAACAGGAGGGAAGGAGAAGAAACTCACCACCACCAGCTATTCAGCCTCTGTCCCCAGAGACCTGGTAATTGAGTCTGAAAACCAGAGTGCCTGGGGCAGATCTGGAGAGCACCCTGGTGTGCACAATGAGCCCATTTTAGCACTTACATTCAAGGAGAAATTCTGCGCCACAGAAGATGAATAAAAGTGGATGCCAATTTAAATGAGGCTTTTAACCCTTTACCCTCTGAGTACCAGAGAGTTATCCAATGCATTGCAACACAATGTGTTAGTTACCTTTCTGGCACTCAAAGTGTTAAATGCTACAGAGGTTTTCAATGCAGAGAATGCTTCAGCATTCATGGGGTTAAACACCCTGTTTAATTGATGGGGAATTTTTTATATCCCCTAAGTTGCAGTTAGTTTGCTCCAGAATTATCCCAGGTCTGTTTGGTACATCAGCCTCAATGAGTGCCCACTGCCATGTTTAAAGCGGAAGTTTCATGTTAGGTAACGTCAGCCTGTAATAATTAGGAAGATGGCGACTAGCTTAATAATAGTTATATTACCTCTCAGAACTAGACGATTCTACAGAAATCCTTAATCTTCAGAGACTGACGGTCAGGTTAGTGCAGTCTGCGCGCCTGCGCCGTCACTCCCTTCCGGTTACCTTGTGGCACACTGCAATACTTCTTATTGAAGACCAGGAATGACGGCGCAGGCGCACAGAAAAGATGTGTGCGCTGATACCTGGCTTCTGGGCTCCAAAGATTAAGGATTTCTTTAGAATCGTCTAGTTCAGAGATATAAGAGAACTATTATTAAGCTAGTTGCCACCTGAATAAATATTGCAGGGCGACATTAACTATGGTGAAAGTTTTTTAAAGGGATAGTAATGTTTCATAATAAAAGCAGCTCTAATTAATCATCATAGTATTTGGACTTTGGAGAGTGTTATTTCAGTACTGTCAGAGTTGTAGTTCAAGAGTAATTATATGACAAAGTATCCCCCTCCCGCCCCTTTTACCTAGTGTAACACTGCTCAGCCAGATCAGAAGGGAGGTGCCCAGGAAGACTGCAGAGAGGGACAATCTTCAATTAAGATAAGGGAAAAACCTGAAAAACTTGTAAGGGGGGCAGGGCTTTCATTATTCTCATAGGAAGAAGATTGTCCCCTGCTGTTATCTGTCAGGTCTATGGACTGGATTCCACATCTGAAAAGAGATGGCTTACACTAGGTAAAAGGGGCGGGAGGGGAAATTTTGCTTGTGAATATCTCTCAAACCATAAAGGTTTGAGAGATAAGACTTATATCGTTCTTCATGTTTTTTTAATGCCTACAAAATAAAGATAAAGATAAAATGAAGTATTACTATCTCTTTAATTATTATTTCCACTTTCTCTCTCTCTGCATTGGTTAGTATACCAGGGCTCAAAGGTCACCTACCACCCAGGGCTTGCTGCAGAAGTTATAGATGGAGTAGAGGGAGTTGACACTGG
The DNA here is from genome assembly GCA_037306005.1 of Rhinophrynus dorsalis. Classification (NCBI taxonomy): domain Eukaryota; kingdom Metazoa; phylum Chordata; class Amphibia; order Anura; family Rhinophrynidae; genus Rhinophrynus; species Rhinophrynus dorsalis. Next base: position 31,780,559 of record CM074721.1, on the reverse strand, counting down.
GGACCGCTCCGTATTGCAGCCCCATGATCAGGCTTCGGAAATCCTCCCCCAGCGTCATGCTGTACGCGTGCTGCCGGATCAGTACAAAGTCTGGCTTAAAGGACCTAGAGAGAGAGGAAAAATTAGGATCAGTATCAGAACAGCATTTACATCTCAGGAACCACTAACCCAGTTTACTGTCCCTTTAACACTTTGAGGACCAGAGGGGTGTGTAAGCCGCCTCCCCTCAGATCCGAAATCCGGTCATGGGACTGGACAGATCGTAATGAGGGACAATCTTCTGTCAGTAGAAGGAAAACCCTGTCCCACCTTGAAGAAGGAGTACAGATTTTTCCTTATACCGACAGAAGATTGTCCCTCGTAGCAATCAGCTTCTAGCTCTGATGCAAGACGACTGACATAAGTAAAAGGGGAGGCAGGGAGACACTTTATAATATAATTTCATAGACAATAGAGAGATATCAACAGTGCCAACTTTGTAGAGAAATAGTATACACCAGAAGGAAGGATGGTAGCTTATGGTATACTGAAACATTAATTTCCCTTTAAAGGCATAGTAATGTATCAAAATAAAATCAGCTCCAATTAATCTTCATATTTGGGCCATGGAGAGTATTATTTCAATACTGTCAGAGTTCAAGAGTAATTGAATGATAAATTATCCCCCTCCTAGCCCTTTTACCTAGTGTAAGCCACCTCCCCTCAGATGTGACCAGACAGCTCACAGCAAGGGACAATCTTCTTACTGTGAGAACAATGAAATCCTTGCCCCCCTTGACAAGTTTTTCAGGTTTTTCCTTATGCTCACTGAAGATTGTCCTTCTCTGTGATCCATCCAGACAGTCTTACTGCTCTGAGGTGAGCAGTGTTACATCAGTAAAAAGGGCGGGACAGGGGTACTTTATCATTCAATTACTCTTGAACTACAACTCTGACAGTCTCTCCATGGTCCAAATACTATGAAGATTATCTGGAGTTGCTTTCATTTTGAAACATTACTATCCCTTTAATACAGAGATGATATGCAGGAAATATGCCACAGTATAAAAGGTTGATCTTGAGCAAACATCAACATTCTATTTTTTTACTATTAGCTATTCTGATCAAAACCGGTTGCACTTCAGCTATTTAACCCCTTGAATGCCAGAGAGGTATCTAACATTGCAATTTATTTGGCACTCAAAGGGTTAAATATCAATTTTTTTTTTTCTTTGGATGTGCTTACTGAAAACTGGACCCGCTATTGCACATTTGGAAGTTTGACCAGTTTCTGTTGGTTCATACAACCGTCCTACCCCCAGTTGCAATGTCCACTGTCTTAAAGGGATAGTAATACTTGCAAATTACTAACCCCCATATTATAGCTTTATTAAAAAGAAACATATTGCCTCCAGTGTCATCTCTCAAACCCTTATGGTTTGAGAGATGATAGCGCTCAAAGTTCCCCCCTCCCTCCCCCTTCCCTGACTGAACGCTGACTACAGGGATATCCAGTATTACTTGCATCAGGCGGCTCTGCAGCATTGCCGAGATCGCGTTTATAAAAAATAAATCTTTTACTAAAACAATATTCTACGTGTGCTTACAAACCAAGCACACGTAGAAGACCGTTCCAGTGAAAGAATTCTTTTTTATAAACGCGATCTCGGCTCAGCTGCAGAGCCGCCTGATGCACATAAGACTGTTGTACGACAGCTTCACCTGCAGTCTACGTTCAGCGTTCAATCAGGGAAGGGGGTTTGAGAGATGACACTGGGGGCAATAAATTTCTTTTTAACAAAGCTACAATCAGAGACTATCGTTCTGTTATAAAGAGTAACGCAAGAGAGATTTACTAAGTAAATTAAGGCCAAGACTTGCCTAAAACGGGTTACCATAGCATGGTGGCAAGCTTACCATAATATAGTCATCTTATGTGACTGAAACCTCAACTTTATTGCAGTGATTATATGCAGGCAATATGGCCAGTATAAAGGGTTATCACTGAGTATGTATTCTGTTTTTGCTTTAAAGCTATTTTTGATGAAAATTGGTTGCACTCCTGCTATTTAAATATATAATTTTCTTTCAAACTTTTTTCTAATTCTTACACAGTCATTAACCCCTTAAGGACCAGCGGTCCCGGGGTGTGAGGTCCTTTAAGGACCAGATAGGAAACTTTGACGTGCCATCCCACGTGACTGATCACATGGGGTGGCACGTCGAACGGGGGACTGAAGGAGATCGCTCCAGTCTTGGAGCGATCAACTTCAGTCCCCGGTATCACTCAGTACGTGACGTGCCAGGACCGTCACTGGTCCTTAAGTGCCGGACCAGCGTGACGGTCCTGCCACGTCAATGGTCCTTAAGGGGTTAAGAGTTTCTGTTTATGTCGTTATGTACAATTGTGGTCACTGACTCATGTTATCTCAATGAATGTATTATAAAAAAACCTGTCATGTAGACACTAGGGGGAGATACTCTAAGGTGTGATAAAAAGGAAGTAACTTTTTCCAGTGTGATAAACTCTCTGTCATTCCTATGTTATCTTATGCAGCCGATGCATTAAGATTTCTCAATCTGGAGACAACCTAATGCATATGAATTAGAAAATGTCTCACTGGAGAAGCTATCTCATCTTTATCACACCTTTATCTCACCTTGGGCTGGATCCTATTACAGGTGCTAATTTTATCACTGCCTTTATCTCCAGTTTTCCCCACAGACTTCAATAGGAAAATGTTTGATAAAACGGGTATTAACATTTAGCACCTGCAATAGTATCTAGCCCCTTGTTGCATAACCCCCATCTAGCTCTGTTGCTTAAAAATGACGGAGGAGATGCACTAAGGTGTGATAAAGAGGTGATAATGTGGACATGATTTCTCCAGCGATATCACTTCTCCAGTTCCTATGTTATTCTGCAGAACCAATGCACTAAGATCTCCCCCACTTGAGAAACTGTAGTGCACTGGCCCCATAGAATAATATAGGAGCTGAAGAAATGTTATCACTTTATCGCCTTTTTATCACACCTTAAAGCATCTCACGTCAAATGCTGTAACTATCATTTTTAACCCTTTGTGTGCCAGAGGGGTACGGAACGTGATGCATTCCGTATCCCTCTGGCATTCAAAGGGTTAATTCCAAAATGAAAATTATCCATGCAGTGGAAGAAGCCTTATTGTACCAGCAGAAACTTCGCAAAAAGATAATTTTTCATGAAGAAAAAAAAAAATTACTGATCCTTTAACCCTTTCAGTGCCGGCAGAGTATCTAATGCATTGCAAAGCAATGCACTGGATCCCCCATGCCACTGAAAGGGTTAAAGTGTTTGTTCCCAAAGAGGGGCATATTTTGAATCATGATGTTGCCTAAAAATCTTTTTTTTTATTGACCCTTTGAGTGTCAGAAGGGTACACAATGGCACTCAAAAGGTTAAATATGATCTCCAGTGGTAGTCTGTGAAAAGAAGGATTTGAGGACATCAGACTGTAAATACAGGTGGTGGAGACGGACAGGAAGTGGCAGAGGGAGGCGTCGGACGTTTCCTGGAGGAAATACCAAGGTTGACTTGACATGAAGCAGAGTCTTGTATGGGCAGGTCAACAAGTGCAAACCTCATAGCACATGAACTCCGCAACTTCCTTCCAGAGTCCAACAGGCAGTTTACGACTTAACCCCTTCAGAATTAGCCTCTGGTCCTCAAGGGATTATCAAAAGAATAACACCTATTAATATAACCACAGTAGCCTTAATCTGGGCAGATGTATTTTATTCTACTCGTGTTTGTAAAATAAATCGATTTTGAGAAGCTAACCTTTATTTGTTAGTGCTACAGACTGGCACATTATGCTAATTAGTTTATGTGCTGGTGTTGCCATTTGTATTATTAGGATAGGATAACCGGGTATATAAACAAGTTACATAAATATGGAGGCAAAAACACGCACAGGTACTTCTAGCTTCTGTGTCTTTATTTGAGGGGAAAAATACCTGCTCACTGCTTCTCTTCCTGTTGCAGCAGGAAGGGGAAGTTGACAACAAAAATAACTTTACTTACACTTCTAGCAACCATACAATGTATACCATAGGCTACAGCACTGTGAGAGCACCTTCGTAGGGTGACCACATGTCCCTAATTGCCCAGGACAGTCCCTGATTTGACACGTGTGTCCCATGACCCTGGCAGACCCCTTCAGGGACAATACAAAGTCCCTGAATGAAGACTCCAGAGTTCTAAACACTAGGAAAACTGCCACTGTCTATTTTACAGAAAGTGATGCCTTTTCTGGGCTACAAGGAAATGGCCTCCAGACAGAGCTCTAAATACTAGCAAGAGAACGCAGACTTGTTCCTTACATCAGACAGGAGCTGCAGTGCAATTTTGTCTCAGAGTAATGCTAGCCTAAGTCTTTGGGTGTGATGTGCATTATCTTGTACCCCACCACAGGCATCACTTTCTGTCACAGCAGTTAATGGGCAGTTCTCCCTCTAGTGTTTAGAATTCTGTGATGTGCCAGAGAAAGATCAGACTGCGCGCTGTCGTCAAGTGATGTGTAGTGACTCCTCCCACATAGCTTCACTAGAGCCAAGGAGAAGTTCTCTACTGATCCCATCTGTACAGTGTCCCTGAATGGCAGAGTGGAAATGTGGTCACCCTAACCTTCAGTGATATCTCAACACCCCCACTTGCTCTCAAGTGTCACATTTTTAATATATTACATGACTTACATTCCAAACATATAATTCAAAAATCTTTCTAGTTTGGATTTTGTTACCGGCTTAGTCATAACATCTGCTACCATCTAGTCTGTTCGGCAAAACTCAAGAACTATGTTACCCTTACTGATCACTGATCAAATGAAGTGGTACTTGATATCAATATGTTTACATCTCTCTCAGCAAATGGGATTCTTTGAAAGAGCTATTGAACCTTGATTGTCCACAAAGATTTTTACTGGTTCATAATAGCACCCATTGTCCATTCCTTTGAGTAATTGCACAAGGTACAGACTTTCCTGTGTAGTAGGGTGACCACGGGTCCCGGAACGTCCGGGACTGTCCCTTATTTCAGGGACATGTCCCGCGTCCCGGGTCCCCTTCAACCGGGACAATGAAGTGTCCCGGAATGAAGCCAAGCCGCCCTGAATGTCAGCCTTCAAGCGGTGTGTCACATCATGGACGCCGCTTGCAGGCTGACATCCAGGGCGGCAATGCAACTTACCTGATCTGGAGGCAAGCGCTCTAGTAATACAGAGCGCTGGGAGATGACATCATCTCCCAGCGCTCTGCATTACTGAGCACAGCGCGCGGGAGCTTCAGCTCTGTGCCGGAGGAGGCACAGAGCACTTTGCACGCCGCTAGACCACCAGGGACTCAAGGTAAGGCAATAGGGTGACCACGTCCCGGAATGGCAGAAGGGAAATGTGGTCACCCTACTGTGTAGTCGCAGCCAATGCCATGTATTCAGCTTCACATGTAGATAAAGCTACTGTGGTCTGTTTCTTTGACTTCCATACAATCAGTGGACCATTCTTTGTCAGACTGAAGCAACGTCCAGTCAAACTCCTTCTATCATTTGTATCAGAGGCCCAGTCAGCATCACTGTACGCCTCTAGTTTCAAGTTTTCGTTGCACTTCCTGTAGCACAACTCATAGTCAACAGGACGTTTTGACGGGATAGTAAACTCAAAAAAACTGTTAGTGAAAAGATAGGAATAATAAAAAAATTCTTATTGCCCTCATTCCCATCTCTCAAACCGTTATGGTTTGAGAGATGTAAGAAAATAAAGTCCTCCGCTCCCTCCCCTTTTTGCCTGATGAGCTGTAAAGTTGTCAGAGGCAGAATCCGGTCGCCTGACTTTAGGTGGCTCTTCAGGAGTGCTGTCATTGGGATATCTAACTATAATTACTTCATCGGTATGGTCTACAACGTGTGCCTGGCTTGCAAGCACACGTTGTAGACCATTCCGATGAAGTAATTATAGTTAGATATCTCGATGACAGCACTCCTGAAGAGCCGCCATCTGGTCCTGGAAGCAGGATCTCATGACATCCGTAATACAGCGGACGTATGAGAAGGGGGAGGGAGCGGAGGTCTTTATTTTCTTACATCTCTCAAACCACAACGGTTTGAGAGATGGGAATAAAGGCATTACATATTTTTTTATTATTTCTATCATTTCGCTAACAGTTTTTTTTTAGTTTACTATCCCTTTAAGTACATCATCACATGCTTGGCTGTGGTTAAATGCTGTTCAGTTGGCTTAGATAAGTATTGTGACAGTTTACTGATAACCCAGCTTAAATCGGGTCTTATACAGGTCATTGCATACAGCAAGCGACCTACTATCGCTCAATAATTTTTTGTATCTAAAGGATCACCGAGATCATTATGGTCCAATCTGTGTTTACGTGGTGTTGATCTAGGTTTACAATCTGTCATTCCAAACTTCTCTAGAATCTCTGATATGTATCTCTTTTGATTCATCTTTACCAAACCATCACTTTGTTCAAAATCGATACCTAGGAAATGCTTGATCCTTCCAAGGTCTTTCATTTTAAATTTTGTTTAAAGCATTTTCTTCACGTCATTGAGTACTGTTTCTTCACTGGAACCAATAATGAGATCATCAACCCATATCAGCAATATTACTCTCTCATGTTCAGATTGTTTGACATATACACAGTGGTCTGCTGGATTTTGTTCAAACCCATTTTCAATTAAATGATCATGCAGCATCTTGTTCCAGTTTCTACCTGATTGTTTTAGACCATACAATGATTTGCTCAGTTTTAAAACTAGTCTCTCGTTTTGTTTTGACTCTACCTCAAATCCCTCTGGTTGTTCCACAAAAACCTCACAATCAATTGGGGCATGTAGGTGGGCTGTTTTCACGCCCATCTGGTGAAGAAGTAAATCATATTGTGCTGCCAGTTGCATACAAATATGTACTGATGTAATGTTTGCAGTTGGAGAAAAAATTTCCTTGTACTCAATTCCCTTTACTTAAAGGGATCGTAATACTTAAAATGTAAAAAAAAAACATGTTGTGGGGTTTATCCCCCTGAGTAAAACAAGAGTACTCCCACTGCTGAAAGGTGTTTCATTCAAAAGTTATTAATTGTATTTTTTAGGTGCAATATCACAGTGGCCTGAAATTGTACAGTGGCGCTGTTGCTACACGATCCTATGGACAGCTCTGGTCCCGGGACCATAAATCTCCATAGGATGGTGTAGCAACAGGCCACTGTGATATTGCACCTAAAAAATTCAGCTTTGAAAATTAATAACTTTTGAATGAAACACCTTTCAGCAGTGGGGGTACTCTTGTTTTACTCAGGGGGATAAACCCTACAACATATTTTTTTTTACATTTTAAGTATTACTATCCCTTTAACTATAACCTTTAGCAACATATCTGGCTTTGTACGTTTCTAATCCATCAACGTTGTTTTTCGCTGTATACACCCATCGACCCCCCACTGAACGTTTACCTTCTGGTAGAGTCAAGGTGAACGTGTCATTTTGTTTCAATGAATCCATTTCCTCTTTTATAGCTTTAAGCCAGTTCTGTGACTGGGGTGAGTTTGTAGCATCTTTAAAGGTTTGTGGTACATCAAATATCTTATAGCAGTAATTGCTGTTTGTTAATATTTGGTCATCACATTCCAATTTTGAAACATTGTCCTCCAAGTACTGAGGAGTTTTTCTGTCCCTTTTAGGATAACGTGTACTGTGGTCATTCCCTATCTGACCATTGTTCTCACTCCTTAAAGTTTCTATTTCAGAAATCTGAACCATCTCTGGACACTCAATTTCAGTCTGATTGGTATAGGGGGGCATAGTTCTCCCTATGTCAATCCTCATCATCATGCATCGTATGAGTTTGAGTCTGTCATTCAGAAAATCTCCTGGTGATAAACTTCAAAAGTCTGTGTTTAAAGGGATAGTCTTATCTCTCAAATCTTTATGGTTTGAGAGATATTCACAAGCAAAGTTTCCCCTCCCTCCCCTTTTACCTAGTGTAAGCCATCTCTTCTCAGATGTGGAATGCAGTCCATAGACCAGACAGATAACAGCAGGGGACAATCTTCTTCCTATGAGAACAATGAAAGTCCTGCCCCCCTTGACAAGCTTTTCAGGTTTTTCCCTTATCTTAATTGAAGATTGTCCATCTCTGCAGTCTACCTGGCACCTCCCTTCTGCTCTGGCTGAGCAGTGTTACATCAGTAAAAGGGGCGGGAGGGGGATACTTTGTCATTGAATTACTCTTGAACTACAACTCTGACAGAATTGAAATAACACTCTCCAAAGTCCAAATACTATGTCGATTAATTATAGCTGCTTTTATTATGAAACATTACTATCCCTTTAAGGACCTTTCCAGTGTCTGGGTAAAATACTAGGTAAGAGGGGCTGTTTTTGTCATATCCAATAAAAATTCCTCTTTCACATTTTGAGTCTAGTTTCTTTCTGTCATATTTGTATGCAAAACATTCTGACCCAAAAACTCTCATCTTAGAAAGATTAGGTTTTCTGCCTGTTAAAAGATAATATGGAGTTTGTTTTAAATGGTTGTTAAAGCACCTGTTTCGGATATGAGCGGCAGTCATTACTGCATATGTCCATAATGCTTTTGGTAATTTGCTCTCAATTAACAGACATCTTGCCATTTCAAATAGTGTTCTCCAATTTCTCTCAGCAGTCCCATTTTGGTGGGGTGAGTAAGGTGCTGATGTTTCATGTCTTATGCCTTGCTTATTCAACAGTGACTTAAAGGGATAGTAATTTTTCATAATAAAAGCAGCTCTAATTAATCATCATAGTATTTGGACTTTGGAGAGTGTTATTTCAATTCTGTCAGAGTTGTAGTTCAAGAGTAATTCAATGACAAAGTATCCCCCTCCCGCCCCTATTTACTGATGTAACACTGTTCAGGCAGAGCAGAAGGGAGGTGCCCAGGTAGATTGCAAAGAGGGGCAATCTTCAATTAAGATAAGGGAAAAACCTGAAAAGCTTGTCAAGGGGGGCAGGGCTTTCATTGTTCTCACAGGAAGAAGATTGTCCCCTGCTGTTATCTGTCTGGTCTATGGACTGGATTCCACATCTGCGAAGAGATGGCTTACACTACGTAAAAGGATCGGTAGGGGAAACTTTGCTTGTGAATATCTCTCAAACCATAAAGGTTTGAGAGATAAGACTTATATCGTTCTTCATGTTTTTTTAATGCCTACAAAATAAAATAAAGATAAAACAAAGTATTACTATCCCTTTAAAGCTGTTAGCTGTGAACTCAGTACCATTATCAGATCTTATATATTTTATGACTCCATATAGGGCTGTGTCAGCAATAAACCTTTCAGTGGCTAACGCTGCATCACTCTTGTGTTTTAGGAAATATACAAATACTGCTCCAGAGTAATTATCAGTGAATGCTAATGTATATCTGAAACCTTCTTTAGCTTGTGGTTCTATAGGACCTGCTAAATCAGTGTACACTAGCTGTAATATAGCTGCCGCTCGGGTATCAGATTCTCTGTTCCTGCTCTGAACAAATTTTCCTTTAGTGCAAACTTCACAGTTTAGGTTAGACTTATCAATCTTATCCTTAATTTTCATTCCTTCTACCATACTTTGTAGTTTTGCAATATCATCATTAGAGATGAGCGAGCACCCCGATGCTCGGGTGCTCGGACCGAGCACCGCCGGAGGCTCGAGTGCTCGGCCGAGCACCCGAGCCCCATTCAATTGAATGGGGCAACACGAGCATTACACCAGGCACCCCCTGCTCTGATGAGGGGAGGGTGCCTGGTCAATGCCCCCCTTCATCTCCGCAATGTCCCCCTTCATCTCCGCAATGTCCCCCTTCATCTCCTCTATGCCCCTCTTCCACAATGTCCCCCTTCATCTCCTCTATGGCATAGAGGAGATGAAGGGGGACATTGTGGAAGAGGGGCATAGCGGAGATGAAGGGGGACATTGTGGAAGAGGGGCATAGAGGAGATGAAGGGGGACATTGTGGAAGAGGGGCATAGCGGAGATGAAGGGGGACATTGTGGAAGAGGGGCATAGACTCTATGCCCCTCTTCCACAATGTCCCCCTTCATCTCCGCTATGCCCCTCTTCCACAATGTCCCCCTTCATCTCCACACTGTCCCCCTTCATCTCCGCAATGCCCCCTTCATCTCCTCAATGCCCCCGTACCTCCAGTCCCTGGTGGTCCAGCGGAGCATCTTCAGATCTGTGCCTCCTCCGGCACAGATCCCCGCCACCCGAACACGGCGGGCGAGCACATGGCGGTACTCGACGAGTACCGCCATGTGCCGAGCAGAGCGATGCTCGAGCCGATCCGAGCATCGGCCGAGCACGCTCGCTCAACACTAATCATCATAATTACAGTGGCCTAGGATTTCATGCCACATTTGTATATCATAACACCCATTACAATTGTCATCATTTTCAACAAAAGTGTTCAGATAGTAAAGTCTATTGTACTTCTTGTGAATTTGGTACCGTTCCTATGCATGAATTCATTCCTGCCTTGCTGGAAGCTGTCTGATGCTCCACTGTTTGTTGCTGTATCTACAGAGAAGATGTCTTGAGGGTATGAAGGTATGTACAATGCATTCTTCAGTGTTACCATCATTCGTTTCCCCTCGCTGTCAAGCAGACAAACCTCTGCATCGCCTCTTCTCTGCGCCACATCAGTCGTCTTTTTTCCATTGGCGAGTTCCATTGAATGTTTCTCTGGTTTAAAAGTGTTATCAAAGCTTTTAAACTTTCTGATGTCAGAAATTATATGGGATGTTGCTCCTGTATCAACCATTAACCCTATTGGGTTTAATCCATCTAGTTGGTCATCTCTAATTTTAAAAGCAAACGAGTGTCTGTCATCAGCGTCATCCGTTGCTTGTCTGACATTGTCTTTATTTTTGCACCTGCAATTTGCATCTTTGTGTGTTGAGCTTTTGCAATAGCTACACCACAGTGATTGACATTTATTTTGCTTGTGTGAACATACTCTGGCCCTGTGTCCTTTTTGGCCGCAACTGTAACAAACAATTTTAGGGTCGTCTCTTTAAATCTTGGAGTTGTGTTACTCACTTTTAATACATTATCATTATTTTCACTAGCAGGGGAGGACTGGCAACATTTGGCCTGGGGGGCAAATTTAATCAAGTGGCCCATTTCCACTATTTGTGCCTCTTTCACCCATTTGTGCCTCTTTCACCCCTTGCACCTTTCTTTCTCGCCCCATGTACTTCTTTCACCCCCTTGTGCCTTCTCCCCCTTGCAATTCTTTCTCCCCTCTGTACCTCTCCCCCCTTGCACCTCTCTTTCTCCCTTATGTACGTCTTTCACCCCATGTACTTATTTCACCCCCTTGTGCCTTCTCCCCCTTGCACCTCTCTTTCTCCCCTTGTACCTCTTTCTCCACTCTGTACCTCTCCCCCTTGTACCTCTTTCCCCTCCCTGTACCTCTCTTTCTTCCCCCATGTACTTTTCTCCCCCATCTTGTGCCTCTTTCCCCCCTCTGTACCTCTTCCCCCTCCTTGTACCTCTCTTTCTTCCCCCATGTACTTCTTTCTTCCCCCCTTCCCCATTGTGCCTCTTTCTCTCCTCTGTACCTCTCTTTCTTCCCCTTGTATACTTCTTTCTCTCCCACCCCCAGTACCTCCTTATGCCTCATTCTCTTCTTCTCCACACTGCCCGCACTGATGACAGTCAGGACAGAGTCACGCTGAGACGCGCTTGCACCAAGCGGCGTCTCCGCTTGTGACGCTGTCCCGGCTGTCATCATTGTGGAGTGGGGAGAAGAGAACATAAAAAAAGTAACAATTCCCCCTCCGCTGCGGCCCTGCACGCTAAGACTGACAGACAGTCAGTCACATGTCTACTGATTTTTTTTTTTCTTTTAACATGGCGGCCCGCTACACGCGCTGGCCCTGCGGCCCGGGGGGCAATTGCCCCCCTGCCCCCCGGGCCAGCCCGCCCCTGTTCACTAGTGCGGTATTCTTCAGTATCCTCAAAACTTCTCAACTGTGTTTAAACTCTGCAAAAGTTATTTTTTCATCACCCTGTGTAATGTGGATAGCAAACATTTTAAATGATTCAGGCAAACCTTTCAAAATCATTGCAACCAACAGTCCATCACTTAATGTTTCTCCAGAATTTCTCAGTGCTGTAATGGCTGTCTCTGCACGTATAATATAGTCAGTCACACTCTCATTTACAGCCTTCTGAAGGGATGTTAGTTCAGTGTATAAACTAATTATGCGGGACTTTCCTTTACCTGCATAATAGTCTCTCAATATTTGAAAAGCTTTTCTTCCATCATCAGCTGCTTCTCTCATAACCAGAGACAAACTTGTATCATCTAAAAATTGAATTAATTCAGCATATGCTTCCTCATTCTTACTGTTATCTTCATCCTCATCTTCAGTGTCTGCAGGAACATTCAGGATGGCTGTTTTGAGATTCATTAACCTCAGATGTCCCAAGAATTTATTCTCCCAAAATTCATATTTCTTTTCATCTCCATCAAAACAAAATCTGTTCCATCAGCTTCCTGCATCCTTCCTGGGCCCATAACCTGTTGCCATTTGTATTATTATGATAGGATAACCGGGTATATAAACTAGGATGACCACATTTCCGTTCTGCCATTCCGGGACATGTGGTCACCCTAGTCCCACGGCTGAGGCTCCCACCAGTGCTGACCACTCAGCCGCGGGTCTCAATTGCTGCACAAGCATACCTGCTCCATCCCAGCTCGCATGCACCAGCCCAGCCAGCCAATGAGGACCATATAGTAAATAAATTTAATTGGCTGGCTGGATTGGTGCATGTTGCTCCATTCCGGGACTCTTTGTTGTCCCGGTGGGGGGGTGACAGGCCCCCAATAAGGGACAGTCCCGGGCATTCCGGGACGTGTGGTCACCCTAATATAAACAAGTTATATTAATATGGAGGCAAAAACACACACAGGTACTTCTAGCTTATGTGTCTTTATTTGAGAAAAAAAACTGCTCACTGCTTCTCTTCCTGTTGCAGCAGGAAGGGGAAGTTGACAACAAAAATAACTTTACTTACACTTCTAGCAACCATACAATGTATACCATAGGCTACAGCACTGTGAGAGCACCTTCAGTGATATCTCAACAGCTGGACCACAATTATCGCACACTGGGCTATAAATGAATCCAGGCAATGCCCACACAATGGAGGAATTTCTAATAGCACAGCAACTCTCTTTAAGAGATCTAAGTATGCCCTAATTTGCGTCCTGATAGAAGAACAGACAAGAAAAAGGAAGGGAGCTTCTAGTGTAATTTCTATATACATAATTTGCTAGGATGTGTCGCTCCCTGTGTGCGTAACAAGCACAGACACAGAGACCGATGCCTCCAGTGGAGGTGGAGGGAAAATCAGAGGTAGAGCGGCACTGTCCGGGTATCACCACGGTGGTGGAGGGAAAAGCAGCGGTAGAGTGGCACGCTCCAGGGATCACTGCAATACTGGTGCTGTCCCCCTCCCCCCAAGCCATGCGCATGACCTACACCCCGTCGAATGATGGGTTTTAACCTAATATTCTTATAATGGAATCACCACCAGTGATCCACCATACTTACAATATACAAATCCACTAGCAGTCTTCAGCTGAATGGATGAGAGTTTCAAGACTGCCCTCACTCAGTCACTTCCCACAATGGAACATGGATGCCGCTACCCAACCAATAGCCAAGGACTATTCTATTTCTTACTTCACAAGAAAGAACGAAAAGACAGCCAGAAGGGGTGCAAAACCAGTGCTACTTGAAGCGGATCTTGTGTTTTTGGTTTTTTTTATCCTGGGAGGTGTATCTCCATAACATGGCGGATTTTCCATTCCCTGCTTGCTGCTTACCGGTCTTCAAGTGAAATTGTGAGTATGAGATATATCACTTGTCATTACTACTGAACATGAATAGTGGTCTTGCGCCCCTTTTGGCTATCTTTTTGTTCTAATTTGCATCCTGTCCAGGGCAGATTACTGCACCCTATCAAGGACAGATTACTGCATCCTGTCCAGTGCAGATTACTGCATCCTGTCCAGTGCAGATTACTGCATCCTATCCAGGGCAGATTACTGCACCCTATCCAGTGCAGATTACTGCATCCTATCCAGGGCAGATTACTGCACCCTATCCAGGGCAGGTTACTGCATTCTATCCAGGGCAGATTACTGCATCCTGTCCAGGACAGATTACTGCACCCTGTCCAGGGCAGATTACTGCACCCTATCCAGGGCAGATTACTGCATTCTATCCAGGGCAGATTACTGCATCCTGTCCAGGACAGATTACTGCACCCTGTCCAGGACAGATTACTGCATCCTATCCAGGACAGATTACTGCATCCTATCCAGGACAGATTACTGCATCCTATCCAGGGCAGATTACTGCATCCTATCCAGGGCAGATTACTGCATCCTGTACATGGCAGATTGCTGCATCCTGTCCAGGGCAGATTACTGAATTCTGTCCAGGGCAGATTACTGCATCCTTCCCAGGGCTGATTACTGCATTCTGTCCAGGGCAGATTACTGCATCCTCTCCAGGGCAGATTACTGCATCCTGTCCATGGAAGATTACTGCATTCTATCCAGGACAGATTACTGCATCCTGTCCAGGGCTGATTACTGCATCCTGTCCAGGGCAGATTACTGCATCCTATCCAGGACAGATTACTGCATCCTGTCCAGGACAGATTACTGCATCCTGTCCAGGACAGATTACTGCATCCTGTCCAGGGCAGATTACTGCATCCTATCCAGGACAGATTACTGCATCCTGTCCAGGGCAGATTACTGCATCCTATCCAGGACAGATTACTGCATCCTGTCCAGGGCAGATTACTGCATCCTATCCAGGACAGATTACTGCATCCTATCCAGGGCAGATTACTGCATTCTGTCCAGAGCAGATTACTGCATCCTGTCCAGGGCAGATTACTGCATCCCGTCCAGGGCTGATTACTGCATCCTGTCCAGGGCAGATTACTGCATCCTATCCAGGGCAGATTACTATATCCTGTCCATGGAAGATTACTACATTCTATCCAGGGCTGATTACTGCATTCTGTCCAGGGCAGATTACTGCATCCTATCCATGGCAGATTACTGCATCCTCTCCAGGGCAGATTACTGCATTCTGTCCAGGGCAGATTACTGCATCCTGTCCAGGGCAGATTACTGCATTCTGTCCAGGGCAGATTACTGCATCCTGTCCAGGGCTGATTACTGCATTCTGTCCAGGGCAGATTACTGCATTCTGTCCAGGGCAGATTACTGCATTATCTCCAGGGCTGATTACTGCATCCTGTCCAGGGCAGATTACTGCATTCTGTCCAGGGCAGATTACTGCATTCTGTCCAGGGCAGATTACTGCATCCTGTCCAGGGCTGATTACTGCATCCTGTCCAGGGCAGATTACTGCATTCTGTCCAGGGCAGATTACTGCATTCTGTCCAGGGCAGATTACTGTATCCTGTCCAGGGCAGATTACTGCATCCTCTCCAGGGCAGATTACTGCATTCTGTCCAGGGCAGATTACTGCATCCTCTCCAGGGCAGATTACTGTATCCTGTCCATGGCAGATTACTGCATCCTCTCCAGGGCAGATTATTGCATCCTGTCCAGGGCACATTACTGCATCCTGTCCAGGGCAGATTACTGCATCCTGTCCATGGCAGATTAGTGCATCCTGTCCAGGGCAGATTACTGCATTCTGTCCAGGGCAGATTACTGCATTCTGTCCAGGGCAGATTACTGCATCCTGTCCAGGGCAGATTACTGCATCCTGTCCAGGGCAGATTACTGCATCCTCTCCAGGGCAGATTACTGCATTCTGTCCAGGGCAGATTACTGCATCCTGTCCAGGAGAGATTACTGCATCCTCTCCAGGGCAGATTACTGCATCCTGCCCAGGACAGATTACTGCATCCTGTCCAGGGCAGATTACTGCATCCTGTCCATGGCAGATTAGTGCATCCTGTCCATGGCAGATTACTGCATCCTCTCCAGGGCAGATTACTGCATCCTCTCCAGGGCAGATTACTGCATCCTGTCCAGGGCTGATTACTGCATCCTGTCCAGGGCAGATTACTGCATCCTATCCAGGACAGATTACTGCATCCTGTCCAGGGCAGATTACTGCATCCTATCCAGGGCAAATTACTGCATCCTGTCCAGGGCAGATTACTGCATTCTGTCCAGGGCAGATTACTGCATCCTGTCCAGAGCAGATTACTGCATCCTGTCCAGGGCAGATTACTGCATTCTGTCCAGGGCAGATTACTGCATTCTGTCCAGGGCAGATTACTGCACCCTGTCCAGGACAGATTACTGCATTCTGTCCAGAGCAGATTACTTCATCCTGTCCAGGGCAGATTACTGCATCCTATCCAGGACAGATTACTGCATCCTATCCAGGGCAAATTACTGCATCCTGTCCAGAGCAGATTACTGCATCCTGTCCAGGGCAGATTACTGCATCCTGTCCATGGAAGATTACTACATTCTATCCAGGGCTGATTACTGCATTCTGTCCAGAGCAGATTACTGCATCCTGTCCAGGGCAGATTACTGCATCCTGTCCAGGGCAGATTACTGCATTCTGTCCAGGGCAGATTACTGCATCCTGTCCAGGGCTGATTACTGCATCCTGTCCAGGGCAGATTACTGCATTCTGTCCAGGGCAGATTACTGCATCCTGTCCAGGGCAGATTACTGCATTCTGTCCAGGGCAGATTACTGCATTCTGTCCAGGGCAGATTATTGCATCCTGTCCATGGCAGATTACTGCATCCTCTCCAGGGCAGATTACTGCATTCTGTCCAGGGCAGATTACTGCATCCTGTCCAGGGCTGATTACTGCATCCTGTCCAGGGCAGATTACTGCATTCTGTCCAGGGCAGATTACTGCATCCTGTCCAGGGCAGATTACTGCATCCTCTCCAGGGCAGATTACTGCATTCTGTCCAGGGCTGATTACTGCATCCTGTCCAGGGCAGATTACTGCATTCTGTCCAGGGCAGATTACTGCATCCTGTCCAGGGCAGATTACTGCATTCTGTCCAGGGCAGATTACTGCATTCTGTCCAGGGCAGATTATTGCATCCTGTCCATGGCAGATTACTGCATCCTCTCCAGGGCAGATTACTGCATTCTGTCCAGGGCAGATTACTGCATCCTGTCCAGGGCTGATTACTGCATCCTGTCCAGGGCAGATTACTGCATTCTGTCCAGGGCAGATTACTGCATCCTGTCCAGGGCTGATTACTGCATTCTGTCCATGGAAGATTACTGCATCCTGTCCAGGGCAGATTACTGCATCCTCTCCAGGGCAGATTACTGCATCCTCTCCAGGGCAGATTACTGTATCCTGTCCAGGACAGATTATTGCATCCTGTCCAGGGCAGATTACTGCATCCTGTCCAGGGCAGATTACTGCATCCTGTCCATGGCAGATTAGTGCATCCTGTCCATGGCAGATTACTGCATCCTCTCCAGGGCAGATTACTGCATTCTGTCCAGGGCAGATTACTGCATTCTGTCCAGGGCAGATTACTGCATCCTGTCCATGGCAGATTAGTGCATCCTGTCCAGGGCAGATTAGTGCATCCTGTCCAGGGCAGATTACTGCATCCTATCCATGGCAGATTACTGCATCCTCTCCAGGGCAGATTACTGCATTCTGTCCAGGGCAGATTACTGCATTCTGTCCAGGGCAGATTACTGCATCCTCTCCAGGGCAGATTACTGCATTCTGTCCAGGGCAGATTACTGCATCCTGTCCAGGAGAGATTACTGCATCCTCTCCAGGGCAGATTACTGCATCCTGCCCAGGACAGATTACTGCATCCTGTCCAGGAGAGATTACTGCATCCTGTCCAGGGCTGATTACTGCATCCTCTCCAGGGCAGATTACTGCATCCTGTCCATGGCAGATTAGTGCATCCTGTCCATGGCAGATTACTGCATCCTGTCCATGGCAGATTACTGCATTCTGTCCAGGGCAGATTACTGCATTCTGTCCATGGCAGATTACTGCATCCTCTCCAGGGCAGATTACTGCATTCTGTCCAGGGCAGATTACTGCATCCTCTCCATGGCAGATTAGTGCATCCTGTCCATGGCAGATTACTACATCCTCTCCAGGGCAGATTACTGCATTCTGTCCAGGGCAGATTACTGCATCCTGTCCATGGCAGATTACTGCATCCTGTCCAGGGCAGATTACTGCATCCTATCCAGGGCAGATTACTGCATCCTATCCAGGGCAGATTACTGCATCCTGTCCAGGGCTGATTACTGCATTCTGTCCAGGGCAGATTACTGCATTCTGTCCAGGGCAGATTACTGCATCCTGTCCAGGAGAGATTACTGCATCCTCTCCAGGGCAGATTACTGCATCCTGTCCAGGGCTGATTACTGCATCCTATCCAGGGCTGATTACTGCATCCTGTCCAGGAGAGATTACTGCATCCTATCCAGGGCAGATTACTGCATCCTATCCAGGGCAGATTACTGCATCCTATCCAGGGCAGATTACTGCATCCTATCCAGGGCAGATTACTGCATCCTATCCAGGGCAGATTACTGCATCCTGTGCAGGACAGATTACTGCATTATATCCAGGACAGATTACTGCATCCTGTCCAGGACAGATTACTGCATTCTGTCCAGGGCAGATTACTGAGCATAAACTGCCACACTGAGCCATCAAAACATAAAGATTAATTTCTAAAAAAACTATTTATTTTACAGAAAAATGAGCTAGTGATAGGCAGGTTTAAATTCTCTATAAAACAAACTAAACTCTGCAAAATAAGTTGGAGCTATGTAAATAAAGGCTGATAATAATAATGTTAGAAATGAGTTGTACACCCCTCTGGCACCCAAAGGATTAAATAAATGTATTGCAGGTTAACATTAGACAGGACAAAGCCCCAGGGACTGCCGTTCCGCTGTCCCATTCCCTCCTGCCTTCTGTTTTTATTTATAGGAGATCGTGCTATGGATGTAGTCTACACAACATAACGGCCTGGGGCGCTGGCAGCTGCTCTCTGGCATGCCTTTTAAGAGTAGACATGTGACAGACATGTAGAGAGGCATGGAGCCGACCTGTCTTCATTAAACATGTTGAGAATATATACATATGTATTCCCTTTGGGTTTATGTTATAACTGCAAAGGGAACACTCGGAATTACTTACAGGTTTCCGACATGAGCCCAGATATCTCTTATGCTGGTTTTTATGCAACAGAAAAGCGCTTGAATGGATTGGGTATTGCTTAACCCTTTGAGTGCCAGAGGGGTACGCAATGCATTGCAGAGCAATGCTTTGTGTACCCATCTGGCACTCAAAGGGTTAATCCCGTAGTGACCGGCCGAGCACGCACACAGCTGGCGCTTAACGCCCGCCGGACATTGTTTGTCATTTGATTAAATTACTTCAGGGACGTACATGTACGTCCTCGGGCGGTAAGGGGTTAAAGAGATAGTGATGTTTCATAATAAAAGCAGCTCTAATTAATCATCATAGTATTTGGACTTTGGAGAGTGTTATTTCAATTCTGTCAGAGTGGTAGTTCAAGAGTAATTCAATGACAAAGTATCCTCCTCCCGCCCCTTTTACTGATGTAACACTGCTCAGCCAGATCAGAAGGGAGGTGCCCAGGTAGACTGCAGAGAGGGACAATCTTCAATTAAGATAAGGAAAAAACCTGAAAAACTTGTCAAGGGGGGCAGGGCTTTCATTGTTCTCATAGGAAGAAGATTGTCCCCTTCTGTTATCTGTCTGGTCTATGGACTGCATTCCACATCTGAGAAGAGATGGCTTACACTCGGTAAAAGGGGCGGGTGGGGAAACTTTGCTTGTGAATATCTCTCAAACCATAAAGGTTTGAGAGATAAGACTTATATCGTTCTTCATGTTTTTTTAATGCCTACAAAATAAAATAAAGATAAAATGAAATATTACTATCCCTTTAAAGGGAATCTATAGACCGGAACACGTAAAGCTTGGAGGAGTGAAGAGAGAGAGGGCAAATACATGAAGGGGTTCAACAAAGTGAAGGATGGAAGTACATTTCAAAGGAGTAAAAATGTTATATATACTTAGCAAATTAATATATATGCATTTTAAAAAAAGGTAGAGAGTAAAAGCAACTGAGACAGATAAAGAGAGAGCAAGAATGAGTCAGGGATAGCAAGATTGTGTGAGAGAGACTGAGACAGAGGGAGTAAGAGTGAGTAAGAGAGACCAAGATAAGATGAGATAATGTCTCATTAAGGGAGATTACGTGAGAGAGACAGTGATGCTGACATTATAAAGTGTCTCTATGTCACACACCCTGGGCAATGCCTGGCCATTTATTCTAGATGGCATCTCATATTTTAAATAAACCACCCTTGATAAATCAGTGAGTGAGACGGAGGTGGGGTAGGATTTGGATTGAGCTGGCCACAACCACCACTCAGAGCGTGGGTGTACCCGGGACTGCGGCAGCATTCCTCTAAATGCTGAGCTCCAGGCTCAAGGCAGGCGACCTGGCTAGCTTTTCTGGACTACAATTCCCATGATGCCCAGCCAGCTTGGCTGGGCATCATGAGAATTGTGGTCCTGAAAATCTGGAAGTTCTCAGGTTGGTTGCCCATTCCTTTATAGACACCTGCTTACTATGCCTAACTCGAACCTTGGTCCAGAAAACACATACATTCAGGTTTGAGAAGCGTAGAGTACATTTTTATATGGCTGTATCAATACTATTGCATTCTCAGTGAGAGCTGTTACCAGGGGAGGGCTGGCCTGGGGGGGCAGAGGGGCAATTGCCCCCTGGGCCGGTCATAGGTCTGGGCTGGTGAGCCACTGCCTCACTCAATCTCCTTCTTGCTACTGTAAATGGATCTACACTAGTGATACCACAGAGCTTACAACTGAAATAGAGCTGCACTAGTGATACCACTGAGCTTACAACTTAAACGGAGGTGCACTAGTGATGCCACGGAGCTAGTGGTACCTCTAGTAGCATAACCCATTGCCATTGTAAGCTCTATGGTATCACTAGTGTAGCTTTAAATTGTAAGCTCTGTGGTATCACTAGTCTAGCTTCCATTCAATTGTAAGCTCTATGTTATCTCTAGTGTAACTCCATTTGAACTATATGCTCTGTATTATCACTAGTGTAGCCCCATTCCAGTTGTAAGCTCTGTGGTATCATTTGTCTTACTTCCCAGCATTAATAACAAGTTTAAAATGAACAAAAGGGGGTGGGCTGGGAGAGTGGGCTGGAACGATACATGAAATGGACCACTTGATTGTATTTGCCCCCCCAAGGCCACAAGTTGCCAGCCCTCCCCTGGCTGTTACAGATCAAGAATCCTACATGAAAACCACAGTACATAAACCCCATTACATCTAAACAAAGCCATGTATAATAATATATTATCTCTCACATGCAGGTAGCTACAAGCCCAGGACGGAACATGTAGAATAGAACACATGAAATAATATGTGCTCATCTGGTATAAAGATGAACAAACCAATTCTGTGAATATGTGTTGTATACAAAAAAGAGTCTGTTTCACAAGACCCCAAGCACACCTTGCAAAACAGATATTTTGTGAAAAAAGGGGGAAATGCACTAAGATGTGATAAAGATGAAATTATGTCTTCAGTGCAATAAACTCTTCAGATCCCATGTTATCCTGTGGGAGAGATCTTATGGGAGAGACTTTATAGACTACAAGGGAGATGTACTAACATGTGATTAAAAAGGATATAACTTCTCCAGTGAGATAAACTCTCCAGTTCCTATGTTACTCTATGGGAGAGATTTAGTTATAGACTACAGGGGGAGATGTACTAAGGTGTGATAAAGAGGAGATAACTTCTCCAGTGTGATAAACTCTCCAGTTCCTATGTTATTATATGGGAGAGATTTAGTTATAGACTACAGGGGAGATGTACTAAGGTGTGATAAAGAGGAGATAACTTCTCCAGTGTGATAAACTCTCCAGTTCCTATGTTATTCTATGGGAGAGATTTAGTTATAGACTACAGGGGGAGATGTACTAAGGTGTGATAAAGAGGAGATAACTTATCCAGTTATATACTCTCCAGTCCCTATGTTATTCTATGGGAGAGATTTAGTTATAGACTACAGGGGAGATGTACTAAGATGTGATAAAGAGGAGATAACTTCTCCAGTGAGATAAACTCTCCAGTTCCTATGTTATTCTATGGGAGAGCTTTAGTTATAGACTACAGGGGAGATAAAGAGGAGATAACTTCTCCAGTGAGATAAACTCTCCAGTTCCTATGTTATTATATGGGAGAGATTTAGTTATAGACTACAGGGGAGATGTACTAAGGTGTGATAAAGAGGAGATAACTTCTCCAGTGTGATAAACTCTCCAGTTCCTATGTTATTCTATGGGAGAGATTTAGTTATAGACTACAGAGGGAGATGTACTAAGGTGTGATAAAGAGGAGATAACTTATCCAGTTATTTACTCTCCAGTCCCTATGTTATTCTATGGGAGAGATTTAGTTATAGACTACAGGGGAGATGTACTAAGATGTGATAAAGAGGAGATAACTTCTCCAGTGAGATAAACTCTCCAGTTCCTATGTTATTCTATGGGAGAGGTTTAGTTATAGACTACAGGGGAGATGTACTCAGGTGTAATAAAGAGGAGATAACTTATCCAGTGATATAAACTCTCCAGTCCCTATGTTATTCTATGGGAGAGATTTAGTTATAGACTACAGGGGAGATGTACTAAGGCGTGATAAAGAGGAGATAACTTCTCCAGTGAGATAAACTCTCCAGTTCCTATGTTATTCTATGGGAGAGATTTAGTTATAGACTACAGGGGGAGATGCACTAAGGTGTGATAAAGAGGAGATAACTGCTCCGGTGAGATAAACTCTCCAGTTCCTATGTTATTCTATGTGAGAGCTTTAGTTATAGACTACAGGGGAGATAAAGAGGAGATAACTTCTTCAGTGACTTAAATTCTCAAATTCATCATTCAGCCTGGGGAGACCTTTACATGTGCGTTCTATATAATAACGTAGGAAAGCAAGGGGACCCCGGATTGCCCAGGACAGTCCTGGTTTTGAAGTGTGTGTCCCTTGTCTCTGGCAGCCCCTCCTGGGACAATAAAAAGTCCTGGAACAAAGGCTCCAGAGCACAGAGTTCTAAACACCAGAAGGACAAGTACCCCTTGTCACTACTGGACTACAAAAAAATGGCCTCCGACAGAGTTCTAAACACTAAAGACAGAAAGGACTTTGGGGCAATTTTAAGTATGCTAGTCTAAGGCATTGGGTGTGATATACACTATCTTGTAGCCCACTGCAGGCATCGTTTTCTGTCACAGCAGTCAATGAGTAGTTCTCCCTCTAGTGTTTAGAACCCTGTGGTGCGCCGGAGAAGGAGCAGGCTGCTCACAGATGTCCAGTGACCCAATGTATAGTGACCTCTCCTACATAAATGAACTACAGCCAAGGACAAGTACTCTGCTGCTCTTGTCTCCTCAGTGTCCCTGAATGGCAGAATGGAAATGTGGTCACGCTATAGGAAAGTGATTCTCATTTCCAATCCTTGGGATACATCAACAGGATTCATTTTAAAGGGCTAGAAATGTTTCACAAAAAACAGCAACTCCAAGTAATCATCATAGTATTTGGGCCGTGGAGAGTGTTATTTCAATACTGTCAGAGTTGTAGTTCAAGAGTAATTGAATGATAAATTATCCCCCTCCCGCCCCTTTTACCTAGTGTAAGCCACCTCCCATCAGATGTGAAATCTGGTCACTTGACTGGACAGGTCACAGCAAGGGACAATCTTTTTACTGCGAGAACAATGAAGACCCTGCTCCCTTTGACAGGTTTTTCCTTATTCTCACTGAAGATTGTCCCTCTCTGCGATACATCCGGACAGTCTTGCTGCTCTGAGGCGAGCAGTGTTACATCAGTAAAAGGGACAGGAGGGGGATACTTTATCATTCAATTACTCTTTAACTACAACTCTGACAGGATTGAAATAACACTCTCCATGGCCCAAATACTATGAAGATTAATAGGAGCTCATTTTATTGTGAAGCATTATATCCCTTTAAGAATGTTCCTAGTTAAGCACATATAGTTCAATTAAAATAACTGTGCCACTGGATGCTCACCTATGAAGAAGCAGGGATGTACCGAAAACTTAATGTTGGTGTATCTGTGAGGAGCAAAAGCAACCCAGCACTGAAAGAGTTAAAAAGGACTGTTAATTCAAAGGCTGCATTGGAATTACACTAGCACCACGCAGCCCAGCCCAGTCCAGATGTAATTACATATTTAACGTTGAGAATCACATAGTAACTGGAGAGATTATCACACCCTTGTCACAACTGGTGATTAACCTCCCTGGTGTTATTCTGCAACAAACCAACATGATAGGAGAGTAACCCCTTAAGGACTAGGGTCCTGGGACGTTACCTTCCCTTAAGGACTACTCTGATCCTTTCTGATGAGCCAATACACACGACCTGTTACATGTACCGGCCGCAGATTTGGGGTCTGAGAGAGACCGCTCCAGGCTTGGACCGATCAGTTTCTGACCCCGTTTTTACTTAAAGGAGCAGTAAACTTTTTTTTATGAAGGATTTTCCTACTGAGTAAGATAAGGGTACTCCCACTGCATAGAGATTTATATTTCCAGAGTTATTACAGTTTAAACCCATGTTTTTTTACATTAGCAGTGCCCTCTAGTGGTTAAATTCTAATGAGATTTCCTGTTAGATTCTAATGGAGAGGAAAGTCAGAGACATACAGTTTTCCATAGAATGTGATAGAAACTGCCTGTCACTTCCTGTCAGAACTATCAGGAAGTAAACACAGTAAATTCACTTCCTGTCAGAACTATCAGGAAGTAAACACAGTAAATTCACTTCCTGTCAGAACTATCAGGAAGTAAACACAGTAAATTCACTTCCTGATTTTTTAAACTGATATAAATTTTGAATAAAACATCTGACAGCAATGGGAGTGACCTTGTTTTATTCAGCAGGAAATGCTCAATAAAATATGCGTTTTCATAAAAAAAAGTTTACTGCTCCTTTAAGTCAAAAGTATGTGACGTGCTATGACGGTAACCGGTCCTTAAGGTAAAAACCGTGTGACGGACATAACACGTCACGTGGTCCTTAAGGGGTTAATAAAAAAATAATCCCCATTGATTTAAAAGGAGGCATTTAACCCATTGAATGCTTGAGAGGTCTCTGACACATTGCTTTTCAATGCGTAGCTCTCACGAGCAGGGCCCTCTGATCCTTCTGTTCTCCACGTCTGATTGTACTATTTAATACATCTGTATGTCTAATCCCAATTGTACAGCGCTGCGGAATTAGTTGGCGCTATATATAAATAAAGATTAATAATAATAATAACCTTGTTCTAACATTCGACAGGTTAAAGGAATACTAATACTTAAGATGTAAAAAAGTATATGTTGTAGGGTTTATGTCCCCAAATAAAACAAGGGTACTCTCACTGCTGAGAGATATTTTATTAAAAAATTAAAAAATTATAACAGCTCAAACTTGAACTTTTTAGGTGCAATATCACAGTGGCCTGAAAATTTACAGTGGCGCTGTTGCTACACCATCCTATGGAGATTTATGGTCCTTGGACCACAGCAGTCCACAGGATGGTGTAGCAACTGCCCCACTGTAATTTTCAGGCCACTGTGATATTGCACCGAAAAAATTAAAGTTTGAGCTGTTATAATTTTCAATAAAATATCTCTTAGCAGTGGGAGTACCCTTGTTTTACTCTAGGGGATAAACCCTCCAACATATATTTTTTTACATCTTAAAGCGGAACTACCACCTGACAAAATCTTTAGCTTCACTAAGTCCCCATCTGGCGACTAGCTGCTTAGTAGCGATAGTCACCAGAATAATTACCTTATTTAATAGATTTCTCCTCTCTTCCATGGGTGACAGGCAGAACGGAGAGCGGACATCTTGCCATTGTGATTTCCATGCACCTGCGCTGTCAGTCCCAGCCGGGTCTAGGAGGCATTGCTAGGAGCTGGCCGGCTCCAAAAGGGACTGACAGAGCAGGCAAGCGGACGTCACAATGGCAAGATGTCTGCGCTCCGTCCTGCCTGTCACCCATGGAAGAGAGCAGAACTCTACTAAATAAGGTAATTACTCTGTGACTAGTTCTACTAAGCAGCTAGTCGCCAGATGGGGACTTAGTTAAGCTAAAGATTTTGTCGGGTGGTAGTTCTGCTTTATGTATTACTATCCCTTTAAAAGACCCATTTAACCCTCTGAGTACCAGAGAGCTATCCAATGCATTGCAATGCAATGCATGGCGACCTTTCAGGCACTCAAAGGGTTAAATTAACAGCGATTTGGAGAATCTTTTTTTGTCCCCTACTCCGCAGTTGGTTTGCCCAAGAATGACTTCAGTTCATAGTGAATCAGCCCCTATCAGAGCACGCGGTCCAGGGCATTAACATGTTACACCATAAAGCATCGCTCACTGAGAAAGACAGAATAAAGTTAGAACATTTACGATTGTTCAGATATGTTTCTAATTCATTTCCCCTGCAGGAACAACGGAGTTAAGATTTTTTTTTTAAACTGAATTGTCATATTGGACACTGATTTCTTTCAGCTGGCAGCTGTACTGAAATAATTAAAAACAGATGCAAAAATACTATAAACTGCTTAATGCTCTGAGTGCCAACGCATTTCGAAGCAATGTATCGAACACACCTCTTTAAGGGGTTAAAGACATGGAGAGTTTTTTTTTCTTTACTGAAGATTCCCAGCTGTGAAATGTGGACAGACCCAATGTACAATGTTTAACATAAAAACAAAACAAAAAAAATAAACGTATTTTATATGTGAATATGCTTTGGGGAGTACAGTTTAACAAATTATATTAAAAGGTTAGAAATGGTTGATATTTTTATTTTAATGCATAGAAAAGCATTAAAGGGTTAGTAATGTCCGTTTATAGTTTGATGCTATTTTATGGAGTTAAAAAAAAAATTATCCAGAGCAAGTCCCGTCTCTCAGACCTTTATGGTTTGAAAGATATAATGTTTTAAAGTTCCCCCTCCCTCCCCTTTAACAGATGTCAGATGTAAAGCTGACAGAAGGAGATATGTGTCGGCCGACTCGAGGCGGCTCTTCAG
The DNA here is from genome assembly GCA_037306005.1 of Rhinophrynus dorsalis. Classification (NCBI taxonomy): domain Eukaryota; kingdom Metazoa; phylum Chordata; class Amphibia; order Anura; family Rhinophrynidae; genus Rhinophrynus; species Rhinophrynus dorsalis. The sequence goes on along the minus strand of CM074721.1, from coordinate 31,753,321 downwards.
CAGAGATGAAATACCACAGTGTAAAAAAGAGATACATCATTGGCACGGTCTACAAAGTGCAACTGCAACAGGCATACTAGACCATTCCAATTAAGTATTTCTTTTTACATTGCGGTATTTAGGCTCTGCTGAAGAGCCACCTGCTGGTCCTGGGACCGGGATCTCCTTCTGTCCAACGTCAATGCAAGGGGAAGAAGGGGGGAACTTTAAAATGTTATATCTCTCAAACCATAAAGGTCTGAGAGATGGGACTAGCTCTGGATAATTTATTTTTTTTAAATCAACAAAATAGCATGAAATTATAAAAGGACATTACTAACCCTTTAACACCTTAAGGACCATTGACGTGCCAGGACTGTCATGGTGGTCCGGCACTTAAGGCCGTCACGGCCGCTCCGGGAAGCCCTGAAACGGAAGCGAAGTAAAAAAAAAAAAGCCCCGTGGTCCTCATGTGCCGGCCGTGTGCGCGCCGGTCCTTAACCCCTTAAGGACCATTGACATGGCAGGACCGTCACACTGGTCCGGCACTTAAGGACCAGTGACGGTCCTGGCACGTCACGTACTTTTACTCACCGCGCTCCTGCAAGACCGGAGCGATCTCTTCCAGTGCCCCGTTTGACGTGCCGCCCCACGTGATCAGTCACGTGGGACGGCACGTCAAAGTTTCCTATGTGGTCCTTAAGGGATGGCACGCCCCGGGACCGCTGGTCCTTAAGGGGTTAAGGGCTTAAGGAGATAGTAATGTTTACAAGTAAGCAAGATTAATTCCAGTCACTCTGTCTAAAACCGCACAGTTTAATAGAAATCTATATTGAAACTCTCCCCATTCCATCACTTTCAGCTACATGTGCTCCTTCATTTAGAAGACGCTGACTCTGGTTAGACCAGACACTACCTACAGAGCTCTGTTTGCCATGGTAATTGTACACATGTTCAGACTGAGGGAGATATTTCCCACATCTGAATTCTTTCACCGAGTACTAACACTAACTACAGCACAATCACTAAAGACAACTTATTCCACATATTGAGTGCAATGTATATATATGATTCTGAGCTATAACTAGCGCTGGAATTGCTTTTGCTGTCTTATCCCTGTCTATTGCCAATTTATTTTGCTAGAAAAAGTCTCCCATTCATGCGGCTTGCAATAAGGGGAGGACTGTGGGACAATGTATTGCCATTTCAGGACATTTTTCCATCTCTACAAGGGACGGGCAACATAAGACCTCCCAAGCTGCTGTTAGACTGCAACTCCCATCATTCCCCACCAGCCAACGGCCTCGTGTTGCTCCCCACTGCTCTGCACATTGTTGTACATCATGTTCTAACGTGGAGAAGAGGAAATAAGAGGAACACTTCAATATTTTCCTGCACATGGTATAAAGATGACATAAGAGGCTTGGTAGCAGTAAAGTCTTAACAACAGTGCAGTACGTCTACCAATATGCACTACAACAATCATATGCTGTAGTACAGATCCTGATGTACAAGTGTTAGAGACTAATGGAAAAGTGCCTTTACCTATTTTGTCTTTAAATAATGTGATTGACGTTAGCCATAATCTTTAATCCTTAAAGGGTATCTATCACCCTTTTACATGTTTACTTGACTCAATAGTTTTATAAAATTAATTTTTTAAATAAAATTGGTATTTTGCAGAATTTAATCAAGTAAATACTGCCCTGCGCCGTACTTCAGAACAGATTGTAATTACCTGCTCTGTACCTCAGTCTGTCACTCATCCTTTGCTCCCCTCCCTCTATCCAGCCTTCTCCAATGACGGAGGCTTTCTGCATGTAAACTGGAGTGCTCTCATTGGTCAGAGACCACTCCATCTTACATGCAGAAATCCTCCGTCATTGGAGGAGGCTGGATAGAGGGAGGAGAGAAGAGGAAGAGTGACAGACTGCGGTACAGAGCTGGTAACCTCAGTCTGTCTGGAATTAGGGTGCAGGGCAATATTTATTTTGCAAAACACCAATTTTACCAGCTAGTCGCTGCAAAAACTAGCTATTGAGACCAACATGTATAGGGGTGATAGATCCTTTTTAAGGACCAGTGTCCTGGGTTTGGATTCCCCTTAAGGAAGAACAATATATAGTTTGCATGAATACTAAATAATAAGCAATGTGTTTTACACCCCTATGGTCGTCAGTGGGCTCGCAAACCAGGCACACTTGGTAGACCATTGTAATGCAGTCATTCTGTTTAAAAAAACGCGATTCCGGCTCTGCTGCAGAGCCTCCGTGTCGGCCGAAAGCCGACAGCTTTACAGCTGACGTGAAACTTTGAGCAAAGATATCTCTCAAACCATAAAATTTTTTTTGAGAGATACATTTTTCTTGCATTAAACACTTTTTAAGCACTACAAAATTAGAAAAACATGTTCAGGCACATTACTATCCCTTTAAGGCATAAAACATCCCCAGTCATTAACGAGTTAAGGATTATTCATAGACTTTGTTAGTGCGCCGTTAAGCGTGGCTATGTTGAATTCCTTGCATATTAATTACTGCTCGAGGACTGGGAAAAAAATAAGTAACGATTTAGAACGGAACAGCTACAGTATGCGGCGCCACATGTTGATATTTCCAGATGCCTCGGGGTGAGCTCATTTTGAAAAATCCCAGGTATGTTTATAATGTTGATATTACTGTATATTGTGCAGACTTCCAGAAAAACTTTACTGCTCTCTGAAATTTCTATAAAAAATCACAGGAGAATACAGAACTATTTATTAATATTATCATCACCCTATATAATAATTCACTAGAAAGTTTGTAACGATGCAGTCATGTGCAGTAGAGACTGCCCATGATGAAGCTGATACAGAGCGGGGTGTGCCGAAGGAGCATCCAGCTCTGTATCAGCCACGGCGCAGGCAGTCTCTGCTGAGCATGACTGCACCGCGACCGTCTGGCACCGTATCTGCCGCGGCGTGGGCAGTCTCTGCTGTGCACGAATGCCCTGCGACCAGGTGTCAGTGGCACTGTGGCCCGTGTAACAGGCTCTTCAGCTAGTTTATAAAACACCGACAGATTATGTAGTGTTGCACAAAAATTATCATCTGGATTACCCCTCATCTTTAGAGAGACAATCTAAGGGTTTTCCCCATCAAGCTAATAATGAGGTTCAAAATAGACTGAAAAGTATGTATGGGGTATCTGATATTCTCTTACACAGGGGACTTGCCTGTCATTTCAGAACTTGACTGTGTCTTTTGGGCAAGATTATCCTGATATATACATCGGAATGTCCCCTCTGTGATGGCGCTAGAGAGCCGAACCATGATGCTTCTCAGTGGTGAGAAGCTGTAGAACAAGCAATATCTGCTTTTGTTCAAACTCAATGAACCTCAAAAACTTTGCATGTTTGTGCTGTCAATAGTTTTAGCTATACTAATAAAACAAGAAGAGGTCATGTGACACAAATTCTGCAGCCCTGGCACACACACCCAGGTGTGCAGTAAAAAGGAGTTCTTCAAATCTCTCCTATACTTCTGCTACCATAGGTCCAGCAATGGGGGCATCATTTTCACAGGGCTGGGCAGGGGGGTGAAGCCTCCAGCCCACTCCTGTGAAAATCTCTGCAAGGACTTTGCACTCCATCACATTCCATACCTCCTACCTGTACACCCTCCCTCCCATTCACCACATCTTGCACCTTCTACCCAGCTCCTCTCTGTACTCCCTCTCTCCCATTAGTCACATCCTACACCTTCCACCCAGCTCCTCCCTGTACTCCCTCTCTCCCATTTGCCACATCCTACACCTTCCACCCAGCTCCTCCCTGTACTCCCTCTCTCCCATTCGCCACATACTACACCTTCCACCCACCTCCTCCCTGTAATCCCTACCTCCCATTAGCCACATCATACAACTTCCACCCAGCTCCTCCCTGTAATCCCTACCTCCCATTCGCCAGATCCTACATTTTCCACCCACCTCCTCCCTGTACTCCCTCTCTCACATTTGCTGCATCCTTATATACCCTCCCTCACATTTGCAATATCTTACGCCTTTCACCCACCTCCACCTTTCACCACACTTTGTAGTCCGTTCCACAGAAGTATTTCTGTTTAAAGGGATAGTAATGTTTCATAATAAAAGCAGCTCTAATTAATCATCATAGTATTTGGACTTTGGAGAGTGTTATTTCAATTCTGTCAGAGTTGTAGTTCAAGAGTAATTCAATGATAATGTATCCCCCTCCCGTCCCTTTTACTGATGTAACACTGCTCAGCCAGATCAGAAGGGAGGTGCCCAGGTAGATTACAGAGAGGGACAATCTTCAATTAAGATAAGGGAAAAACCTGAAAAACTTGTCAAGGGGGGCAGGGCTTTCATTGTTCTCATAGGAAGAAGATTGTCTCCTTCTGTTATCTGTCTGGTCTATGGACTGGATTCCACATCTGAGAAGAGATGGCTTACACTAGGTAAAAGGGGCGGGAGGGGGAAACTTTGCTTCTGACAATCACTCAAACCATAAAGGTTTGGGAGATAAGAATTATATCGTTGTTCATGTTTTTTTAATGCCTACAAAATAAAATAAAGTTAAAACGAAGTATTACTATCCCTTTAAATTGCGCTATTGCGGCTCTGCTAAAGAGACTCCTGTCGGTCCCTGGACCAGGAACTCCAGCTGTCAGCTTACAGCTGATGTCAGGAGATGAGGGGGGGGATCTTTAATGAAGGATATCTCTCAAACCATAGCGGATTTGTGGCATAGTGTTTATTTTTTTAATCTCTACAAAACTCTAATACATTTTTATGGGACATTACTGTCACTTTAATGTGAGTTTTATTGCTGTGGAGCAATGTGATACATTTATATACACACCACACAGTCTGATCTCCTAAACACAGGTACACCAGAGTGATACACTTATATACACACCACACAGTCTGATCTCCTAAACACAGGGACACCAGGGTGATACGCTTCTATACACACCGCACAGTCTGATCTCCTAAACACAGGGACACCAGGATGATACACTTCTATACACACCACACAGTCTGATCTCCTAAACACAGGGACACCAGGGAGATACACTTATATACACACCACACAGTCTGATCTCCTAAACACAGGCACACCAGTGTGATACACTTATATACACACCACACAGTCCGATCTCCTAAACACAGGGACACCAGGGTGATATACTTATATACACACCACACAGTCCGATCTCCTAAACACAGGGACACCAGGGTGATACACTTCTATACACACCACACAGTCTGATCTCCTAAACACAGGGACACCAGGGTGATACACTTCTATACACACCACACATTCTGATCTCCTAAACACAGGGACACCAGGGTGATACACTTATATACACACCACACAGTGTGATATCCTAAACACAGGGACACCAGGGTGATACACTTCTATACACACCACACAGTCTGATCTCCTAAACACAGGGACACCAGGGTGATACACTTATATACACACCACACAGTCTGATCTCCTAAACACAGGGACACCAGGATGATACACTTATATACACACCACACAGTCTGATCTCCTAAACACAGGGACACCAGGGTGATACACTTCTATACACACCACACAGTCTGATCTCCTAAACACAGGGACACCAGGGTGATACACTTATATACACACCACACAGTGTGATCTCCTAAACACAGGGACACCAGGGTGATACACTTATATACACACCGCACAGTCTGATCTCCTAAACACAGGGACACCAGGGTGATACACTTATATACACCACACAGTCTGATCTCCTAAACACAGGGACACCAGGTTGATACACTTCTATACACACCACACAGTCTGATCTCTTAAACACATGAACACCGGGGTGATATACTTATATACACACCACACAGTCTGATCTCCTAAACACAGGTACACCAGAGTGATACACTTATATACACACCACACAGTCTGATCTCCTAAACACAGGGACACCAGGGTGATACATTTATATACACACCGCACAGTCTTATCTCCTAAACACAGGGACACCAGGATGATACACTTCTATACACACCACACAGTCTGATCTCCTAAACACAGGGACACCAGGGAGATACACTTATATACACACCACACAGTCTGATCTCCTAAACACAGGCACACCAGTGTGATACACTTATATACACACCACACAGTCCGATCTCCTAAACACAGGGACACCAGGGTGATATACTTATATACACACCACACAGTCTGATCTCCTAAACACAGGGACACCAGGGTGATACACTTCTATACACACCACACAGTCTGATCTCCTAAACACAGGGACACCAGGGTGATACACTTCTATACACACCACACAGTCTGATCTCCTAAACACAGGGACACCAGGGTGATACTCTTCTATACACACCACACAGTCTGATCTCCTAAACACAGGGACACCAGGGTGATACACTTCTATACATCCCACACAGTCTGATCTCCTAAACACAGGGACACCAGGGTGATACACTTCTATACACACCACACAGTCTGATCTCCTAAACACAGGGTCACCAGGGTGATACTCTTTTATACACACCACACAGTCTGATCTCCTAAACACAGGGACACCAGGGTGATACATTTATATACACACCACACAGTCTGATCTGCTAAACACAGGGACACCAGGGTGATACACTTCTATACACACCACACAGTCTGATCTCCTAAACACAGGGACACCAGGGTGATACTCTTCTATACACACCACACAGTCTGATCTCCTAAACACAGGGAAACCAGGGTGATACACTTTTATACACACCACACAGTCTGATCTCCTAAACACAAGGACACCAGGGTGATACACTTCTATAGACACCACACAGTCTGATCTCCTAAACACAGGGACACCAGGGTGATACACTTCTATACACACCACACAGTCTGATCTCCTAAACACAGGGACACCAGAGTGATACATTTATATACACATCGCACAGTCTGATCTCCTAAACACAAGGACACCAAGGTGATACATTTATATACACACCGCACAGTCTGATCTCCTAAACACAGAGAAACCAGGGTGAAACACTTATACACACACCACACAGTCTGATCTCCTAAACACAGGGAAACCAGGGTGATACACTTTTATACACACCACACAGTCTGATCTCCTAAACACAGGGACACCAGGGTGATACACTTCTATAGACACCACACGGTCTGATCTCCTAAACACAGGGACACCAGGCTGATACACTTCTATACACACCACACAGTCTGATCTCCTAAACACAGGGACACCAGGGTGATACACTTCTATACACACCACACAGTCTGATCTCCTAAACATAGGGACACCAGGATGATACACTTCTATACACACCACACAGTCTGATCTCCTAAACACAGGGACACCAGGGTGATACACTTATATACACACCACACAGTCTGATCTCCTAAACACAGGGACACCAGTGTGATACACTTATATACAGACCACACAGTCCGATCTCCTAAACACAGGGACACCAGGGTGATACACTTATATACACTACACAGTCTGATCTCCTAAACACATGGACACCAGGGTGATACACTTCTATACACACACACACACACACACAGTCTGATCTCCTAAACAAAGGGACACCAGAGTGATACACTTCTATACACACACCACACAGTCTGATGTCCTAAACACAGGGAAATCAGGGTGGAATAGTGACAGTTGGATCTGGGTGTTAGAGAGAGACTGTCCTTCTTGAAGAGGAACACTTGGGAGGTATGGACCCAAAATATCACCTAAAGAGACTTTGGAGGTATGCATCCCTAATATCTCCTAAAGAGGGACACTTGGGAGGTATGGACCCCTAATATCTCCTAAAGAGGGACACTTGGGAAGTATGGACCCCTAATATCTCCTAAAGAAGGACATTTGGGAGGTACAGACCCCTAATATCTCCTAAAGAGGGACACTTGGGAGGTATGGTTATAGGATATGAGAACCCATTTCCTATAGATCTGTGGCATTGCTAAGCATTTTAAACGGTCATTTATTGACTCTGTACTGGTCCTTTAAATGGTGTTTTAAGCCTTTGAATGCTAGAGAGGTCGTGCTGGAGACCTCTCTATCCTTGAACGGGTTAAAAGCCCCGTTTACATCAATAATAATTCTTTGGGTGAAGTTAGATTCCACCAGAATCGCTGCAATAATCCACACTTGACATGAGGATGATGAACTTGTAGAAATTAATAAAACACAATTACAGGAAGAATTTAAAAGAATAGGCCATTCATTGGTGATAAAGCACAATAGCTGTACACATGCAAAGCATTACATTGGAAATGACATGTGCGTGGAGGATTACCTCACTATAAAATAAACTGCCACCCAATATACCGAAACTGAAAGATTAGGCAGAAAACAGAATCCTTCTTCATAAATTAGGGGTTTTTTTTAACCCTTTGAGGGCCAAGTAGGTATTCAATAATAATTAGTGTTGAGCGAGCACCCCGATGCTCGGGTGCTCTGACCGAGCACCCCCTGAGGCTCGAGTGCTCGGCCGAGCACCCGAGCCCCATTGAAATGAATGGGGCAACACCAGGCACCCCCTGCTCTGATGAGGGGAGGGTGCCTGGTCAATGCCCCCTTCATCTCCGCTATGCCCCCTTCATCTCCGAATGCCCCCTTCAGCTCCGCAATGTCCCCCTTCAGCTCCGCTATGCCCCTCTTCCACAATGTGCCCCTTCATCTCCGCTATGCCCCTCTTCCACAATGTGCCCCTTCATCTCCGCTATGCCCCTCTTCCACAATGTCCCCCTTCATCTCCTCTATGCCATAGAGGAGATGAAGGGGGGCATTGTGGAAGAGGGGCATAGCGGAGATGAAGGGGCACATTGTGGAAGAGGGGCATAGCGGAGATGAAGGGGCACATTGTGGAAGACGGGCATAGCGGAGATGAAGGGGGACATTGTGGAAGAGGGGCATAGAGTCTATGCCCCTCTTCCACAATGTCCCCCTTCATCTCCGCAATGCCCCCTTCATCTCCGCAATGCCCCCGTACCTCCAGTCCCTGGTGGTCCAGCGGAGCTTCCTCGGATCTGTGCCTCTTCCGGCACAGATCCCCGCCACCCGAACATGGCGGGAGAGCACATGGCGGTACTCGACGAGTACCGCCATGTGCCGAGCAGAGCGATGCTCGAGCCGATCCGAGCATCGGCCGAGCACGCTCGCTCATCACTAATAATAATTAATTATACCTCCCAACATTTCAAATGTCCAAAGAGGGACACTTGTGTTATAGGTGGTGTTTCTGGGGGCATGGCTGGTGGGCGGGGAATTTTTAGGTTACTTTATGACCTATTGACACCTCTTTCTGTAACTGAATACATGATTTAGAGTAAGACCAAAGTATTTTATTTACACAGATTCAATTACAAATACACATACTGAGGATTAATTAACATTTATGTGAATTGCATTGCTGTGGAGCAATGTGATAGACTAATATATACAACATTCACTCCGATGTCCTAAAAAGAGGGACAACAGGGTAGAAAACAGGGACAGGGGGATTTGGGTCTCAAAGAGGGGTTGTCCCTCCTAAAGAGGGACACTTGGGAGGTATGATTAATTAATTGGAAAGGTCTACATAGTGTGCTTGCAAACCAGACACACTTTCTAGACAGTTCCAATAAATTAATTATTATTAAGTACTGTGATTTTGGCACTGCTGCAGAGCCGCCCATTGGTCCCTGGACCAGAATCTCCTGCTGTCAGCTAGACTCTGACATCAGGAGAAGGGGGGGAGGGGAATTTTGAATCCCTATATCTCTCACACCATAGCAGTTTGAGAGATAGGGTTTGTTGAAAATAGTTTATTGTTTTCAATATCTACCTAAATCTAAATATTTTTTTTATGGGACATTACTGTCCCTTTAATGGATTGGTTTTGTTAGGGGATTTTTCTCTCTCTTTTTTTCCCCCCTTAGGTTTGTCTAATTGGTTACACCTTTTAGTACACCAGACTATTAAGTCTTAATTACCCAGTACTTGGTTATTCCACTAGTGCTGTCCTGTCTCATTGATTGATGGCTATACCGATATGGACATGGAAATTTCCTCTCTACAATGGCACAAGGGAGCGAAAAACTTGACTTGGGCACGACTGAGGGGCCACCATACCTTATGACAAAACACTTGATTTTGTTTGTTCTTGGTGGGTGCTCATTACATTCTTTGTTTCTAATTAACTGTTTGACTGCCACAGGGGTACATAATGCATTGTAAAGCATATATTGCGGTCCCCTCTGGAACTCAAAGGGTTAAACAAAAAGAAAACAAATAAAAAGTATAGGCAATTTCTTCTTACATATTATGCACTTACAGAATATGTAAAGCCACATGGAGGTTGACTGTCACATTAAAGTGATAGTAATGGATCATTGTAACTTTAATATTGTAGCTACTAAAAAAATAAAGTAATTGAGGCCAGTCTTATCTCTCAAACCTTTATGGTTTGATGGATATATGATTTGAAAGTTCCCCCTTCCCTCCCTTTGCACTGACGTCAGCCTCTATCATACAGGACGAGATCGTGGTCTGGGGACCGGCAGGCGGCTCTTCAGCAGAGCTGAAATACCACAATCTAAAAATAAATACTTCATTGGAACGTCTAAAAAATGTGCTTACAAACCAGGCACATTTTGTAGACTGTTCCAATCAAGTATTTTTGTTTAGATCGTGCTATTTCGGCTCTGCTGAAGAGCCGCCGGATGGTCTGCGGACCGGGATCTCCTGCTGTAGGACAGGGCCTGATTTAGAATTAGGCAGGGTAGGCATCTGCCTACAGGCGTACCCAACAGAGGGGCGCCTATCACTGGGATCATGTGTGTGGTGTTTTTTTTTTTTTATTATTATTAAATTCGCCGTCCAGCGCCATGAAGACAGGTCTGTACCTCCTCCTTCGGCTCAGACCTGTAGCTGCTGCAGTTCCTCGTCGGGTTTTTAGTAATACAGAGCGCCGGGAGATGACATCATCATCACGTTAGTAAAAAATAATTATTTCACTGAAACGGTCTTCTACGTGTGCTTGCAAACCAAGCACAAACCAATCACATGTAGAAGACCGTTTCAGTGAAATAATTCTTCTTCACTAACGGGATCTCGGCTCAGCTGCAGAGCCGCAAGCCTGTCGTACGACTGACTTCCCCTGCAGTCAGTACAACGCTGACTTCAGGGAAGGGGGAGGGAGGGGGGAACTTTGCTTCGGTTATCTCTCAAACCGTAAAGGTCTGAGAGATGACACTGGGGGCAATTCAATTATTTTTCAAATAGCTACAATATGGGGAATAGTAATATTAAAGTATTACTATGCCTTTAAAGTAGTATCACACTGGGTAGTAGCATCTCATATCTCCCTGGGAGAGAGGAAGCATATGGCAGCCAAATGTTTCTGATAAAGGGATGGTGAGGGGACCTACCGGGTGGATAATAGACTCCTGAGACTTATAACTGGAGTATACAGCTGGGAAAACACTATGAGAAGCACGAGGCACAGGGTAGGCTTATGGTGACACACTTTATGGTGGAATGTGCAGGACTGGGGGCCAGTATCCGCGTTCGGAGAGGAATTCCGTCTTCTGGATAGATAGGAGGATAATCGTAATAAAAGGTCCAAATGCCAGAAACTCTAAGGCCTGGGCTGACGCTGCATTAACCCTTTGAGCACCAGAACGGTATCCAACACATTCCAAAGCAATGCATTGGACACCTCTCTGGCACTCGTAGGGTTAATGAAGGACTCAATGGGGTGTGCAAAATCCTCTGGTCCTTAAAGGGTTAATTACTTAGAAGAACTGTAGTAATACTGGGGGCAAGCCATCTGCACCACGGGAGACAGATTAAAAGTCCAACGATTTAACCCTTTGAGTGCCAGAGGGGTACACACCGCATTGCTTTGCAATGCGTTGTGTACCCCTCTGGCACTCAAAGAGTTAAATGAGGTTTTTAACCACTAGACCACTCCCCCCCACTTTTCACATAACCCCGCCTCCAGACTCCCCTGCTGTTGTCTGGTATAAAAAATACATTTCACCTACAAAAGACAAGTTCAAAAACAGCTTATAACCCCTTGGCTGCAAGGGGTTAAATAATGGCCAGGAAAGGTGTATAAGGTCGCAAATAAACCAGCCATAGGGAAAATAAACAGAAGAGGTGATTGGTGCAGGCCACACCCACATTCCAGAATGTGGGAGTGGCTTGCACAGCCAAGGCACCCTGTATTATGTACAGCTTTAGGCAGTTGCCTGCTCTACTTAATGGATCCTCCCACCTTTCCAGCAAATCAGTCTATGGGATTTTTTTTTCCCCTGTGATGCAGTTGGTTTGCCCAGGCATATGGCCCCAGAGGAGTAACTAGAGGCTGCCAGGCCCTGGTGCAAAATTTGTCATGGGGCCCCCCACCATGTTGACCCCACTGTCCACCTCCATGAATGTGCTGGGGGCACATTCATGTCCACTCACTGTCCACTGCCTACCTGGCTCAGGTGGAGGGGGCCACATTATCCCTTGTGGTCCGGCGGCGTGACAGGAGAGGTCTGTGCCACCTTCTGCACAGACCTCTATATGCAGCTCTCACGCGGTCCTCCAGTAATGCAGAGCGCTGAGATATGATGTCATCTCCCAGCGCTCTGCATTACTACATGGCCAGGGACCAGGAGGCAGCTGTTCACAGCTTGCTTGTAGGAAGATCTGCAAGCACTCTGGATAGCACTCTGGCACTCAAAGGATTAATTCCTTTGAGAGGTCTTCAAGAGTAGATTTTCCAGTATACAGGGGACCGCTTTAGATTCCAGTGATTTAAGAGCTTTTTCTGTGCTTATGTCTGATAGGCTAAAGGTAACAGTGGGCAGGGCAAGAGGCATGGGCAAGGTTAGAGGCATGGGTGTCCACAGGGAGGGGCTCTAGGCCCAAGGACAGCATATAACTGTTAACATATACTTTAGAACCTATCCTGATTATGACTTTGCCGCCTCTGGAAACATTTCTGAGGACACCCATGTCTAGAGGTAGGTCCATGTGGGAAGTGGGGGTGTGGCAATGGGTGGGGATAAGGCCACCTGGGATGCCTTGCTTAGGAATATGTAAATCTGCCCTTACTCAAGCATCTAACACCCAAATAAAAAGGGAGAAGGGAAGTGTTAGTTTTGCCTTGGAGGGGTCTCCTACAGAAAATATCCTATATAATATTTCACTAAATCGTGTGTAACTCTGCGACATGCGCAGTAGACACTGCTGCGCGTGCGGCAGTCATGCGCAGTAGAGACTGCCCGTGCCTTGGCTGATACAGAGCTGGGTGCTCCGAAGGAGCGTCCAGCTCTGTATCAGCCGTGGAACAGGCAGTCTCCACTGCGCATGACTGCCCCGCGACCGGGTGGCAGTGGCACTGTGGCCCGTGTAACGGGCTGTTCAACTAGTATCATATAAACTGCCCATGACTGTCAGGGTGATCACTCCTCTTGGCCAATCATTTCTCACCTGACCACCTTGTTGCCGTTCCTCATCACCTGCATATCCACCATGCAGCCCCCATTCACATAGGACGCCAGATTCAGCTCAGAGAATTCAGCCTGCAATCGAACAATACAGAGAAGCCAATAAGTGGGGAGATCCAATGCATTTAGTACGATACTAGTGGCTATAGTGGAAGGGATGTATAAAACTGGCGTAATAATGTCTGTAATAATACTGTAGTATGTAATAATGGGATAATAATCTCTGTAAAACTGTCATAAAGTGACAATAGGGTATACATACATATAAACATTTAAACATTTTCATACTAACGTCAATCAACTGACTTTTATGAAAAGTGGAGTAAAATGGTCTTGTCCAAATAAAAATTCTGTAACATATGTATAATGAAATTCACCAACTGACCCAAAAAAACAGGCAACGTTAGTGGTTAAATCTTACCGACAAGTGTAACCTGTTCGTAAGTCTTTGAGAAATGTGTTGAATACCCTCTTTTTTTAATGATAGTATTTTACCAGTATGGACTCATTGAGACTGACATTGAGTTCCTAGTGGGGGATGACGAAACCTGCTAGAAGCTGATTGGCTGGGAGGTGCGTAAGCACACATCCCAGACAATTGGAGTCTGACATCAGTTTTGAACAGAGACTGTCTATATATATATAAAGCCAGTCTCTGTTCAAAATTACCTCATTCGGATTCAGGCAATGGCCCGGAAGGTATGGGGGGTCTGTGTCACTATGCATTACTGCTGCCGCCAGAGGAGGTGGTGGCAGCGGAGATATTCTTAAAGGGATAGTAATACCTAAAATGTAAAAAAAAATATGTTGTAGGGTTTATCCCCCTGAGTAAAACAAGAGTACTCCCACTGCTGAAAGATGTTTCATTCAAAAGTTATTAATTTTCAAAGTTGAATTTTTTAGGTGCAATATCACAGTGGCCTGAAATTTTACAGTGGCGCTGTTGCTACACCATCCTATGGAGATTTATGGTCCTGAGACCAGAGCTGTCCATAGGATGGTGTAGCAACAGCGCCACTGTACAATTTCAGGTCACATTGATATTGCACCTAAAAATTCAACTTTGAAAATTAATAACTTTTGAATGAAACATCTTTCAGCAGTGGGAGTACTCTTGTTTTACTCAGGGGGATAAACCCTACAACATATTTTTTTTACATTTTAGGTATTACTATCCCTTTAAGCACTGGAATCCCTTTTATTTCTGCAACAAAGGAGTTACTTTTTTTTTTTTTTTATGGAATGGCAGCATATTAATTTAAGAGATATGCCACACTGAATTGATCCTTTTGAGCGCTGGAAGGGTTAACTCAGGCATATCTTGGGGACTTTTTTTATGACTACACCATTCATTGGATTTTTTTTTAACGAAACAGATTTGAGAATATAGAGAAGGAAGAGTATAGAAGACGCAAGACAGAAGATTCAAGAAGAAGATGGACAGTAGCTGACCAGGGTGCTGAAGACATCAGGATTACAGGCCAGCTTTTATTTTTCAGGGGAAGTGTTAACTTTAGGGAGATTAACCCTGTGCAATGCATTGCATACCTCTCTGGCACTCATAGGGTTAATCTTTTTTTTTGTTTGTTTGTTTGTTTTTAAGTACAAGTGTGTGTTGCAAACACAAACCGGTGGTTTTAACAGCACATTAGGGACTCCGCGCCTCCTTTCCATGGGGCAGTTTTTTCAACCATAAAAAGTACGTTCCTAAACGTGTGCTGAAGCCACCGGGTGTAACAGAATACCAAATTCCACTGGTTTTATGTGTTGTCCAGTGGGCACCAATTTTGCACCTGTTGGACATTTTATGCAGCGGTGGTTTTAGACAGTTCAGTTAATAGAATACCTACTGTCTGTCAAGACCACCATCGCCAGTTTTTTAATTACCGTGGGGAATAGAACTGAGCTCCTGTAGTCTATAACTAAAGATCTCCCATTAAATAACATAGGGACTGGAGAGTTTATCTCACTGGTGATGTTATCTCCTCTTTATCACACCTTAGTACATCTCCCCCTGTAGTCTATAACTAAATCTCTCCCATAGAATAACATAGGAACTGGAGAGTTTATCTCACTGGAGAAGTTATCTCCACTTTATCACACCTTAGTACATCTCCCCTGTAGTCTATAACTAAAGATCTCCCATTAAATAACATAGGGACTGGAGAGTTTATCTCACTGGTGATGTTATCTCCTCTTTATCACACCTTAGTACATCTCCCCCTGTAGTCTATAACTAAATCTCTCCCATAGAATAACATAGGAACTGGAGAGTTTATCTCACTGGAGAAGTTATCTCCACTTTATCACACCTTAGTACATCTCTCCTGTAGTCTATAACTAAATCTCTCCCATAGGATAACATAGGAACTGGAGAGTTTATCTCACTGGAGAAGTTATCTCCTCTTTATCACACCTTAGTACATCTCCCCTGTAGTCTATAACTAAATATCTCCCATAGAATAACATAGGAACTGGAGAGTTTATCTCACTGGCGATGTTATCTCCTCTTTATCACACCTTAGTACATCTCCCCTGTAGTCTATAACTAAATATCTCCCATAGAATAACATAGGAACTGGAGAGTTTATCTCACTGGAGAAGTTATCTCCTCTTTATCACACCTTAGTACATCTCCCCTGTAGTCTATAACTAAAGATCTCCCATAGAATAGCATAGGAACTGGATAGTTTATCTCACTGGAGAAGTTATCTCCTCTTTATCACACCTTAATACATCTCCTCCTGTAGTCTATAACTAAATCTCTCCCATAGAATAGCATAGGAACTGGAGAGTTTATCTCACTTGAGAAGTTATCTCCTCTTTATCACACCTTAGTACATCTCCCCCTGTAGTCTATAACTAAATCTCTCCCATATAATAGCATAGGAACTGGAGAGTTTATCTCACTGGAGAAGTTATCTCCTCTTTATCACACCTTAGTACATCTCCCCCTGTAGTCTATAACTAAAGATCTCCCATAGAATAACATAGGAACTGGATAGTTTATATCACTGGAGAAGTTATCTCCTCTTTATCACACCTTAGTACATCTCCCCTGTAGTCTATAACTAAAGATCTCCCATAGAATAGCATAGGAACTGGAGAGTTTTTCTCACTGGAGAAGTTATCTCCTCTTTATCACACCTTAGTACATCTCCCCCTGTAGTCTATAACTAAAGATCTCCCATAGAATAACATAGGAACTGGATAGTTTATATCACTGGATAAGTTATCTCCTCTTTATCACACCTTAGTACATCTCCCCTGTAGTCTATAACTAAAGATCTCCCATAGAATAGCATAGGAACTGGAGAGTTTTTCTCACTGGAGAAGTTATCTCCTCTTTATCACACCTTAGTACATCTCCTCCTGTAGTCTATAACTAAATCTCTCCCATAGAATAACATAGGAACTGGAGAGTTTATCTCACTGGAGAAGTTATCTCCTGTTTATCACACTTTAGTACATCTCCCCCTGTAGTCTATAACTAAATCTCTCCCATTGAATAACATAGGAAATGGAGAGTTTATCTCACTGGAAAATTTATCTCCTCTTTATCACACCTTAGTACATCTCTCCTGTAGTCTATAACTAAAGATCTCCCATAGAATAACATAGGAACTGGAGAGTTTATCTCACTGGAGAAGTTATCTCCTCTTTATCACAGTTTAGTACATCTCCCCTGTAGTCTATAACTAAAGATCTCCCACTGAATAACATAGGAACTGGAGAGTTTATCTCACTGATCTCCTCTTTATCACAACTTAATGCATTTCCCCTATTGTCTAGAACTAGTGATATTTTTTAACGCAGGATTAAGCTACCTCTGGGACTCCATCTGTTGGGTACCACAACTCCCATCAACTCCAACCAGCCGCAAAGCATTGTCAACCTCTCTAGCGTCCAAGGGGTTAACCACATTCCCTAGTTGAAAGGCGTCATCTTAAAAGAACAGAATGTGATGGATTGCGGCAATAACAAATCATTCTGTGATTACATCTGTCAGTGACCTGCTACATTAGTACAACATTCACAGGAAAGGCACATCATAAGCCTACTAGCAGCATTTCCTGTTCCCTGCTATAGTTAGCTTTCTGTTATTTTTTTAATTTTTCCTGTTCCATCTAAACGCTGGAACCTTCACAGGCATTAATCTGCACCTGTCAGCTTTATCCCATGGCAGCAAAACTCTAACACAATATCTTTTTTAGCATGGAACATTCACATATTCTTTTCCCTACATGCTTGTATTGTTTTAACCCTTTGCGTGCCAGAGAGGTGCTTTGGATACCTTTGTGGCACTCAGAGGGGTAATAATCACTGGGCCACCTGTGGGGAATGTGAATGGAGGCCCCCAAATATAGAAAAACATTTTAGGATCCTGTTATGTTAAGTTGTAACCTTGCTATTCTTCTCTTCCTATTTATAGGGGAAAGAGGACAGAATACGCAAAAAATATGTTCTTAAGCACCACCCCGAAAGAATATAACAACGTACTAAAACACTAAATTAAGTGCAGGTGCCTAGTAGAGGACAGATGTATGCATCATGCACCCAGAATCCATACCTCCCAGTGTCCCTCTTTAGGAGGGACAGCCCCTCTTTTAGACCCAAATCCCTCTGTCCCTCTTTCCCGCCCTAATGTCCCTCTTTTTAGGAGATCAGATTGTGTGGTGTGTATACAAGTGTATCATACTGTTCTATAGCAATAAAACTCACATTATTGTTTCTTTAAATGTCAGTATTTGTGTTTTTAAATTAATGTGCTTAAATAAAATACTTTGGTCTTGTTATAAGTCATTTATTAGGTAACACAAGGAGGTGTCAGTGGGTCATGAAACAGCCTGAAAATTCTCATTAATGCCCCACCCACCGGTCACACCCCCAGCCACACCCCCTAAAACACAATTGTCCCTCTTTAGCAATTTGAAATGTTGGGAGGTATGCCTCAATCCTTTCTGGCCATCTGACCACAGGATTAAAGGGATAGTAATATATCATTTTAAAGGGATAGTAATACTTAAATGTAACTATAATGTATCTTGTAGCCCTTAAAAAAACAAATTAAATGACCCCAGCCGCATCTCTCAAACCTTTATGGTTTGAGAGATATCTGCTTTCAAAGTCCCCCCTCCCCTGATGTCAGCGGTCTAACTGACTGCAGGGGAATCCGGTCCCAGGACCGGCGGAGGCTCTTCAGCAGAGCCAATATCGCGTTATGGAAAAAGAAATCCTTCACTGGAACGGTCTTCTACGTGTGCTTGGTTTGCTAGAGCGCTGACGTCAGGGGAGGGGGAACTTTGAAAGCGGATATCTCTCAAACTATAAAGGTTTGAGAGATGCGGCTGGGGTCATTTAATTTGGTTTTTTTAAGGGCTACAAGATGTATTATTGTTAAATTTAAGTATTACTATCCCTTTAAACACAGCTCAGATAATTCAATATAATAATTTTTTTTGCATGATTCTCCTATTGTTCAAAATTGTTTAGTTACGACGTATTTAGATGCTGAAGTTGTTCCCTAACTCCCCTTTTGCCATTCTGAAGCCTCCGCTTCTCAGATCTGAAGTGCTGTCAATTGATCGGACAGATCGCAATGAAGGACAATCTTTGCTCAGGTAGTATAAGGAAAAACATGCCCTTATTGTCAACGGAGGGCAGGTTTTTCCTAATAGTAAATGAAGATTGTCCCTCAATGTGATCTGCTGTAGAATCTCAGACTGAAATGCTCATGATGGAAAAAGGGGCGTGAGGGCTCAACTTCAGCATCTAATTACATTGTAACTAAACAGTTTTAACCCCTTAAAGGGATAGCAATACTTCATTTTTACTATCCCCCATGTTGTAGCCCTTAAAAATCGGAATTAAACGAGACCAGTGCCATCTCTCAAACCTTTATGGTTTGAGAGATATCCGCATTCAAAGTTCCCTCTCCTTCTCTCTCCCCTGACGTCCGCGTTATAGCTGACAGCAGGGGAATCCGGTCCCAGGACCGGCGGCGGCTCTGCAGCGGTGGCGAGATTGAGTTACAGAAACAGAAATCCTTCACTGAAATGGTCTTCTATGTGTGCTTTCAACCAAAGCACAAACCAAGCACACGTAGACCATTTCAGTGAAGGCTTTCTGTTTCTATAACTCAGCACTGCTGCAGAGCCGCCGCTTGCTCACAGACCGGATTCCCCTGCTGTCAGCTACAAAGCTGTATTCAGGGGAGAGAGAAGGAGAGGGAACTTTGATGCAGATATCTCTCAAACCATAAATGTTTGAGAGATGCAGCTGGTCTCGTTTAATTCTGATTTTTAAGGGCTACAAGAGCGAGGATAGTAAAAATGAAGTATTACTATCCCTTTAAGGACCTTTGATGGTCCTTGCACATCATGGGTTGGGTAATGATAAGGACCCATGACTTGCCAGGACCGTCATGGGATTCAGGGCCCCCTGCGTGACTGCACGCCATTCGGGGAGTCCTGATTCGAATGCTGGAAAAAAAAATGGTCCGTGGTCGTTTAGTGCCGGCCGGGTGCGCGATTGGCCGTCCTTAAGAGGTTAAACAATAAGAGAATCACGCAGCAGTAATATTCACTATATTGAACTATCTGAGCTGCTTTTACAATGACATATTCATCTTTCTTTAAATTGGTTTGTTTCTGTAAATCTGGGACCTTTGGGAACTCAAGATGAAGCGCCGGATACACCCATGCACTAAAATGCCCCGGTCAAAGCAGTATGACTGCTCTTCACTTGTATGGCACTAACCAGAATCCCTTGCAGAAATGAATAACCATATGTTTGTGTAAATCAGGTGTCCGAATGTGTCTAGACATGTAAATACGCAAATAACTCTTTCACATTAAATAAAGAAACATTTGTCATCCCTTTTCCTTTGAACTTTGGATGACATTAGTGTTAAAATCTCATGTTTTTTCCTAACCTATGATGGACCTGTTTTAACCCCTTGGATCAGTGTTTCTGAACCAGGGTGCCATGACACTTTGGTATGCCACGGGCATCCATTTAAGTACCCCATTTTATCACAATAAAAGCAGCTCCAATTCTTCTTCTTAGTATTTAGGCCATGGAGAGTGTTATTTCAGTATTGTTAGAGTTGTAGTTCAAGAGTAATTGAATGATAAAGTATCCCCCTCCTGACCCTTTTGCTGATGTAGCACTGCTCACCTCAGAGCAGCAAGACTGTCCGGATGGATCACAGAGAGGGACAATCTTCAGTGAGCATAAGGGAAACCCTGAAAAAGCTGTCAAGGGGGGCAAGACTTTCATTGTTCTCATATGAAGAAGATTGTCCCCTGCTGTTATCTGTCTGGTCTATGGACTGCATTCCACATCTGAGGGGAGGCAGCTTACACTAGGTAAAAGGGACGGGAGGGGAAACTTTATCATTCAATTACTCTTGTACTACAACTCTGACCGTACTGAAATAACACTCTCCATGGCCCAAATACTATGAAGATTAATCAGAGCTGCTTTTATTGTGAAACATTACTCTCCCTTTAAGGATATTACTCTGCACAAAATGTTTATTTTAGTTGCGAGTCTAATAATAACTCTATATTTATGTATCTCTAACCTTCATTATACCCTTGACAAATGACATAAAATGATAGGGGTACCCCAAAGATACCAGACTACATCTTAGGGGTGCCTTGAGCAAATAAAGCTTGAGATCCACTGCCTTGAATGCTAGAGAGGTATACAATGAATTGTTTTGCACCGTTCTCCAGCATCCAGGGGGTTAATGAAAACAAAAAAAGGAAATAATAATAAGACTGAGACTCCACTGGCCCCTAACTGTTCCTGGAAGAAGTTGTGTCTGATCTGCAGGGAATTGTGGTTTATGTTGGAGTGGGCTCCTTACACTGTTTCCAAAAGCTTAGATGTATCTCTTGGACCCAATTTCTTTACGGAAGCAAAACTCACTGACACCCTTGTACAGATGAGGAACATGTGTCTTCTTCTAGTAGACAAAGAGAGAAAGAGAATATCAAATGCTCAGGACTTCCTGCTCTGCACAGAGAAGGAAGCTGATGTATGAGAGTCCAGGTCACGGGGGTAACTTTAGCACCGTGTTAGTAACACTGGCTACATTGTCCCAGGTGATTTGGGCCTTGAGCAAGGTACCCTACAGCAGCATGCTGCAACTTTGATGTGCTAATGCATCTGGCAAAGTCTTGTTACAGCAAGCCTGATCTGCATATGGCCCTATTGGTTGTCACGTAGATCATTCACACACGATTGGAGGTTCTAATGCTCCACAACATCCACTGACTGTCCATCGGCCAATAATATATGTCTGGTGCTCTTGTAGGCCAGCCTTCTGCCACACCTCTGCCACTCCCCTCCAGGAAAGAGGGTCCCCACGGAAAGCATGACATAGGAGGTAAGTATGATGCACAGGAAGCTTGGAGATATTATGAACAGAGTTATGAGGAATTTGAACAATTCTGGGACAAACCAACTGCACCATAGGGAACAAATAATAATTCCTATCGATTTCAATGTTTTTTTTTACCATCTCTAACATTGAAGGGTTTAAAAACCCCACTTAAAGTAATAGAAATTGAAGGAATGTTTATTTGTCCACTGTGGTACAAATGGTTTGCTCCAGAAATACTCGGTCTTCTTATGACGTCAGCCTCAAAGTCCTACAGACAAATGGTCAAAATACCGGTCGACATCTAAATACCATACATGTACAGGCAAGGGACCATAAGTGCAGCAGGGACCAAAATATGGAAGTCTTTAAAATTTCTTAAGAGAAACCTGTTAACAAACAATCAATGAATAAATAAATAAATAAATAAATAAAAGTAAAAAGTCTAATTTTTACAATGCTTAAACAGTATTATAAAATATTCAATAGAAAGTATTCTTCAAAGCTAAAATTGCAGATAAAGGATGGAATTTGTTCAGAATGCTTTTGGTTAAAACCATGTGTCAAAATATATATATACCATTAATGAATAAAAATAAAAGAGGAACAAAATCAGACCAATGTGACTTCACAATAGTTCACAAGGAAAAGAGGCATAAGAAGCAGGCTTTACAAGCATTTCAAAATGGTCATATGTATAAATATAAAGAATGACATAAACTCTGCAAACAAGCACTTAGGCTAGCTGAACCTGAAAATGAAAAAAGAACTGCAACAGAGAGCAAGAAAAAACCATACAATTTTCTACAATTATATTAACGGCAAAAACATGAAGGTTGATATCAAGCCTCTTAAAACTGAGACATGTAAATTCAGTATATACAACAGAAGCAGCTATGTCTGGTTTTGGGCAAAAAAGTAGACTCATGGCATTTCATCTATCATACACATAGCTTCCTCCGGAAAAAATCCCAAAATACACCCAAGGCTAGTTAAAGAGTTAAGCTCAGTTATAGCAAGGCCATTATGGGTATATTTATTGATTCACTCACATGAGACATAGTGCCCAGTGATTGGAGGAAATAAAATCTAATGCCCTTATTGAGGGGAGGGCTGGCAACACAGAGCACAGGGGGCAAATAAAATCAAGTGGCCCGTTTCTACTATAGTCTGAGCCCACTGTCCCAGCCCGCACCCTTTTGTTAATTTTTAAATTGTCATTAATGTTGTGAGGTAAGGCAAGTGATACCACATAGCTTACAACTGAAGCAGAGCTACACTAGTGCTACAACAAAAATTACAGTTTAAGTATAGCTACACTAGTGATGTCTAGTGTCTATGACTAAGCGCTATATCAGCGCAAAACGCGTCAGACTATGTGTGGGGTTTATGTCTGAATAAGGAGTTATTTTGTCATGACTCTATCCTGTGGTATGAGCCATATTTTTAAGAGCTATAATAAAGCTGAATACTTTTATTGAAGTTGGAAGTGCCGTTCAATTGTTTTGTTGATACCATAGAGCTTACAAGGGAAATGGGTTATGATACTAGTGTATCTCCATTTGGATTGTGGCTTTGTGGTATCATTTCTGTAGCTTCATTTCAGTTGTAAGCTTTGTGGTATCCATTTACAGCAGCAATTGGAAGATTGAGTGAGGTAGTGGCCCACTGACCCAGACATATGACCGGCCTAGGGGGCAATTGCCCCCCTGCCCCTCAGGCCAGCCCTCCCCCGCCCTTATTCAAAAAACGAGGGCAAGATCTAAATCTGGAAATTATAGGCTTGTGAGTTTTGCTTCAGTAATAGGATTATAATGATTACTAACTATGATTAGAATGATTACTAACTGTTGTGACGACAACAACATTATTAACAAGAGTCAATATGGTTTTATGAAAAATAGATCATATCAAACTAATTTACTTGCATTCTAAAAAACGGTAAGTAGTAAATTGGAAGATGTTATTACTGTTGATGTAATAAACCTGGATTTTACAAAAGCCTTTGACACTTTGTTACATAACAGGTTACTATATAAATTAACCCTTTGAGTGGCACTCAACGTGTTAAAAAGCCTTCCGTTTGGGAGGTAATAGCTGTTCATGGATAGAGAACTGCATCAGGGTACAGTCCTGGGCCGAATGCTTTTTTATTTGTTTATTAATGATCTTGAAGTAGGTATTTAAAGTAGTGTCTCAATCCCTTCTGATGACACTGATCCATGTAAGGAAATATGGTACATACTGAAGAGGGTATTTTTTGGGATAAACTGAGTGAATTAGCGCTAGGGTGACCACATTTCCGTTCTGCTTTCCGGGACATGTGGTCACGCTAGTCCCGCAGCTGAGGCTCCCGATGGCGCTGACCATCTTTCTGAGGCTTCCCAGTGGGAACTCTTACTCTGTATTAGCCTCAGAAAGATGGTCAGCGCCGGCGGGAGCCTCAGCCACGGGTCTCACTTGCAGCACTAACATATCTGCTCCATCCCAGCTGTCTTGCATGCACCAGTCCAGCCAGCCAATGAAATGTATTTGCTATATGGTCTTCATTGGCTGGCTCAGCCAGCCAATGAGGACCATATAGCAAATACATTTCATTGGCTGGCTGGACTGGTGTGTGTTGCTCCATTCTGGGACTCTTTTTTGTTGTCCCAGTGGTGGTGGTGGGGGGGGTGACCCAGGATGTGGGACACAGACCCCCAATAAGGGACAGTCCCGGGCATTCCAGGATGTGTGGTCACCCTAATTAGCGCAGAATCAGATGTGGTTTAATATAGATAAATGTAAAGTTATGCTTTTAGGCTGTAGAAATAAGCTTACTACATAAACATTAAATGGGAAACTATTTTGAGAATCCTTGTTAGAGAAATATTTAGGGGTACTGATAGACAATATACTTCACAACAGTGCTCTAGAGCAGTGGTTCTCAACCCGTGCCCTCCAGAGGCGTAACTAGAAGCCACTGGGACCTGGTGCAAGAATTGCCATGGGCCCTCCCCGACCACTTTGGCCCCAGACCCCCTCAACCACATTGGCCACCTCCACATTGCCCCCCAATCTCCAAATTGCCCCTTCCACAATGCCTCCTTCAACTCCACAATGTCCCCTTCATCTCCACAGTGCCCCTTCCACAATGCCCCCCTCCACAATGCCCCCTTCGTCTCCACAATGCCCCCCTCCACAATGCCGCCTTCATCTCCACAATGCCCCCCTCCACAATGCCCCTTTCATCTCCACAATGCCCCCTTCATCTCCACATTGCCCCTTCCACAATGCCCCCCAATCTCCAAATTGCCCCTTCCACAATGCCCCCTTCATCTCCACATTGCCCCTTCCACAATGCCCCCTTCATCTCCACATTTCCCCTTCCACAATGCCCCTTCATCTCCACATTACCTCTTCCACAATGCCCCCTTCATCTCCACAATGCCCCTACCTCCAGTCCTGGTGGTCTAGCGGTGTGGCTTGACAGATCTGTGCCTCCTTCGGCACAGATCTCTACTACTGAAGCTCCCGCGCGCCGCTCTAGTAATGCAGAGGCTGGGATATGATGTCACCTCCCAGTGCTCTGTATAATTAGGACCGGCGGCCGTAGTGGGAGTTGCTGCAGGCGAGGGGGTTGCGGGGGGCGGCCGGATCCCTGGAGTGACGGGCCCAGTTGCAGGTGCAACCCCTGTTGTTACGCCACTGGTGCCCTCAGTGGCCACTAACAGACCAGGATTTGAGGATTTCCTTGTGAAAGCACAGGTGAGTTAATCAATGTGAATGAGCCTCTGATCACCACACCTGTGCTCTAGCAGAGAAATCCCTAAGTCCTGGCCTGTTAGTGGCCACTGAGGACACGGGTTGAGAACCCCTGCTCTAGAGTTAGAGTACAATCTTGGGAACTAGCATGTAATAAAGACATTATTGAATTTGAAAAAGTTCATGAGGTTGAAACTGCCCTTGTTTGCATTAGAAAAGATATATATATCTAAGGGGTTATTATTAGCATTTACAAATATATTTGACGCCAATACAAATATATCTCTAGGCAATTATTTTCTCAAAGATCTGAGCAAAAACAAAGAGTCATCCAATTAGACTACAGAAAAGGCACCTTAGACTAAAACGCAGGCTTAATTTATTTTTACAATAACTGCATTCCCTTCATTAGACAATTGCAGTATAACCCTCCCTTATCAGCCACAAACCTTCTCTATTGTATTGCAAAGCAATTCAAAAACAGGACCAGACTGCCAAATGGACATCTGTAGCTGTAGGCAGCTAAAGAAGTCAGAAAAAATAAATAAATATATATACGCATAGATAAATAGATAGACTGGACTGCTATATGAATGACTCCTTTCTAGGTGAGCTTTCCTGTTAAATCCAGTTACCATTTAAATTTAGATTTTTGCGGTCAGTGATAAGAGTTTCATCTGCTGCCAGTGTCTACAGGTGTGCCAATATATACAGCTTACTCACCTTACCGTAATATGTGATTTAAAATGGAACAGTCAAACCCTTTAGGACAACAAACGTCTTACTTGTAAAGGAAGCCTTCCGACAGTTCTCCCTCTCCCAAATTAAAAATGTAATTTTATTCCCTACTTTGTGTGCTTGTCATTTAAAGATTAACCGGCTACACCTAACATCTGCATTTAGAGGAAGAGGCTACACCTAACATCTGTATTTAGAGGAAGAGGCTACACCTAACACCTGTACCTAGAGGAACAGTTACGTTTTACACAGAAAACGCAATTGGTTGAAATAACTTTAAAGGGATAGTAATGTTTCATAATAAAAGCAGCTCTAATTAATCATCATAGTATTTGGACTTTGCAGAGTGTTATTTCAATTCTGTCAGAGTTGTAGTTCAAGAGTAATTCAATGACAAAGTATCCCCTCCCGCCCCTTTTACTGATATAACACTGCTCAGCCAGATCAGAAGGGAGGTGCCCAGGTAGACTGCAGAGAGGGACAATCTTTAATTAAGATAAGGGAAAAACCTGAAAAGCTTGTCAAGGGGGCAGGGTTTTCATTGTTCTCATAGGAAGAAGATTGTCCCCTGTTGTTATCTGTCTGGTCTATGGACTGGATTCCACATCTGAGAAGAGATAGCTTACACTAGGTAAAAGGGGCGGGAAGGGAAAACTTTGCTTGTGAGTATCTCTCAAACCATAAAGGTTTGAGAGATAAGACTTATATCGTTCTTCATGTTTTTTAATGCCTACAAAATAAAATAAAGATAAAACGAAGTATTACTATCCCTTTAAATATCATTTAATTACAGCAAACATATGTGTAAATCTATTATAGTATATCCCTAAAATTTAGCCCTAACTTTACTAGTAATGAGTGCAGAGAGCCTTTGAATATTTAGTTGTGCAGTTATTTCATTATTTGTGCTGTTGTAATGCGAGATAAGAGCTAAAACAGTTAAATGACGTCCACTTCTCTTGCTTTCAGAAAGGCTGTTACGGTATCTGAATCAATTTACAGACAATCTTGGCCAATCATCTAAGATTGCTATTATACTTGAAGCTCTAGAAAAGGCAGGGATGTCTGCTCCTTCACGGTATACGAAGCACTACATTTCAGACCTCAGAAAACAAAAAGAGTAGTTTTACAGGTGCTAGCATTGTGTACAATGTATTTAAACGTGTAAAACTCCAGACACTTTTGGTATGTTAGTGTTTCTTTGAATTAATGTAGAAAAAGTTTGAGCTGTAATAACTTGTAAACCAATCATCTGCCAACAGTGGAAGAATTCAGCAGGATAACCTACTATATGCATACTCACACACATGGAAAACCCCCTACAATACGTACTTACACATACATTATATATATATCCTATATAATAATTAGCTAGGATGTTTGTCACAATGCAGCCATGCGCAGTACAGACTGCCCGTGTTTAGGCATTCTGTACTGCACATGATTGCATCTTGTGAGTGAGGCGACGCAAGACTGCATCGCGTGGAGCAGTGAGGTAGACCTGTTTAGCATCCAAGAGCTTGATAATCTTCAATATACAGTTCGATCTGAAGAGGGCATGAGGTTTAAACATTACTTATTTCCATTTACCTTTCACAGCTCTCTGTTTACCCTGCTAATTATCTCTAAAGCTCGGCTCCCACGGTCGGCCTGAATCATTAGTGCTACAAGTCAGTTAGATGCTGTGGCTGTTGCAGGCTATCCTGCTGGTTGGTGAGCCATTTATATACTCAGGGAAAGAGCATTGCTTGTTCATAGGAATTATTTTACTGTAATTGTTTTGAGAGAAGGTTACATACAGTTCCAGAGGCTGAAAACAAGTATGAGGCTTCCAAATTCTCCAACTAAATAAAGATCTTGTGAGTAGGGTGACCACGGGTCCCGGAATGTCCGGGACTGTCCCTTATTTTAAGCCTATGTCCCGCGTCACGGGTCAAGCCACCCACACAGCAGCACAAACAGTCACTCTCTCAGTGACCTCCCAGTGTTTGTTGTGTTTTTTTTATATATGCCGCCCTGGATGTCAGCCTGCAAGCGGTGTGTCACATCATGGACGCCGCGAGGGAGCGCTTGGTAGCATAAATCAGCGCTCCCTCGCGGCGTCCATGATGTGACACACCGTTTGCAGGCTGACATCCAGGGCGGCAATCCAGCTGATCTCCTGGAGGCAAGCGCTCTAGTAATACAGAGCGCTGGGAGATGACATCATCTCCCAGCGCTCTGCATTACTGAGCACAGCGCGCGGGAGCTTCAGCTCTGTGCCGGAGGAGGCACAGATCACTTTCCACACCGCTAGACAACCAGGGACTCAAGGTAGGGCATCAAGGGGCAATGTGGAGATGAAGAGGAGTAGGGTGACCACATGTCCCGGAATAGCAGAACGGAAATGTGGTCACCCTACTTGTGAGGGACTTTAAGAGGAGAGCATCTACTTGAGATGAGTATTTTAAAAACTGCTTGTTATGTCCATTCCTGGGAAGTTGATCTTCTTTTGCCCCCGGAGTGGGCTCACATGCTGCTACTGGGGGTATTTAACTGATGTGATTCGCGTCATGATGGGGATGGGACTTAATTGGGTGGGAGGGGCTTATCAACACCGTGCGTGTGAAGTGGGTTTGAAGTGGGTGGGAAGGGGTGGAACAGGGTGGGAAGGAGTAGAAGAGGGCAGGAAGTGGGAGGTAAAGGGTGAAAAGGAGGAAAAGTGGGTGGGAATTGGACAGAATAGGGTTGGAATGAGGAGAAGTGGGTGGGAATTGGACAGAATAGGGTGGGAATGAGGAGAAGTGGGCAGGAATTGGGAGGAACAGGGTGGGAAGAAGGAGAAGTGGGCAGGAAGTAGGAGGAACAGAGCGGGAAGGTGGAGAAGTGGACATATTTCACAGGAAACTCAACACAGGCAAACAAAGAGCCTCTGTCCCTGGAGACCTGATAATTAACTCTAAAAAACAGAGTCTCCGGGGTTGATCTGGAGAGTTCCCAGGTATCGTTATTTCTCACAGGGCCTTAAAGGGACAGTAATGTCCTCAAAAAAATTTCCCAGTTTAACATTCTATGGGTTAATGGGATAGTAATATTTCAAAATAAAAGCAGCTCCAATTAATCTTCATAGTATTTGGGCCATTGAGAGTGTTATTTCACTACTGTCAGAGTTGTAGTTCAAGAGTAACTGAATGATAAAGTATCCCCCCACTCGTCCCTTTTACTGATGTAACACTGATCGCCTCAGAGCAGAAAGGTGGTGTCCAGATGGATCGCAGAGAGGGACAATCTTCAGTGAGCATAAGGAAAAACCTGTCAAGGGGAGCAGGGTCTTCATTGTTCTCACAGTAAAAAGATTGTCCCTTGCTGTGACCTGTCCAGTCAAGTGACCAGATTCCACATCTGTGGGGAGGTGGCTTACACTAGGTAAAAGGGGTGGGAGGGAGATACTTTATCATTCAATTACTCTTGTACTACAACTCTGACAGTATTGAAATAACACTCTCCATGGCCCAAATACTATGAAGATTAATTGGAGCTGCTTTTATTTTGAAACATTACTATCCCTTTATGTATAACCAGGGTAGTGTCACGGTATTCAGGCAAAGAAGGACAGACACAAAGATAAAATATAACCACCTTTATTTGAAATATACAGCAATAAGGTATTAGCCCACACAACCCCAGACCCAGGATGATGGACCAAGGCTCTTCTCCAGAGCTGCACACTGTGCTGTGCACTGCAGTACTGCGAGCTACTGAGATTAGGAAAGAGGCTTGAGTGGAACGCCAGTACGTAGCGGCTAGTATGCGTAAGTCCCACTTCGGTCTCGTGACCAGAGGCAACAGGGAGCGAGAGCAGGACAGAGCCAAAGAACTCGGAGACTACCGGTAGGCAAGCTAAGAGTGCTCGGAGTGAGTAAGGTGTGCTTGATCATGAGTAAGCGCCGTATGGACGTGAAATGCGTTGATTTACACCGCCATTTGTAACCTGCTTATACCCACTCCGTAAGACTTGCCACATATTGCTGAGATCTTATTTACTGCAGGTAACATGTTTTAATTTCATAATAAAGTTACTGATTTTAAGAAGATATACATTACTTCTGTGTTCCTGTAATTGAGAGCAGAGATCAAGTACTGCAATGTTTGTTGCTGTTTGAATGTTCTATTTTAAGGTCAAAGGAAAGACCTTTACATATGCTGCACACTTGCTGTTCATGAAATCGATCTCAGATGATAGAGCTTCTTTTTTCTCTAGCCTATTTTTTCATGTTGTATCCCTATTTGAATAAGATGCTAGGTATGTCAGAATGGAGCTGCTGAATTTATTTTCAGAGCGAGTATGCAGCCAGAGCCACAGGTCAGACAAGCTGGGAACTACATGGAGCGAGTTAGTAGCCAGAGCCAGAGGTCAGACAAACCGGGGACTACAAGGAGCAAGTTAGTCAGCCAGAGCCACAGGTCAGAACCGGTGTGGGTAGTCAGACAAGCCGGGGTCATACACGGAGTGAGTTAGTCAGCCAGAGCCACAGGTCAGAACCGATGTGGGTAGTCAGACAAGCCGGGGTCATACACGGAGCGGATTCTCAGATAGGCACAGGTCACAACAGAGCGCAAAAAGAACTAGCAGAAACGCCACGTAAGGGCCATGACTCCTACTCCCCAAGAGGTAATAAAGGAGCAGAAGAAGGCAGGACTCAATTAGGCAAAACAGAATAGGCCCATAAACAGGCGTCTGTGCCAGTGCCTGTTTCATGACGTCAGCAATGCGGAAGTAACTGCGATCATACCGGCCGACACACCACAGAGGAAGAAAGCACAGGATAACTAAGACCTCCTTAGGGAGACTGTGATAGGTAGTTGCTATGTTCCCAAAAACCCAGGGCTTGGGCCAACCTAATGCATTATCAGTGAACTATGGAGCTCAACTGCACCATTCCTAATATGGGGATTAGCCCATTATATGTCCCAAGCTGACATCAAGACCTGGGTCTTTTACCCTTTGAGTGCCACAGCGGTATGTAATGTATTGCTTTGCACTCACAAGGTTAAGCGCGAGACCTGGGACTTTAGCCCCATGAACTACAATGTATGACATCTTTACTGCATATCGCCGAACAGACAACCAGTGGTAGAACTTTAACCCCAGGAAGCTCTGCTCCAAGGTCTGCACTCCTGCTCCATAGAATGCACTGGGAAATGGCCTTAACCCTTTGAGTGTCAGAGACTTATCCAGTGCATTGAACTCAAAAGGTTAAATCATGCCATTTTCTCTACATCTTGTTAAATACATAGTGATAAATAAGTCGTAGACGAAAACAACACCCCAAAATGTACATAGACTGTCCCATTATCCTCCCCTTGGTACAGATGGTGTTAAGGGGGGATTTTTTGGCATAGGTAGAGGGGTAAATTTACATTAGGCAGGTGTAGGGACTAAAACTCAATTATACCTCCTGATGTACCATGGAAAATCTGTAGTGTATTCACCCAAATATCAAACAGCACCCCTGAATTATCCCCTTGGGTGTCAGAGGAGTCTAGTGCATTGTAGAGAGAATGAGATATTTCCAACACAGTAAATACAGAGGGTCCAAGCAGATTGGTAAGAGGTGGACTGATGGAGGGAAGCAGAGGTCCTTATCTCTAATTCTCTATTCCTGACCCTGGGTATTTTTTTAGGGGTTAAAGTTTGGCTTTTTGGAATTTAATAACCAGCCAAGTTTCCAAGACAAAATTAAGATCATTAGTTTTTCCGAATGGGAAGAAAAACTAGACAGGACTGTGTGAGATCAAACAGACGCTGGGGAAGTGGATTAAAGTCCATCCAGACTTCAATTCAGTTCAAGTGCCATTGGAGAGAGAGAGAGGGAGAGACACAGAGAGAGAGAGATACAGAGAGACATACAGAGAGGGAGAGAGAGAGAGGGAGAGACACAGAGAGATGCAGAGAGAAATAGAGAGAGACATACAGAGAGGGAGAGAGAGAGAGGGAGAGACACAGAGAGATGCAGAGAGAAATACAGAGAGAGATACAGAGAGAGAGAAGGAGAGACACAGAGAGAGATTATTACAAATCAAAAACAAATACTATAAAAGAATTGCAGATTTTTCCACATGATCTTCAATTCATCTCCACATTTCCCCTTCCACAATGCCCCCATCTTCACTTTGCCCCTTCATCTCTGGGCCTGCCAATCGGCTATTTAATAACATAACTGAGTTAAAAAAATCCTCCGCTTAATGCCACTTGCACCATGGGAAGGGTAGTATGGGACTGTATGGGCATTTTGACATTCCATTCTTCTGCCTCGTGTTTAACCCTCTGAGTGGCAGAGGGGGTGAGCATTGCATTACGAAGCAATGCTCATCACAGGCACTCAAAGGGTTAATGCCATAAACTAAAAAAAGAGCAGTGGAAAGAGGATTTGCCACAGACACGTTTCTGCCCAAGTAATAGGGCTCACCTACATTATCAGCTTTGAGCTACACTTAACACCCTGTGTTTTATCACAGTTTTACATTATAATTAATAAAGTTTCATTTTAACAAGTCTGCACCTTCAATACACATTTCTTCTCTTTCTTTCTATCTCTTGCATAACCCTATGAGTGCCAGACGGGTAGCAAACACATTGCAATGCATTGCTACCTCTCTGATACTCATAGGGTTAATCTTGCAATACAAAATACGAGGGAATGTCGAAAAAAAAAGGACAAGAAAAATATCGGATAAAAATGGTGAAAGAAAGTCAGGGGAGGAACACTGTATTCAAATTTTAAAGGGGGAGGGGGGGTTAAAATGTTTAAAGTGAACAATATTAGTTGAACTAAAGTGGTGAAAGAAAGCACTGTAAGTGTAAGGGTGTTAATATATCGAGGGGGGCACTTTATGTCGGATTTGTGTGCTGTATACTGTATTATACACTGCTTTTGTTTGAACAACGATGGTTTTGAAACTCTCCTTATGGCTTCTACACTTCAACCTCTGAGGCGCAAAATTTCTGACTTAAATGTAACCACAAAACAGGCGGTAATACTGAATGTGAGTAATAGGATACTAATTGCACGTTGCTTTTAGTTGTTTCCTATGGGTTTTTTTTAGACTGGAGGTAAATATAATTACCGCTGGTTTTGTTTTCACAAGTCAGGTAATAGGATAGCAAAAACTGACTTAAAAAAACATAGCGCCTGTTTTATTTTTAGCGCCGGTAATAGAATTGAGTCCTTACTCCGCAGAAAAAAAATTGGGTGTGTGAATATTACTTCAGGTAAAACACAAATTTTCGGTGATCACTTTTAAGTATGATATTTTACATGTGGATTTTATATCACATAGAGGTCACCTATTTGCACAGGTTTTCATCGACCCAGACAAACTTTTCCGATACAGAACCGTGGACACTTTTTTTATTGCTATATATTCCTTTAATCAATTGGCTGGTCTGCAATGCAATGGAGACATCGCTAATATCCAATCAGTTAACCCCTTCACGACCATTGACCTGCCAGGACCGTCACGGCGGTTGGGCTCTTAAGGACCAATGATGGTCCTGGCACGTCATGGAGTTCAGGGCTCCCGGCTCGGCTGCACGCCACTCCGGGAGCCCTGAAATGGAAATGGTTGTCAAGTGTGCGCGCCGGTCCTTAAGGGGTTAAAGTCCCTCCTCCCGTATGTAAACAAAGAAAAGGAATTACTCCTGGCTTAGCAAAGGGAAAAAAAACATATGCTACTAGATTTTGTTTTAGTTTTATCTGATGCTTTTAATCCTTATTACACATGTACAAAAAAAGCAAAATACCCAAGGAGTAATGCTGACATACCCCCGGGTGATTTAGGAAGAAACGTCATGTCACATGAATGGAAAGATCTGTGTCACAGGGTGAGGTATGATACATTCAGTGGCATGCGGATGATTGTGGTAGGAAGGTTACTTTAAAGTGACGGTTTGCCTGAAATTAATAGAATTCTTACCTATTTAAAGGGATAGTAATGTTTCACAATAAAACTAGCTCCAATTAATCTTCATAGTATTTGAGCCATAGAGAGTGTTATTTCAATACTGTCAGAGTTGTAGTTCAAGAGTAATTGAATGATAAAGTATCCCCCTCCTGTCCCTTTTACCTAGTGTAAGTCACCTCCCCTCAGATGTGGAATCTGGCATCTTGACTGAACTGATCACAGCAAGGGACAATCTTCTTACTGTGAGCATAAGGTAAACTCTGCCCCTTGACAGGTTTTACAGGTTTAACCTTTTGCTCACTGAAGATTGTCCCTCTCTGAGATCCATCCGGACAGTCTTGCTGATCTGAGGTGAGCAGTGCTACATCAGTAAAAGGGGCGGGAGGGGGATACTTTATCATTCAGTTACTCTTGAACTACAATTATAACAGTATTGAAATAACACTCTCCATGGCCCAAATACTATGAAGATTAATTGGAGCTGGTTTTGTTGTGAAACATTACTATCCCTTTAAACTGGACTTATTCAGTTAATTTGAAAGAGAATTTAAAACTGAATGCATATTGTGATATTCATTTTTTTGTAATATAAATAGTTTTTGAGAAATTGTCCTTTATTTGTTGATGGCACAATGTGGCTCTTTACGCTAATTCCTTTGTGTGCGGGGCCAAGATTATACACACACACACACATATACACACACACACACACACACACACACACACACACACACTGTGCTATGAATGAAGGAATCTAGGGAGAGCCCACAGATTGGAGACACATCTAGTAGAAAAGATACGCTTCTGTGAAACATAACTAATTAGCTTAATGTGCACAGATTTAGCATACGATGTCACACTGTGCCACTACAAAATAAAGGGTAATTTCTCCAGAACTAAGTATTTGATAGGAAAATGGCTAGTACAAGATATAGACAGATTTTATTAAACTGTAATACAACTGAATCTTATCTTAACATTACATACCCACAACAATATATCATGTCCTCCCTGAATTACATTCCTGTCAACATTTCAATTGGCCAAAGAGGGACACTTGTGTTTTAGGTGGTGTTGGTGGGGGTGTGACTGGTGGACGAGGTCATTATCAAGAATTTTTACGTTACTTAACGACCTATTGACACCTCTTTGTGCAAATGAATAAATGATTTAGTATAAGACCTAAGTATTTTATATACAGACTAAATTATAAACACATATAATGAAGTTTATACAAATATTAATGGGAGATTTATTGTTGTAGAACAATGTGATACACTGATATACACACCACACAATCTGATCTCTTAAACACAGGGACATCAGGGCGGGAAGGAGGGACAGGGGGATTTGGGTCTCAAAGAGGAAATGTCCCTCCTAAAGAGGAACACTTGGAAGTTATGATCCCTAATATCTCCTACAGAGGAACACTTGGGAGGTATGATCCCTAATATCATCTAAAGAGGGACACTTGGGAGGTATGGATCTCTAATATATCCTAAAGAGGGACACTTGGGAGGTACAGACCCCTAATATCTCCTAAAGAGGGACACTTGGGGGGTATAGACCCCTAATATCTCCTAAAGAGGGACACTTGGGAGGTATGATCCCTAATATCTCCTAAAGAGGGAAAAGTGGGATGTATGTACCCCTAATATCACCTAAAAAGCGACACTTGGGAGGTATGGACCCTTAATATCTCCTAAAAAGGGACACTTGGGAGGTATGTACCCCTAATATCTCCTAAAGAGGGACACTTGGGAGGTATGTACCCCCAATATCTCCTAAACAGGGACACTTGGGAGGTACAGACCCCTAATATCTCCTAAAGAGGGAAACTTGGGAGGCAAGGAATTACATATTTATAAAATGAAACATTACTGCTTTCTAGATCTAGATTAACCCCTAGGATGCTAGAGAAGTCTCCAATCCAACGGTAGTCCTCTTTTTTAATCTGATATGATTTTCTTCTTCTTTTGCAGTTGTCCTGACATACTCCCTTCCCTTCCGCCCTCCTCCCCCTCTTCCATCCTTCCTTTTGTCTGCACTACAATTTGATGAATAGAGAGTTTGTGCTAAAATTAGCTCAGTGGAATAATAATATAATTGGTAGGGAAGGCTGGAGGTGCTGGGGGTGGGAGTGGGTGTTACATACTGACGATGGTGGGAAGGGAGAACATTTGGTTTGAGTGGTTTGTATACATATTTGGGGGTGGAGGGGGTAGATCACTGGCACGGTACTCACACTGACAGTCCTGTTGTTCAGTACACCAGCAGGAAGCAGAGCCTAGTCTGGTCTGTCTGTCAGTGGGACAATTACCATTTGGGACTTTATAGATTTTTAAGCCTTTGAGCTCCAGAGACGTGACAAGCGCAGCGCTCGCCCCACTGGTGCTCAAAGTTATAGTGAATTCGACCACTCTGGGTTAACCCGTTGAGTGCCACAGAGATAGCAAAGCAATGCATTGTGTACCCTTCTGGCACATGTAGGGTTAAAGGGATAGTAATACTTAGTTTTATCCGTATTTTATTTTGTAGGCATTAAAAAAACATGAAGAATGATATAAGTCTTATCTCTCAAACCTTTATGGTTTGAGAGATATTCACAAGCAAAGTTTCCCCTCCCGCCCCTTTTACCTAGTGTAAGCCATCTCTTCTCAGATGTGGAATCCAGTCCATAGACCAGACAGATAACAGCAGGGGACAATCTTCTTCCTGTGAGAATAATGAAAGCCCTGCCCCCCTTGACAAGCTTTTCAGATTTTTCCCTTATCTTAATTGAAGATTGTCCCTCTCTGCAGTCTACCTGGGCACCTCCCTTCTGATCTGGCTGAGCAGTGTTACATCAGTAAAAAGGGCGGGAGGGGGATACTTTGTCATTGAATTACTCTTGCACTACAACTCTGACAGAATTGAAACAACACTCTCCAAAGTCCAAATACTATGATGATTAATTAGAGCTGCTTTTATTATGAAACATTACTGTCTCTTTAAGGGTGACGTATTTATGACAGTGTCTAGTTTTGCAAAGGTTATTTGTGTTGCA
Source organism: Rhinophrynus dorsalis (assembly GCA_037306005.1). Classification (NCBI taxonomy): domain Eukaryota; kingdom Metazoa; phylum Chordata; class Amphibia; order Anura; family Rhinophrynidae; genus Rhinophrynus; species Rhinophrynus dorsalis. The sequence continues at coordinate 31,715,936 of CM074721.1, read as the reverse complement.
GAACTAAACTGAAGTGAAGTGAAATTTCGTCCAGGTGCAACAAGCAGTGACTGACAGCTCTGTGTCGCAAGAGGTTCTGCAGAAGTTTAGGTTTGTCTGTTGAAAACATGAGGGAGTGTCTCTTAAGACATTGGCACTGATGTACTAAGAAATGGCGCAATTGTAGATCAAACTATCTGCACCACAGTGTCAGCTGAAGTCCAGGGGATAAACGTTATTTTTCACTTATTTTTCATTTTTTTGGCCTAAAACTGTTTTTATAGAGGGCCAAGATGTTGCATATTTTAGGGATATCCCTGGTTTTGCACAGGTATCAATGATTTACTCAGTGATGTGGAAAGAATGAACAGTATGGCAACCCTAACGTTGAGCTTTAACAGTAATGTTTCATAATAAAATCATCTCCAATTAATCTTCATAGTATTTGGGCCATGGAGAGTGTTATTTCAATTCTGTCAGAGTTGTAGTTCAAGAGTAATTGAATGATAAAGTATCCCCCTCCCGCCCCTTTTACTGATGAAACACTGCTCAGCCAGATGAGAAGGGAGGTGTCCAGGTAGATTGCAAAGGGGGACAATCTTCAATTAAGATAAGGGAAAAAGCTGAAAAACCTGTCAAGGGGGGTAGGATTTTCCTTATACTCACAGTAAGAAGATTGTCCCTTGCTGTGAGCTGTCTGGTCAAGAGACCGGATTCCACATCTGAAGGGAGGTGGCTTACACTAGGTAAAAGGGACGGGAGGGGGATACTTTATCATTCAATTACTCTTGAACTACAACTCTGACAGTACTGAAATAACACTCTCTTTGGCCCAGATACTATGAAGATTAATTGGACCTGCTGTTTTTGTGAAACATTACTACCCGTTTACATGAAACATCTCCTAGGAAAAAAAAACCCTACAATGCATATACTTTGCAAAATAAAATGTTTCTGTTTCTCTATGAAATATGCATAGTGAAGAGCTGCATGACAAACGGAACATATTTCCACCTGTGTCTGATTAACCTTTTGAGTGTCACAACTGACACCCCCTGGCAATTAAAAGGATTAAATATTTCGAGAAAATGTGTTCACCAAGTGGAACTGTAGCTGCATACAGATGTGCGGTGAGATCACTGCCTCTTACCTGCTCCACCCGAATCTCGTAGTCCTTGTTCACCTTCTTCCCTCTGAAATACTTGGCCCTGTTTTGATAGGAAATAGGAGGGGAGTTAGACGTTTCCTTGTCAGGTTGATGTTTCGCTATTTTGCCAGTTTAGTGATTTATTTCAGGGAAGACAAGCTTTACGTAATTACATGGGTTATAACGTTCCTGCTGCCACAGATTCCTCCAAAGCATTTATGATATATTTAACCAGCAGTTCTGAAATGTTTTGTGGTGGTGGAACACTTTGGTTTCACACAGAATCACTATGGAACCCTAATAACCGAACCCTTTAAACTCCCACGAACACAAGAAAGGTCTCCAATGGATTGTTTTTTAATCTGTTGGTGACCTCTCTAGGATCCAAGGGGTTGAATCAGTTCTATGTGGAGTTATTCTTTAACCTGCTTTGCAAGGCGTTGCGCACCCCTCTGTCATTCAAAGGATTAATTATTTCTGGACATCAAGCCCATGGAGGCTGACATGATTCTGTGCTACAGGACTCGAGGGTTCCAAACTCCTCCTACCAAAGACTTCCTAAGCTTTCAGTGGGAGGAGCCTGTGTTTCTTGAATCCCGCACTAAAGAATAATGTCTGCCCCCATTGACATCATATCCATCATTAATTAAATAGCAAATCTGAAGAACCAGTTCATCCACAATTGATACATATTTGCTATTAGGATTTTCTACACAAATTAAGATACGTGGGAGGGTGTTATTGTGAGGTGCCAATGTTGCTTTTACACAGATGTATCAGAACGCCAATTAGTAACTTAAGTCAAAATTATTAGACTAAGGCACGGGTGTTCATGTTTTTTACATTTCGGGCCACGTGATCAGTAATTGATCTGTGTAAGGGCCACATTCATTTGTTTATTAGTAACAATGGTGATTTAAAGCCTGTAGACTATTCAAAAATATATATATTTTAGCAGTGATACAAAATCAGTACAAAAAAGTTAATCAGCTTTCTTCTTATAGGTCTAGTGCTCATAATAGATCAAGTCAATGAGAATATGGATATACGTTAGAGCTATTTTCATACCGTACTGGAGCCTACTGGTTTACTAGATCATGTGTGCTAATTTTTAAGGTTAAAAAAATGGTTTTTGTTAAAAATATCAGGTCGGCCCCATGGTGGACACCCCTGGGCTAAACCAGGGAATTGAATCTCATATATATTCAATTTGAAGGTACTAGAATATAGTCCCTTCAAATTAAAGGAACTATATCCTAGTCCCTTCATGCTGAAAATATATATATATTAGATATGATTCCCTGCTCATGTAATCGTACATGTATGGAGCTGAATCTAATATATATTCAGTCTGAAGGGACTAGTATATAGTGCTAATTAAAAGAAAAATCTGATAGAAAATGAAATTGCATTTTTGGAATACTTTAATCCCTTACACAACAACTAGTAGTAACAGAAGCACAGATACACTAATGGTCACCCCAGCCTTGATCCACTGTCCAACACGTATTTAATTTTGTTCTAACACCTTGCACATTTTCAGGGAACTGTGGGTTAGGGTGAACGCATTTCAATTGTGCCATTCAGGGACACTACAGAGAGAAGAGCATAGCACAGAGTTTTAAACACTAGAGGGAGAATCTTCCTCTTAACCGCTGTGTCAGAAAGTGGTGCCTATTGTGGGGTACAAGACAATATACATCAATGCATGAACCTTAAACTAACATTACGCTACAACAAAACTACACCGCAACTCCGGATCGATGCCTGGATCAAGGCTCAGTTATCTCTGTAGTGTTTAGATTTCTGTCTGGAAACCATTTCTCGTAGCCCAGCAGAGGCATCACTTCCTGTCACAGTAGGAAATGGGCAGTTACCCTTCTAGTGTTTAGAGATTGGTACACACACACAGACACATGTGCACGAATGAGTGCGCACACACACATATATTATATATATATATATATATATATATATATATATATATATATAAAACTTTCTGGACTCTTGATGCAAGGTAAATAGTACCAAGTTTTAATGGATAGCTCTATTAAATCTTGCTCCTGTTTGCAATGCATATAGAGCCTTATGTACAAAAGAAAAGTGCTGGAATTCTAAACCAAATTAACTGAACACAGGAGACATATAAAACTTTTCATTGATTAAAACAGTGGTTCTCAAGCTTTTTTTCCTCAAGGCACCCCTAACATGCAGTCTGCCATTTTCGGGGCACCCCTATCATTTTATGTCATTTGTTAAGGATGTAAACAAGGTTATAAATACATAAGTAAAGAGTTACTGTTAGAGCTCACAACTAAAATAAACATACTGTGCATACTAATAATATCCATAAATATACAGCTGTAAGTCTACATTCACATTTTTGTCAAAGCCTTATAGATAAAATGGGGCACCCTAAGTGGCTGTCCGTGGCACACTAAAGTGCCACGGCACCCTGGTTGAGAAACACTGGATTAAAATAATCAATTACTGCATGAGAGGTATCCAGTGCATTGCATTTACATCAATATGAGTTTTAGGAATTTGTATTCCTCCCCTAACATGGCTATAGACTTGTTCCATATAGATACAGGGATAGATAAATATGAGTTAGATGGATATGAGTTAGATAGATATGAGTCAGAATAGATATGAGATAGATTAGATGACAGATAGATAGATTTGAGAAAGAAAGAAAGATAGATAGATAGATAGATAGATAGATAGATAGATAGAGAAATATGATATAGATAAATAGATAGATATGCGATAGATAGATAGATGTGACATAGGTATATAGATAGATATGGGATGGATAGATAGATAAATATGAGATAGAAAGGTGATAGATAGATAGATAGATAGATAGATAGATAGATAGATAGATATGAGATAGATAGATAGATAGATAGATAGATAGATAGATAGATAGATATGAGATAAATAGATAGATATATAGATAAATAGATATGAGATAGATGACAGATAAATATTAGATAGGTAAATAGATAGATAGGTATGAGAGATAGATAGATATGAAACAGATAGTTAGATAGATAGATAGATAGATAGATAGATAGATATGAGATAAATAGATAGATAGATAGATAGATAGATAGATAGATAGATACATAGATAGATATGAGGTAGATAGGTAGGTAGATAGATAGATAGATAGATATGAGATAAATAGATAAATAGATAGATAGATAGATAGATATGAGATAGATAAATAGATAGAGAGATAGATAGATTGATAGATAGATAGATATATAGATAGACAGATAGGCAGATAGAGAGACAGGCAAACAGACAGATAGAGGCAGGCATATAGATAGATAGATAGATAGATAGATAGATAGATAGATAGATAGATATGAGATAAATAGATAAATATGAGGTGAATAGATAGATAGATAGATAGATAGATAGATAGATAGATAGATAGATATGAGATAGATAGATAGATAGATAGATATGAGATAAATAGATAAATATGAGGTGAATAGATAGATAGATAGATAGATAGATAGATAGATAGATAGATAGATAGGAAGATAGATATGAGATAAATAGATAGATATGAGAGATAGATAGATAGATAGATAGATAGATAGATAGATAGATAGATAGGAAGATAGATATGTATGAGATAGACAGATGACAGAGAGATAGACAGATAAATAGATAGATAGACAGATAGATAGATAGATAGATAGATAGATAGATAGATAGATAGATAGACAGACAGACAGATAGATAGATAGATAGATAGATAGATAGATAGATAGATAGATAGATAAGTCTTTGCTACAAATGACATGTGAAACAGCATTATTTTCTATTAACCGCGATGCTAGTGACAATTTAACTGCATTACTTTGCAGCGTCTATGCAGGGGTTAAGTTATCTGTGATAAATGTAAAGTACAGCGCCAGAGATCCCAATGAAAATTCTACTGATCTAAACAGACCTTTTCTTCAGTCCTAATTCATTTTAGTCTGGAATTACAGAGCTCTTTCTGTTGGTCCAAATCCTGCTCTATAAGTACAATGTGTACACTCGCATCTCATGCATAATGTGTACGACTTATACAGATTCCCAGATAACAGAGATACAACACATACTGTCAGATACATTGTATTGGCTGAGGATGGAACCCCCCACGTTGACATTCCTTGTAACACAGGCAAGAGGATCTGGGAGCCTGACTGTCCATCACTGGATGACTTTATTCTGTGTACATAAAGAGGAGAGGGTACACTGCCTGGGAGATACTGGCCAAAGATAAAGAATGTTTCCCATCAGCCTCCTCTTTTCAGCACATCTCAGGCTTGGCACTGTCCCCATTCCGGGCTGACTCTGCATTATATAATACCTCATATACAGAGCTGGATTTACACCTCAGGCTCTTCTAGGAAAGCATGGCCACACCTCATTTTTCAAACAGCCCCACCACCACTCACTGCTTAAAGGGAGTTATCAATGCATTGCATTGTTCTGGGTCTCCATATTCCTCCTGCTCCTGCTTTTTCAGCCCATTCCCCTACTTAATACACTTCTCATGCTCCTCTGTGCATGTTCCTTGTACCCTGTTACTTGTGTCCATGTATGGCTTTCCTTGCTCCTGAAAGATCTTCTGTTGCCAACACTGCTTTTGTCTGAACACTCTTGACCTCTGCCTGTCCTGACCATTGCTTGTCTCATTGTGACTGTTGCCTGTCCTGACCATTGCTTGTCTCATTGTGACCACTGCCTGTCCTGACCATTGCTTGTCTCATTGTGACCTCTGCCTGTCCTGACCATTGCTTGTCTCATTGTGACCGCTGCCTGTCCTGACCATTGCTTGTCTCATTGTGACTGTTGCCTGTCCTGACCATTGCTTGTCTCATTGTGACCACTGCCTGTCCTGACCATTGCTTGTCTCATTGTGACTGTTGCCTGTCCTGACCATTGCTTGTCTCATTGTGACCACTGCCTGTCCTGACCATTGCTTGTCTCATTGTGACCTCTGCCTGTCCTGACCATTGCTTGTCTCATTGTGACCGCTGCCTGTCCTGACCATTGCTTGTCTCATTGTGACTGTTGCCTGTCCTGACCATTGCTTGTCTCATTGTGACCACTGCCTGTCCTGACCATTGCTTGTCTCATTGTGACCTCTGCCTGTCCTGACCATTGCTTGTCTCATTGTGACCGCTGCCTGTCCTGACCATTGCTTGTCTCATTGTGACTGTTGCCTGTCCTGACCATTGCTTGTCTCATTGTGACCCCGCCTGTCCTGACCATTGCTTGTCTCATTGTGACTGTTGCCTGTCCTAACCATTGCTTGACTCATTGTGACCACTGCCTGTCCTGACCACTGCTTTTCTCATTGTGACTGTTGCCTGTTCTGACCATTGCTTGTCTCATTGTGACCTCTGCCTGTCCTGACCATTGCTTGTCTCATTGTGACCGCTGCCTGTCCTGACCATTGCTTGTCTCATTGTGACTGTTGCCTGTCCTAACCATTGCTTGTATCATTGTGACCACTGCCTGTCCTGACCATTGCTTGTCTCATTGTGACCTCTGCCTGTCCTGACCATTGCTTGTCTCATTGTGACTGTTGCCTGTCCTGACCATTGCTTGTCTCATTGTGACCTCTGCCTGTCCTGATCATTGCTTGTCTCTTGTGACTGCTGCCTGTCCTGACCACTGCTTGTCTCATTGTGACTGTTGCCTGTTCTGACCATTGCTTGTCTCATTGTGACCTCTGCCTGTCCTAACCATTGCTTGTCTCATTGTGACCACTGCCTGTCCTGACCATAGCTTGTCTCATTGTGACCTCTGCCAGTCCTGACCATTGCTTGTCTCCTTGTGACTGTTGCCTGTCCTAACCATTGCTTGTCTCATTGTGACCTCTGCCTGTCCTGACCATTGCTTGTCTCATTGTGACCTCTGCCTGTCCTGACCATTGCTTGTCTCATTGTGATTGTTGCCTGTCCTAAACATTGCTTGTCTCATTGTGACCTCTGCCTGTCCTGACCATTGCTTGTCTCATTGTGACCTCTGCCTGTCCTAACTATTGCTTGTCTCATTGTGACCTCTGCCTGTCCTGACCATTGCTTGTCACATTGTGACCTCTGCCTGTTCTGACCACTGCTTGTCTCAATGTGACCTCTGCCTGTCCTGACCATTGTTTGTCTCATTGTGACTGTTGCCTGTCCTGACCATTGCTTGTCTCATTGTGACATCTGCCTGTCCTGACCATTGCTTGTCTCATTGTGACCACTGCCTGTCCTGAACCATAGCTTGTCTCATTGTGACCTCTGCCTGTCCTGACCATTGCTTATCTCATTGTGACTGCTGTCTTTCCTGACCATTGCTTGTCTCATTGTGACCGCTGCCTGTCCTGACTACTGCTTGTCTCATTGTGACCTCTGCCTGTCCTGACCATTGCTTGTCTCATTGTGACCTCTGCCTGTCCTGACCATTGCTTGTCTCGTTGTGACCACTGCCTGTCCTGACCATTGCTTGTCTAATTGTGACCGCTGCCTGTCCTGACCATTGCTTGTCTCATTGTGACCTCTGCCTGTCCTGATCATTGCTTGTCTCTTGTGACTGCTGTCTGTCCTGACCACTGCTTGTCTCATTGTGACTGTTGCCTGTCCTGACCATTGCTTGTCTCATTGTGACCTCTGCCTGTCCTGATCATTGCTTGTCTCTTGTGACTGCTGCCTGTCCTGACCACTGCTTGTCTCATTGTGACTGTTGCCTGTCCTAACCATTGCTTGTCTCATTGTGACCACTGCCTGTCCTGACCATTGCTTGTCTCATTGTGACCTCTGCCTGTCCTGACCATTGCTTGTCTCATTGTGACTGTTGCCTGTCCTAACCATTGCTTGTCTCATTGTGACCACTGCCTGTCCTGACCATTGCTTGTCTCGTTGTGACCTCTGCCTGTCCTGACCATTGCTTGTCTCATTGTGACCCCTGCCTGTCCTGACCATTGCTTGTCTCATTGTGACCTCTGCCTGTCCTGACCATTGCTTGTCTCTTGTGACTGCTGCCTGTCCTGACCACTGCTTGTCTCATTGTGACTGTTGCCTGTTCTGACCATTGCTTGTCTCATTGTGACCACTGCCTGTCCTGACCATTGCTTGTCTCATTGTGACCGCTGCCTGTCCTGACCATTGCTTGTCTCATTGTGACTGTTGCCTGTCCTAAGCATTGCTTGTCTCGTGACTGTTGCCTGTCCTTACCATCGCTTGTCTCACTGGGACCTCTGCCTGTCCTGACCATTGCTTGTCTCATTGTGACTGTTGCCTGTCCTAACCATTGCTTGTCTCATTGTGACCACTGCCTGTCCTGACCATTGCTTGTCTCGTTTTGACCTCTGCCTGTCCTGACCATTGCTTGTCTCATTGTGACCTCTGCCTGTCCTGACCACTGCTTGTCTCATTGTGACCTCTGCCTGTCCTGACCATTGCTTGTCTCATTGTGATTGTTGCCTGTCCTAACCATTGCTTGTCTCATTGTGACCTCTGCCTGTCCTGACCATTGCTTGTCTCATTGTGACTGTTGCTTGTCCTGACCATTGCTTGTCTCATTGTGACCTCTGCTTGTCCTGACCATTGCTTGTCTCATTGTGACTGTTGCCCGTCCTGACCATTGCTTGTCTCATTGTGACCTCTGCCTGTCCTGACAACTGTTTGTCTCACTGTGACCTCTGCCTGTCCTGACCATTGTTTGTCTCATTATTTATGAAAATTTGCTGTGAGACCCGATTTTTGCCTTCTGGCAATTCTTCTCTCTCTCCGATTCGGTACTGTGCATTGGACTCCATCCTGAAGCTCCTGCCAGTTCGATTACTTTCTGTGAATTCTAGTGCCGTTTGCACTGAAATACTTTAAACCCTTTCAGTGCCAGAGGGGCAATTTTATGGCACACAAAGGGTTAAACCTGGCTCCATTTCTAAGGACACCTTTGCCCTAGCAATATTCCCTGTCTAGCTCTGTGCTGTGGCATTCCATTGTTTTTTCTATCCTGCACTACAACCTTGTGGCTGTTTCTTGTACTACAGCTTTTATTTTTGCATAATTCCCAAAACCACTGAACCTGTCACCTTGATTCAAGTTGTCATATTTGAAAATGTCATTAAAAACTGCTTATGTGTCATGTTAGGCAAAAGACAGGCAAATGGACAGTTTAGGAGATATTCATACTGGGTACCATATGCTAATGTATGCTAATTGTGGTACCCATGCAGTACCAGTAACATTTCATATGGTAATGACAGTTTTCAGTGATGTTTCATATGCTAATTATGTTATGTGCTGCACCAGGAGACTTTCACTTTTCCCAGAAATAATAGTTTGACTATTTCCTAAACCATATATATGCTGGACTTTTGGTTAAAGGGATAGCAATGGTTGCTTTTAACAAAGTAAAATATTGTAGATATTAAAAATATTAATGCAATGACATAGGTCCCGTCCCTCAAACATGTATAGTTTGAGAGATATAAGCTTATAAAGTTCCCTCTCCTGTCCTTTTCACAGACGTCAGTGCTGTAGCTGACAGCATGAGATCCTGGTCATTAGTCCGGCTGGTGGCTCTTCAGCAGAGCCGAAATAGCTTTATCTAGAAAGAAATGCTTCACTGGAATAGTCTACAAAGTGTGCCTGGTTGTAAGGTATGCCTGGTTTTCTACAATATTCAGCTGTGTTAAAAGCAACCATTACTATCCCTTTAACATGACACTTTGGCAGTTCTGAATTACATTTTTAAATATGTAAATAACTGAATGTGACAGGTCCACTTTTAACCAGCTGTCATTAACTACGCTCATGTCCCAGGTTCACTCAGCTGGCCCAGGTCATTTGACCTTGCAGTCAGCACTCTATCCACAGCTACTGCAGCTGCAAGGTTGGTACTGCAGCTGTCCATGCACCCAAGCCATGCACCCCAATGACTCACTCAAGCTACCTTGAATAGGGGATTTTGGAATATTAAGTATCCCCTCTAGCTATTGGATCAGTTCTTACTATGACCATTACAGAAATATGTTAAATAAAACAAATAATCAGGAACTGGATCAGCCTCAAAGTTGACCAGAGCTGAGTGACAGTAGACTCTTGAGTTGGACCAAGTTCAAAGATGATTGAATGATTTAAAGGGATAGTAATACTTCGTTTTATATTTATTTTATTTTGTGGGCATTAAAAAAACATGAAGAACGATATAAGTCTTACCTCTCAAACCTTTATGGTTTGAGAGATATTCACAAGAAATGTTTCCCCTCCCGCCCCTTTTACCTAGTGTAAGCCATCTCTTCTCAGATGTGGAATCTGGTCCATAGACCAGACAGATAACAGCAGGGGACAATCTTCTTCCTATGAGAACAATGAAAGCTCGGCCCCCCTTGACAAGTTTTTCAGGTTTTTCCCTTATCTTCATTGAAGATTGTCCCTCTCTGCAGTCTACCTGGACACCTCCCTTCTGATCTGGCTGAGCAGTGTTACATCAGTAAAAGGGGCGGGAGGGGGATACTTTATCATTGAATTACTCTTGAACTACAACTCTGACAGAATTGAAATAACACTCTCCAAAGTCCAAATACTATGATGATTGATTAGAGCTGCTTTTATTATGAAACATTACTATCCCTTTAAACTGATTGATCTGAGTCAGCCGTACAGATGGACACAAGTGAATGTTTTAACTGCTTGGTTTGGACCAGCCTCAGAACTGGTCGCAGATAAGTGATATTAATAATATTCAGTGTGACAGCAGCACTCACTAAAGCTTATAAAGATTTCAATTATTGGTGCATGTCCCCTAGACAGAATACAGAAGATACTTGGCTGCAGGAACTAGCACGAGACAGTGCACAGGATGAAGTTTCTGAAAAGTCCTTTAAAGGTACAATAATGTTTCACAAAAATAGAAGCTCCAATTAATCTTCATAGTATTAGGCCATAGAGAGTGTTATTTCAGTACAGTCAGAGCTGTAGTTCAATAGTAATTGAATGATAAAGTATCCCCCTCCCATCCCTTTTACCTAGTGTAAGACACCTCCCCTCAGATGTGAAATCTGGTCTCTTGACAGGACAGATCACAGCAAGGGACAATCTTCTTACTGTGATCATAAGGAAAGTCCTGCCCCCTTGACAGGTTCTTCAGGTTTTTCCTTATGCTCACTGAAGATTGTCCTTCTCTGTGATCCATCCGGACAGTCTTGCTGCTCTGAGGTGAGAAGTGTTACATTAGTAAAAGGGCAGGACAGGGATACTTTATCATTCAATTACGCTTGAACTTCAACTAGGACAGTATTGATATAACACTTGCCATGGCCCAAATATTAGGAAGATTAATCAGAGATGCTTTTATTATGAAACATTGCTATTATTTTACTTAATCATTTGTGACTCCAACTACCAAACGATTTCGGTGCACAGAGAGGACTATAGTCTGAATTCAGAGTGCTCTGCTCCGTATCAGCTGTGGCGCATGCAGTCAGGACTGCAGCACCGCCAGTGTTGACCCGTGTACACAGGCTTTAAAACTAGTATATATATATATATATATATATATATATATATATATATATATATATATATACACACTAGTTGAACGGCCTGTGTACACGGGCCACAGTGCCAGGCAGCAACGGCTGTGGTGCAGTCATGCACAGTACAGACTGCCCGTGCCGCAGCGGATAACGGAGCGGGGTCAGTCTGTACTGTGCATGATTGCAGCATGCGCAGCCGACTGTGCTACTCATGACAGCTTCTGACAAACATACATTAGCAAATTAATATATAGGATATACACAAAGGAAGGGGAAGCACTCATGACGAAGGGGTCAACTGCTTGGGTGCAATTTGAAAAGCTCAGGAAATGTAGCAAAATTGTTGAAGAAAAGCACTCTCAGGACTTAAAGGGATAGTAATGTTTCATAATAAAAGCAGCTTTAATTAATCATCATAGTATTTGGACTTTGGAGAGTGTTATTTCAATTCTGTCAGAGTTGTAGTACAAGAGTAATTCAATGACAAAGTATCCCCCCGCCCCTTTTACTGATGTAACACTGCTCAGCCAGAGCAGAAGGGAGGTGCCCAGGTAGACTGCAGAGAGGGACAATCTTCAATTAAGATAAGGGAAAAACCTGAAAAACCTGTCAAGGGGGGCAGGGCTTTCATTGTTCTCATAGGAAAAAGATTGTCCCCTTCTGTTATCTGTCTGGTCTATGGACTGGATTCCACATCTGAGAAGAGATGGCTTACACTAGGAAAAAGGGGCGGGAGGGGAAACTTTGCTTGTGAATATCTCTCAAACCATAAAGGTTTGAGAGATAAGACTTATATCATTCTTTATGTTTTTTTTAATGCCTACAAAATAAAATAAAGTTAAAACGAAGTATTACTATCCCTTTAATGGTGAAAAGAATAGAGCTAAATTTATTACATACGTAGAAAATGTTCTTTACCCCAGCACACCATGCTCTGTATCCGGGGGAAGAAACCAGAAGGGTCAGTGCCATGTTATCACACACAGTATCAGCAGGAAAGGGAAGATGATGTCTGCACGCGGAATTGTAATTTAAGTTCTACTGAGCATGTTTATTACATCAACGTATCGGTTAATAACCAGTTACTGGAGGTAATATCACTAAAGAAGTCATCTCCACTTTATCACCTCTTAGTGCATCTCCCCCAGTGGTTTAACAGTTAATTGGTACAGATCAAAGTTAACAATGATCTCTCACTTTGAGAATTTGTCCCTTCACCCGAAACCCTGAGATTTGGGTCAAAACCCTGAGAGTTTCCAGATAAGGCTATGGTATTTCACCACAATTACTCCTTTTTCTTTGTGCACGTAGCTGTATAATTCCAAAAGTTACTGCAGCTCAAACTTGAATTTCTAGGTGGCCCTGAAATTGTACAGTGGCGCTGTTCTATGGAAATGTATGTTCACGGACCAGAGCTGTCCATAGGATGGTGTAGCAACAGAGCCACTGTAACATTTCAGGCCACGATGATACTGCAGCTAATAATTCAAGTTTGAGCTGTAATATCTTTTGAGTGGAACACCTCTCAGCAGTGGTAGTATCTTGGTTTACTCAGGAGTATATACCTTACAATATATACTTTTGTTAATATTAAATGCTACTATCACTTTACATTGGTTTCATTTCAGATAGACATCAAGACAAGATTTCATAGCGATGATTAATGACTGACGTGTAAAGGACAGCAGGAGAGATCAGGGAATGAGAAGGAAATGTGGATGTCATAATTAAAACCAGGAACTAATTAATTTACTAGGAGAAAAGGTGTAAAGCAGGATTGGGCAAACCATTTGTTAGAGAGACAACATCTTCAATCTGCCCTGAATGTGATGTCCGTGGAGGCAGACATGACAGTTTTTATTTATTTATTTATTTTTAACCCAAGCTTGCAGAGTGCATGAGCATCCTTAACCCTTTAATGACAGGGAGAGAGGCGCAAAACACATTGCTATGCAATGTCCTTAAAAGTTTTCAGATTATCTTAAGCCGTGAGTTGAATTCTTGTTCCGTGGTCCTTCTGGCAACTGTCATGTCCGCCTCCATGGAAAAGACATTCAGGACAGAGTGAAGATGTTATCTCTTGACCTAAAGACCAAAGGCAGAATTCCTAGGGGCTATTAGGATTTTCTGCCCATAGTAATGTAAGTGTGTGTGTGTAGCTTTTTATGAGATGTTACTGCCCCATGAAAACAGATTTTAAAATGCAAGGCAAACTGCCGATCGATTTAACCCTTTGAGTGCCGGAAAGGTATCCAATGCATTGCGTTGCAATGCATTGGGTACTTCTCTGATACTCAAAGGGTTAATTTCCTCTTGCCTTTAATGTTATTTGCATCTTCAGCATATGATTTCCAGAATCTGGTTTGCATCTACAAAGAGTGGCTCGCTGGAATACATTTCATTCTGGGTGCAATGTGCCTCTTTGCCCTTATCTTAGTAACCTTTTGAGTACAAGAGCGTGGAAAGCTAGGAGTCTGACACTCCTCTGGCATTCAAATGGCCAGTAGTTGCCCTTTAACCCTGTGAGTGCAAGAGTGGTATCCGATGCATTGAAACACAATGCGTTGGATACCTCACCGGCAATCAAAGGGTTAATTCAACTGGGAAATGTGTCCTCAACACTAAGGCTGTTGCTCAGGCACGTGTACACATAGACATCAAGGGGGGCTTGAGCACCTGCCCTTTTTGTCCAATGTGCCCTGGTGCCCTTTTAACAAAAAAAATATATAATAATCAGTCCGATTTTATTGAGAAGTGCCCTTTTTTTCATTTGAGCCCCTGCCCCCCCAAATGTCTGTGCACATCCGTGCTGTTGCTAAATTGTTAAAATGTATTCACTTAGGAGAAAGAACTAACATTTTGGCCAGTAGAGGGTGCTACTGTTCTTCCCATATCTGACACAATTCTTCCTTCTGTATCTCTTCTGTAATGGGTGCGACTGTGTCTGCAATGTGCATAAAATAATAGTATTTCATTTGAGCAGTTTGGTTTCTGGATTGATTGACTAGTATTTTCATGTGGTGCAATTTTAGTGGGTAGCCTGCTGCTGGGAAACTTTAACACACAGATATAAAAATTCCATATCTATATACAATTCACTGTAACTGTAACCAAATGGATGCTATAGAAATGTATTCCTTCCTTCTTCTAGACTGTAAGCTCTCACCAGCAGGGGGCCCCCTGATCCTTCTGTTCTCCACATTTGATTTGTACTATTTAATATCTCTGTATGTCCATTCCCTATTGTACACCTTACTGTGGCTAGAAAAGCCTAATGTCCCCTAGGAATTTTCCCTGTGTGCCTTTGTTCAAGGGATAACACATTCAATCAGTCCCAGATGTCTCGTCCAATGGAGGCAGACATGACAGTTACTGACAGTTTTTTTCCACCTGAAGCGGGTAGCTAATGAGCCTACGTAACCCTTTAGAGGAGTGTCCTTAAAGGGATAAGATAAGAGCAGTGGGCGGAGTTTGTGTCCTGTGGTCCTGCCAGCAACTGTCATGTTCGCCTCCATGGACGTGACATCCAGGACTGATTGCTAATGTTATATCTTAACCCTTTGAGTGCCAGAGGGGTATGCAACGTATTGCTTTGCACTGAGTTGTGTATTCCTCAGGCACTCCAATGGTTAAACAGAGGCACAAGAACAAAATTTACAGGGGTCATTAGAATTTCCTGGCCAAATTAAGTGTGGATGTCGGGGGGGATTATTAGTACATGTTAATGTTCCTTTAAGTAAAGTGTACTAATTAACCCTTTGAGTGACAGAGGGGTATGCATTGGATACCCCTCTGGCACTCAAAGGGTGGATATGACATTTTTAAATAAAAAATGGACAATGGTAATAAAGGGGATCTGAAAGCTCTGTCAAAGTCACCTGTTTGTTACAGAGTGAAGGTTCCATAAAATCCTGATGGCCATTACGAATCAGTCCTGAATGGATTGGTTCCCTACACTAGTCTTTACATAGGAATGTACATCATGTCCCTGCATAGTGACATAATGCTTTGTTGCAGGACTCCAGGATGCAAAACGTACTTGTTCCACAGAAAACCACATAAGGTTGGCTCCCTAGACTGAATTATTAGTTAGTGCAGGATATAATGTCCGTGAAGACAGACATGATTATAGATGGGGGCTCTGGATTTGCCCTGGAGACTCCGGTTTTTGCAGTGAGTTGCTGGGGCTCCAGGGACAGAGATGATTCTCTGGTAGTGGTGAGTTTCTCATGAAACTCTGCCCACTTCTCCTCCTTCCCACCCTGTTCTTCCCACTTCCCACCCACTTCTCCTCCTTCCCACCCTGTTACTCCTACTTTTCCTCCTTTCCTCCCTGTTCCTCCCACTTCCTGCCCACGTCTCCTCCTTCTCACCCGGTTCCTCCCACTTCCTGCCCATGTCTCCTCCTTCTCACACTGTTCCTCCCACTTCCCACCCACTTCTCCTCCTTTCCACCCTGTTCCTCCACTTCCCACCCACTTCTCCTCCTTTCCACCCTGTTCCTCCCACTTCCCACCCACTTCTCCTCCTTCCCCAACCCTGTTCCTCCACTTCCTGCCTGTGTCTCCTCCTTCCCACCCTGTTCCTCCTACTTTTCCTCCTTTCCATCCTGTTCCTCCCACTTCCTGCCCATGTCTTCTCCTTCTCACCCTGTTCCTCCCACTTCCTGCCCACGTCTCCTCCTTTCCACCCTGTTCCTCCACTTCCCACCCACTTCTCCTCCTTTCCACCCTGTTCCTCCCACTTCCCACCCACTTCTCCTCCTTCCCCAACCCTGTTCCTCCACTTCCTGCCTGTGTCTCCTCCTTCCCACCCTGTTCCTCCTACTTTTCCTCCTTTCCATCCTGTTCCTCCCACTTCCTGCCCATGTCTTCTCCTTCTCACTCTGTTCCTCCCACTTTCTGCCCATGTCTACTTCTTCTCACCCTGTTCTCACTGACTTGATCGATGATTAGCACTGGGCCTATAAATGCACCTTTATACGAATAGCTGATTAACCCCTTAATGACCCTTGACGGTCATAGTACGTCAAGGGTCGATTTGACTTAATGACCGATTACGTACTATGACTGTCATCGAGTTCCGGGCTCCCCCCGCGGCTGCACGCCGTTAGGGGAGTCCAGAACACAACGGAGCAATAAAAAAAAAATTGCTCCGTGGTCGTTCAGTCGGATCGTGGCGCGGATTCCCCGGTCCTTAAGGTGTTAAACTTTTTCTGTACTGCTTTTATATTACTGCAAAAAAAAAAACAAACGTATTTCTGAATAGATGATAGACTATATATCACTATTGTTATCAATAAACAAATTAATGCGGTCCTTACATATATACATGACTGATCAGATGGCCTAAAATTGAAAAAACCTGGACGCTGCTGAGTTAATGTGTCTTCACCATCTCATCCGTGTGATAACACCGCAAATACACCAACAACTGACATGCTTTCTCCGTGTTTACGATGTTACAGAGTTTCCAGTGACAATGGCTCAATTGCATATTGAATTGCAGCATAAAGGGATAGTAATACTTGCAAATTACTAATCCCCATATTTTAGCTTTGATAAAAAGAAACTTATTGCCCCAAGTGTCATCTCTCAAACCCTTATGGTTTGGGAGATGATAGCGCTCAAAGTTCCCCCCCTCCCCCTTCCCTGACTGAGCACTGAGCGCTGACTGCAGGGATATCCGGTATTACTTACATCAGGTGGCTCTGCAGCATTGCCAAGATTGCATTTATAAAAAAGAAATTTTTCACTAAAATGGTCTTCTACGTGTGCTTGCAAATCAAGCACACGTAGAAGACCGTTTCAATGAAAGAATCATTTTTTATAACCGCGATCTCGGCTCAGCTGCAGAGCCGCCTGATGCAGATAAGACCAGTGGCGTAACAATAGGGGTCGCAGCGGTCGCACCTGCGACCGGGCCCGTCACTCCAGGGCCCCAGCCACCGCCTGCGACCCCCTCGCCCGCAGCAGTCACTTACCTGATCTCCCACTCGGCGCGCCGCTGTAGTAATACAGAGCGCTGGGAGATGACATCATCTCCCAGCCTCTGCATTACTACAGCGGCGCGCGGGAGCTCCGGTTGCAGAGATCTGTGCCGAAGGAGGCACAGATCTGTAAAGACTCTCCGCTAGACCACCAGGGACTGGAGGTAGGGGAAATGTGATGAAGGGGGCATTTTGGAGATGAAGGGGGCATTGTGGAAGGGGGCATTGTGGAGATGAAGGGGGGCATTGTGGAGATGAAGGGGACATTGTGGAAGGGGGCATTGTGGAGATGAAGAGGGGCATTGTGGAAGGGGCATTGTGGAGATGAAGGGGGGCATTGTGGAAGGGGCATTGTGGAGATGGAAGGGGGCATTGTGGAAAGGGCATTGTGGAGATGAAGGGAGCAATGTGGAGATGAAGGGGGCATTGTGGAAGGGGCAATGTGGATGAGGGGGCAAATGTGGGCGGGGGGGCCCCCATGGCAATTCTTGCACCAGGGCCCGGTGGCTTCTAGTTACGCCTCTGCATAAGACTGTCGTACGACAGCTTCCCCTGCAGTCAGCGTTCAGTCAGGGAAGGGGGAGGGGTGGGGACTCTGAGAGCTATCATCTCTCAAACCATAAGGGTTTGAGAGATGACACTGGGGGCAATAAGTTTCTTTTTAACAAAGCTACAATATGGGGATTAGTAATCTGCAAGTAACATGTCAAGTTCCTGTGATTGTGTTTGTATGTTATTGTGGCAGTTCTCCACATGCACTAAGCTGTCGGAGTTCACAGAAACAGTTTCTCTTCCCCAGGATGGTGAATTTGGGATCTCCCCACATCTTTCTATGCAACCACAAAGGAAATGTTTGCTATGACTCCAATGGAGATCAAAGACAGGATCTGCCTTCCCCTAGTCCTGTGAGTGCCAGTGGTGTAAGAAATACATTTTGGAACAATGCTTTGCGCATTACAGCATCATTCGAAGGTTTATGACATACACAGAGGGCCTCCAGGGTGCAAGCTGCCTATCAGCTGTTGTAGAAAACATAGGACAGACAGCCAATCAGCTGATAAATGTAAACACAAGACTCTGCCACACTCCGCAAGGCAAACAATGCCACTCTACTTACCAGTCTGTGTGAGGGTCATCAATCCACACTCTGCAAGGCAAACAATGCCACTCTACTTACCAGTCTGTGTGAGGGTCATCAATCCACACTCTGCAAGGCAAACAATGCCACTCTACTTACCAGTCTGTGTGAGGGTCATCAATCCACACTCCGCAAGGCAAACAACGCCACTCTACTTACCAGTCTGTGTGAGGGTCATCAATGACGAGCAGAATCTTGGGTTTTAACACCACCGGAGGAGCAGGCGGCCCGGTCTGTTCCACCAATCCAGCGGCTGCTTGGGTGGTCTGCTTCACTGCATTGGTAATGGAACTGAAGAGACTGGATCCTGTGGTGGAGGCTGCTGCTGCGGGAACTGGAGGCTGTTGCTGCTGCTTCCTGTCCATGGCTGGGGATACAGGGGAGCTGGTGGAGTTGTCTGGCCGTTGGAGGTCCATCATGTAGCCATTAGGAAGGTTGGCCACAAAGCTGCTGTCTGATAGCCTCCTGCGGAGGAAATTCATGGCTTAGGTTCAGAAGGGGGAGTCCAGGACTCTTGTACCCAGGAAGAAATATTTTTGTTTCAGGTTGGTGGAAGATCACCTGCTCCTTGTCCTATGTCCTACAGGAAAATAGAGGTCATATAAGTTGTTATGACACATGGAAACAAAAACATACTGGCCCATACATGCAAAGAAAAGTGCACATTATGTGGTGATTAGCATCATTTAGAAAAGTCCACCTCACCCTGATTAAGCCCCTTCCCCATTATGAGGCAATTAACATCATTTAGACACTCCCATCTCACTCTGATTCAGCCCCTCCCATATTATGAGGTGATTAGCATCATTTAGACACTCCCATCTCACCCTGATTAAGCCCCCCACATTATGAGGTGAATAACATAATTTAGACATTGCCATCTCACTCTGATTCAGCCCCTCCCATATTATGAATTGAATAGAATCATTTAGACAAGCCCATCTCACCCTGATTAAGACCCTCCCACATTATGAGTTATATAGCATCATTTGGACACTCCCATCTCACCATAATTAAGCCCCTCCCACATTATGAATTGAATAGAATCATTTAGACACTCCCATCTCTCCCTGATTAAGCCACTCCCACATTATGAGGCAATTATCATCATTTAGACACTCCCATCTCACCCTGATTAAGCCACTCCCACATTATGAGGCGATTAGCATCATTTAGACACTCCCATCTCACCCTGATTAAGCCCCCCACATTATGAGGTGAATAACATAATTTAGACATTGCCATCTCACTCTGATTCAGCCCCTCCCATATTATGAATTGAATAGAATCATTTAGACAAGCCCATCTCACCCTGATTAAGACCCTCCCACATTATGAGGTATATAGCATCATTTGGACACTCCCATCTCACCATAATTAAGCCCCTCCCACATTATGAGGTGAATAACATCATTTAGACACTCCCATCTCACCCTGATTAAGCCCTTCCCACATTATGAGGCAAATAGCACCATTCAGACAGTCCCATCTCACCCTGATTAAGCCCCTCCCACATTAGGTGACTAGCATCATTCAGACACTCCCACATCACCCTGATTAAGCCCCTCCCACATTATGAGGAGAATAGCTTCATTTAGATAAGTCTGTCACCTTGATTAAGCCCCTCCCACATTATGAGGTGAATAGCATAATTTAGACACTCCTATCTCACCCTGATTAAGCCCCTCCTACATTATGAGGCAAATAGCATCATTCTGACATTCCTATCGCACCCTGATTAAGTCCCTCCCACATTATGAAGTTAATATCATAGTTTAGACAAGTCCATGTCACCTTGATTAAGCCCCTCCCACATTATGAGGTGAATAGCATCATTTAGACACTCCCATCTCACCCTGACTAAGCCCCTCCCACATTATGAGGTGAATAGCATCATTCAGACATTCCCATCGCACTCTGATTAAGTCCCTCCCACATTATGAGGCAAATAGAATCATTTAGACATTCCCATCCCTGGTCCTGTATGTTTATCCAGAGGCCATGAATGAGAAGGTGGCCAGGCATGATCACACAACACACATACACAACTGAACATACACCAACACCACACACACACTCACTGAGGCCCAACACTTATTTACCCCTCAGCCTCTGTCCCTGCTCAGAACCTGACCAGTAACCACATTCCAGAATAGTAAACAAATTAGGGGGTGAGAGAAACGTTATTAGAAGACTGCAGTAGAGTCTGCACAGATTATCTCTATTCTGGACTGAAAGAAGATATAAAAAGCCATATACAAACAGGAAATGAGGAGTAACCACTGCTCCATAGGGGACAAAGAAAATAGCATATGTATTTAACCCTTTGAGTGCCAGAGGGGTACGGAACACATTGCTTTGCAATGTGTTCCATACCCTTCTGGTGCTCCAAGGGTTAAACTGGTGTTTTAGCACCTTGAATGCTGCTGAGCAAAGTACACTTTTATTAAGAAAAAACACGTTATAGGATTTTTTCTCATGAGCAAAACAAGAATATTCCCACTACTGGGAAAGTTTTAAATTCAAAACTTATTACAGCTCAGAGTGATTACTATTATTTTTAAACAACAGTGCCAGCTAGTGTCTAAAGGCTTCTATTTTTTCACAATGTACTTTATGGGGGAGCTTTAGGCTCTCTATAAGAAAGGAACAGCACCACCTGGTGACCAGAGTCAAAAATTGTATTTGAATTAAAAAGTTGTGTCTTAACCCTTTGAGTGTCAGAGAGGTATCCAACACGCATACAGGGTTAATAACTTTAGAATTAAAAAAAATGTGGTCTGGGGGCCCATGGCAATTTCTGCACCAGGGGCCCGTTGGTTTCTAGTTACGCCTCTGCCCAAAATGTCTTTTCCCAGGTGTAATATGTCCCTTTGTCTGCTCAATGTTGATCCAGGATTTATTTGGTTTCTTTAAATCCTTAAGTCCATTAAAAGCAAAAACAGCCTTAAGCGATCAAAGGCAAAGCAGAACTGCAGGTCAATATACAGCAAGTAAGGGTATTACCCAGAGGTCTGGCTAATTGGTGCATTTTGTTGTCCACTCTCTATTGGCAGCCAAGCAGAGAATGATTAGATTAGTGGGGGGAGGAATCACAAGGGGATGTATTTAAAGTGGACATGTTACTACACATTATTTAGTCTCATTAAAGGGACACTAACGTCCCATAAAATGTTTTTTTTGTTTTGTAGATTAAAAAAAAAATTCTGTGCAGCAAATCCCATCTCTCAAACGTTTATGGCTTGAGAGATATTTGGTCCTAAAGTTCCTCCCTCCCTCCCTCCCTCCCCTTCCCCTGATGTCAGCTGTGAGATGACACCAGGAGTTCCTGGTCTGAGGACCGACAGGCGGCTCTTCAGCAGAGCCGCAATAGTGTGATTTAAAAAGAAATACTTCGTTGGAACAGTCTACAAAGTGTGACTGGTTTGCAAGCACACTTTTTAGACCAGTGGTTCTCAGCCCGTGCCCTCAGTGGCTACTAACAGGCCAGGATTTGAGAATTTCCTTTTAAGAGCACAGGTGAGTTAATCAATATGACTGAGCCTCTGATCAACACACTTGTGTTCTAGCAGGGAAATTCCTAAGTCCTGGCCTGTTATTGGCCACTGTTTTAGACCATTCCAAACAAGTATTTCTTTTTAAATCGCGCTATTGCGGCTCTGCTGAAGAGCATCCACGTGTCGGCCGACATGGATCTCCTGCTGTCTGCTTTACAGCTGATATCAGAAGAGACAGAACTTTAGCTGCAAATATCTCTCAAACAGTAAAGGTTTGGGAGATAGGATTTACTGCACAGAATTTATTTTTCTTTAACTCCTTAAGGACCGATGGTCATGGGACATTTCCGTCCCATAATGACCGCATAGGGGCACTTTGACGCGCTGGTACACGTGACCTGTCGTGTGTATCGGCGCGTCACTATGGGGCTTGAAAGAGATCGCTCCGATCTTGGAGAGGTCTATTTCAGGCCCTATTTTTACTTACAGCGCTCCCGGTAGAGCGCTGTAAGTAAAAAGTACGTGATGTACCATGACCGTTATCGGTCCTTGAGTAGTTCAAGGACCGTGACGGTCCTGGTACGTCAAGGGTCCTTAAGGGGTTAATCTACAAAATAAAAAAAAAATTTATGGGACATTACTGTCCCTTTAACTCTCTGAGTGCCAGAGGAGTGTCCAGTGCATTGGTTCTGTGGTTGGGTTTATTTTAAGAACCAGA
Organism: Rhinophrynus dorsalis; assembly: GCA_037306005.1. Taxonomy (NCBI): domain Eukaryota; kingdom Metazoa; phylum Chordata; class Amphibia; order Anura; family Rhinophrynidae; genus Rhinophrynus; species Rhinophrynus dorsalis. The sequence continues at coordinate 31,692,919 of CM074721.1, read as the reverse complement.
CAGGGAAGTTCGACTTGCTGGCACAGGTGACGGAGCACGTATGCCAGTGTGCAGAACGGGGGTCTGATAGTGACAGTTCCAGTCAATTTCAGACCCTGCTACTACTCACAGCCCTCCTGCAGGAACACTATGAGTAAAAAACGTATGATGTGCCAGGACATTTGGAGTGCCAGAAGGCCTCGAAGAGTTAAATGGATGATCCAGCAACCCTACATATGCACAAGATCAAAAGTAGAGCCATGACTGGGCAGCTCAAATCCACCAAAGGGAACAAGCAGAAATTCACATGTATATAAATGGGTCATTTAAAGGGATAGTAATGTTTCACAAAAACAGCAGCTCCAATTAATCATCATAGTATTTGGGCCATAGAAAGTGTTATTTCAATACTGTCAGAGTTGTAGTTCAAGAGTAATTGACTGATAAAGTATCCCCCTCCCGCCCCTTTTACCTAGTGTAACACTGCTCACTTCAGATGTGGAATCTGGTCCATAGACCGGACAGATAACAGCAGGGGACAATCTTCTTCCTATGAGAACAATGAAAGCCCTGCCCCCCTTGACAAGTTTTTCAGGTTTTTCCTTTATCTTAACTGAAGATTGTCCCTCTCTGCAGTCTACCTGAGCACCTCCCTTCTGTTCTGGCTGAGCAGTGTTACATCAGTACAAGGCGCGGGAGGGGGATAATTTGTCATTGAATTACTCTTGTACTACAACTCTGACAGAATTGATATAACACTCTCCAAAGTCCAAATACTATGATGATTAATTAGAGCTGCTTTTATTATGAAACATTACTATCCCTTTAACTTTTAGGAAGAATGTATGAATCCAACAGCACAGCTCCTCTTGAATACTAGATGTCGCCAAAGAAATCCAGATTTTAAAAATATAAATTCAATAATACAAGGTACGGTTGGGATTATGGAGATTTCATTCGCCAGCAGCTGTAATGGACTACCGCTATAATAATATATACTTAATAAGAAAGTTAAACTAAAACAATACTATTTGTATTATTGCCCCTTTAAGTGCAACAGGAAAATGCTAAGGAATAAAGACAGTATGGTAAGTAGCAGTGAAATGTGCACATCCCTGACGTGCTCCTCTGCTGCTGTCTCTATCCTATTAATGTGACATGTGTTGGTGCTTGCAGGGTTAGATTAGATGCGTGGGCGCCCTGTCAGCTCATGTCATCCTCCTTCTCCTCCCTCCTATCACAGTTCAGTTAATGGGGAGGAAAGCTTTGCTTAACCCTTTCACACATCGACAACATCAATGCAGAAATGACATACTAAATCTGTTGCCTGTGATGAAAGTTAAAGGAGCAGTAAAATTTTTTTTATGAAAATCTACATGTTATAGGACTCCTGCTGAGTAAAACAAGGTCACTTCCAGGGGAGGGCTGGCAATTTGTGGTCCAGGGGCAAATACATTCAAGTGTCCCATTTCTATTATCGTTCCAGGCCACTGTTCCAGCCCACACCCTTTTGTTAATTTTAAAATTGGCATTAATGTTGTGACGTAAGTCACGTGATACCACATAGCTTACAGTTGAAATGGGGCTACACTAGTGCGCCACTACAAAGCTTACAATTTAAGTAAAGCTTATCTAGTGATACTAGACAGCTTACAAGGGAAATGGTTTATGCTACTAGTGTAGCTCCATTTGGATTGTACCTCTGTGGTATCACTAGTGTAGCTCCATTTACAGCAGCAATCGGGAGATTTAGTGAGATGCAGTGGCCTAGCAGCCCAGACATATGACCAGCCCAGGGGGCAATTGCCCCCCTGCCCCCCAGGCCAGCCCTCCCCTGGTCACTTCCACTGCTGTCAGCTGCTTTATCAAACATTATAACAATTCAAATAATCAGGAAGTGAATTTACTGTGTTTACTTCCTGATAGTTCTGACAGGAAGTGACTCAGCAGTTTTTTTCACATTCTTTGGAGAACTGTAAATCAATGACTTTCCTCTCCATTAGAATGAAACAGAAAAACTAACTGTAATTTGACCACTAGAGGACACTGCTAATGTAAAAAAAAACCAAACACAGGTTTAAACAGTAATAAGTCTGGAAATACGCATCTCAGCAGTGGGAGTACACTTATTTTACTCAACATGAAATGCCATACAATATATATTTTATCATAAAAAAAGTTAAAAAAAAAAAGAATGCTGAACTATGGTGGCTTTGACACAAGCAACTGCTGACTTGCGTGATCCCACCAAAGTCAAGCATGCTGCAACTTTAATGTGTTCCCCCCAGAATGCACATACATTTAACCCCTTACTGACTGTGGCTGGCAGTTAAGGTCCACGGGGCATTTTTGTTTTTCCCCTTTGGATTGGGTTGCAGCCACGCAGGGACCCCTGAATTCCATGACATGCCAGGACCATCACTGGTCCTTAATGCAAGTTTACCCATAACGGTCCTGGCACGTCATGGGTCCTTAAGGGATCAAATGCCCCTTTTGGATACCTCTCTACCGTCCTAAGTGTTACCTGAACTGTCTTTATCTATGGGAATTTGTATTTGTCACTATATTGAAGATGGTTCTGTATAGAATAACTCCTAGGTGAGATTTACTAAGGTGTGATAAGAGGAGATAACTTCTCTAGTGAGATAAACTCTCCAGTTCCTATGTTATCCTATGGGAGAGCTTTAGATATAGACTACAGGGGGAGATGTACTAAGGTGTGATAAAGAGGAGATAACTTTGTCAGTGAGATAAACTCTCCAGTCCCTATGTTATTCTATGGGAGAGATTTAGTTATAGACTACAGGGGGAGATGCACTAAGGTGTGATAAAGAGGAGATAAAATCTCCAGTGAGATAAACTCTCCAGTTCCTATGTTATTCTATGGGAGAGCTTTAGTTATAGGCTACAGGAGGAGATGTACTAAGGTGTGATAAAGAGGAGATAACTTCTCCAGTGAGATAAACTCTCCAGTTCCTATGTTATTCTATGGGAGAACTTTAGTTATAGACTACAGGGGAGATGTACTAAGGTGTGATAAAGAGGAGATAACTTCTCCAGTGAGATAAACTCTCCAGTTCCTATGTTATTCTATGGGAGAACTTTAGTTATAGGCTACAGGAGGGAGATTTAATATGGTATGATAAAGAGGAGATAACTTCTCCAGTGAGATAAACTCTCTAGTTCCTGTGTTATTCTATGGCAGAGCTTTAGTTATAGGCTACAGGGGGAGATGTACTAAGGTGTGATAAAGAGGAGATAACTTCTCCAGTGAGATTAACTCTCCAGTTCCTATGTTATTATATGGGAGAACATTAGTTATAGACTACAGGGGAGATGTACTAAGGTGTGATAAAGAGGAGATAAAATCTCCAGTGACATAAACTCTCCAGTCCCTATGTTATTCTATGGGAGAACTGTAGTTATAGGCTACAGGGGGAGATGTACTAAGGTGTGATAAAGAGGAGATAACTTCTCCAGTGAGATAAACTCTCCAGTTCCTATGCTATTATATGGGAGAGATTTAGTTATAGACTACAGGAGAGATGTACTAAGGTGTGATAAAGAGGAGATAACTTCTCCAGTGAGATTAACTCTCCAGTTCCTATGTTATTATATGGGAGAACTTTAGTTATAGACTACAGGAGAGATGTACTAAGGTGTGATAAAGAGGAGATAACTTCTCCAGTGAGATTAACTCTCCAGTTCCTATGTTATTATATGGGAGAACTTTAGTTATAGACTACAGGGGGAGATGTGCTAAGGTGTGATAAACTTTCCAGTTTCTATGTTATTCTATGGGAGTGCTTTAGTTATAAACTACAGGTGAAGATGTACTAAGGTGTCTTTCACAGGATTAACCTTTGTGTGCCAGAGTGGTACACAACGCATTGCTTTGCAATGCTTTGCGTACCCCTCTGGCACTCAAAGTGTTTACTGTTAGGGGGAAGCAATGGGGGGGTCTGTTTTCTGAACCCCATTAAGATTTCCAGCAGATCCACTGGATAGTGAGTGTGCTCGCTGTGCAGGAAAGTGGCTAGGTGAGTGTAGATGTCTATGGTCAGTACACCCCCCTTCCCTGAGTACAGTAACCCTAGGCTCCTGCTAGGATTTTCCTCCAGTTAAAAGTGGGCGGTAGATGTAATTGATGCTGACAGTGGCTGCTGTCCATTCATGTAGATACAGGTTTACAGGAGCAGCCAATCAATAGGAAGATAATTGGTTCAGGACCCTGGACAAGGCAGGAGAAAGGGCATCACTTAATAGATGGGATTATGATCAGGACATTGTGAATGAATTACAGTGGAATCCATAAAGGACGATAGACACCTCCATATAATACCTCCCCCTCCACACCATTTACATTACTATGGCCCGAAAATACTATGAACCTTCTGAAATTTGCCATAGAGATATGTGTTCAACCAGTCCTGGATATATTGTCCATGGAGACCGACATGACATTTGCTGGCAGATTATTCAGACTGAAGCAAGCAGAGAGCATCAGCCTACTTACCCCTTTAACCCCTTAACAACCGGCAGTGAGGCAGACGGGAGTTAAAGGGACAGTAATGTCCCATTAAAAAAAAAATCTTCTTTTGTAATGTTTAAAAAATTAAGCATGTGGCACAAATCCGATGGCTCAAAACTTTATAGTTTGAGAGATATTCACATGTAAAGTTTCCCTTCTCCTGATGTCTGTAAAGCGACAGAAGGAGATCTGTGTCGGCCGACACGAGGAGGCTCTTCAGCAGAGCCGCAATAGCGATATTGGAAAAGAATTACTTAATTGGAACTCTCTACAAAGTGTGCAAACCAGACACACTTTGGAGACCTTTCCAATGAAGTAATTATTTTCCCATGTCTCGATTTTGGCTCTGCTGAAGAGCCGCCGGCTGGTCCCAGGACCGGGATCTCCTTCTGTCAGTTTTATGGGACATTAGTGTCCCTTTAAAGACTGGGGGACTTTTTTTATTTTTGGTCTAATATATTCAGGGGTCCCTGAACAGCGTGCAGTCGCGAGGGGACCCCTGAATTCCATGACATGCCAGGACATTAATGGGTCCTTAACTCAAGTTTTCCCAGGAGGGTCCTGGCACATCATGGGCCTTTAAGGGGTTAAGAACCAGAGTGGTGCGGAAAGCATTGCAAATCACACACTTCTAGTCCGGTGTGCACTGAGCAGAGTTTGAGGTCTGGTGGTCCTTCTAACAACTGTCATGTCAGCCTCCATGGAGATGACATACTGAACTGATTCACAGTCTCATCTCTTGAAACAAGGACCAAGGAAAAATGTATAAGGGCTGTTAGGATTTCCTGGCCGTGATAAGGGAAGGGGTTATTAGGATGTGTTACTTCCCCTTTAATATGTGCAACCCTTATCATGCTGGATGTCAGAGTAATGAACAATACAACAAATTCCTTTTGAGATCCATGGCAGAATTTAACCAGCCTCCCATCGGTAATCTGTGTATTAAAAGAGCACTGGTGCTAAAATTCAACTTGATTAACCCCTTAAGGACCCTTGACAGTCCTGGCACGTCATGGGTTGGGGAGCGATAAGGACCCATGACGTGCCAGGACCGTCATGGAATTCAGGGCTCCCCGCGCGGCTGCACGCTGTTCGGGGAGCTCTGAATCGGATGGTGAGGAAAAAAAAATGGTCCATGGTCGTAAAGTGCCGGCCAGGTACACGATCGGACCTTCCTTAAGGGGTTAATTAAAAGTCCACGTTGTGAAGTTCACATATATATTTGCTTTGGAACTACATCATAAATTGCAGTACACAGAATCCTGAAATGCTTCTCGCCTGTGTATTTCTCAGGAAGATTTAAAGCAGGACAACCACCCCTTCTAAACTTGTCCCCAGATAATTCCACATCTGGGGACTAGCTGCTCAGTAGCGCTAGTCGCCAGAATTATTACCTGGTTATTGAGAATTATACACTGTTCCCAGACTGACAGGCAGGAAACAGCGCAGACATCTTCCCATAGTGACGTCTGTGTGCCTGCACTGTCACTCCCAGCCTCCTCTAGGAGGCACTGCTAGGAGCCGTATGGCTCCAAAAGGGACTGACAGCGCAGGCGCACAGACGTCACTATGGAAAGATGTCTGCGCTGTTTCCTGCCTGTCAGTGTTTAATTCTCAATAACCAGGTAATAATTCTGGCGACTAGCACTATTGAGCAGCTAGTCGCTAGATGGGTAATTATTTGGGGGCAAGTTTAGAAGGGGTGGTAGTTCCTCTTTAATAGTGACGACTGCTCAATATCCATAGTTTCTCTCCTGCCAAACTAGTATGAATTGTGGAAGAGAAATCAATGTGTTTCTCCTAAAGGGACAACATTATTGCTTATTATTAAAAACGAAAATGTTGTAGGGATTGTTCCATTAAGTAAAACAACGATACACCCACTTCTAGGAGAAGCTTTATTTAAAGGTTTTTGTAGTACAAACCTGATTTTTGTTGGCTGCATTAGTTCCATGATCTGTGTATTCTACAAGGATGCTATTGCAGATTGTAGAGAATTATGGTGAGTGACAAAAGCCATCCATAGACAATAACAACAGCAACAACAACACCCTCATCATGGAAAAGTCATGATAGTAGTGCACCTAACATTGACGTTTTTGCTCTGTAATAACATTTGATTGAAGTGGAAGTACCTTTGTTTTTATTCAATAGGAAAATGCTTCTCTAGGTATCTATCTATCTATCTATCTATCTATCTATCTATCTATCTATCTATCCAGGGCTTATAATATGAAGTCCTTTGCTACTAGCCAGACCTGAAAAGTTACTTGCCACTGCAAGCCATAACATACCAACCAGGGCTGAATTTCTACTCGCCAGGGCTAAATTTTCAATCGCCACTTACTAGTGGCGAGTACAAGTTTTGAGCCCTGTATCTATCTTATTATCTATCTGCCTGTCTGTCTATCAGTAGCTATCTATTTATGTATCTGTATCTATCTATCTGTATCTATCTGCCAGTATCTATCTATCTATCTATCTATCTATCTATCTATCTATCTATCTATCTATCATCTATCTATATCTATCTGCCTGTATCTATCTATCTGCATCTATCTATCTATCTATATCTATCTATATCTATCTATCTATCTATCTATCTATCTATCTATCTATCTATCTATCTAATCTGAACAGAACGGCAATATATAAACTGGCCAAATCAGTAGACATTACAGCAATATATAAACTGATAAATACACTGACCCAGGGGCCAACAGGTTCTCGTTCTGCATTTGTGAAAATATTTTTGTAATACGGGGACCAAAAAATATGTTTGCACGGGGCCTTCCAACAACTAATTACACCACCGGGAGCAATCAAACCCCAAAGAGGATAGTGTAACGCCACAACCAGTCTGGCAGCGACAATAAGGCCAATGGCATCATATAAACATTTGTATGTACAATAAAAGTGATGTTTTACATTTTTAAGCTCCAACTTATGTGGTTCATTTCAAATCCATATATTCCAGAGCGTTACAGGTTATACTAAGCTCCTGAGAAAATACAGTAGAGCTACAGTGCCGAAATGAAGAGGTACATCTGAGGACTGAAACACAGAGACCTACAGATTAGCCCTTTGAGAGCCAGAGGGGTATGCAATGCATTGCTTTGAGTACCCCTCTGGCACTCAAAGGGTTAAAGCAGGAGAGTGGTAGAGTAAAAACGATACCTTTATTGGCTAGAATATATACTGATGGCAGATTTAAAAGTATATTCCCAAGACCTCCACTGCTCTCCTATAAACAGCTCCCCAACCTGAAACAACTGGTGGTGAAGAGCCCCCATAAGAATGCAACAGAAAGTGGTACTTCTCCCTGTCTACAAAAGACGTGCGGAACCTGTACACATATGTACCACAGATACAGTGCCCATACCACATTCCCATCAAAACCACAATATCAAGACATCAATGACAAATTCTTATGTGGCTTATGTGTGAAATGTCCCAAAACAAGACCATATGTAGGAGAGACTTAAAGGAGAAGTAAACTTTTTTAATGAAAACATATTTTATAGAGCTTTTCCTGCTGAATAAAACAAGGTCACTCCCATCGCTGTCAGATGTTTTATTCAAAATTTATAGCAGTTCAAGTAATCAGGGAGTGAATTTACTCTGTTTACTTCCTGATAGTTCTAACTGACAGGAAGTGAATTTACTGTGCTTATTTCCTGATAGTTCTAACTGACAGGAAGTGCATTTACTGTGTTTACTTCCTGATAGTTCTGACAGGAAGTGACAGGCAGTTTCTATCACATTCTATGGAGAACTGTATGTCTCTGACTTTTCTGACTTTCCTCTCCATTAGAATCTAACAGGAAATCTAATTAGAATTTGACCACTAGAGGCACTGCTAATGTAAAAAAAACATGGGTTTAAACTATAATAACTCTGGAAATACAAATCTCTCGGCGGTGGGAGTACCCTTATTTTACTCAATAGGAAAATCCCTACAATATATATTTTTTCATAAAAAAAAAGTTTACTGCTCCTTTAAGAAAATGGATGAATGCTAATAGGCCCAATGTAAACAACAAAGGAGACATACTAGTCGGTCAAAATTTTTGCAAAACTGATCACAGAATTAAATTACTTTAATATTACTAATCCCCATAGTATAGCTCTTTAAAAAATAATTCAATTTCTCCCAGGTTCATCTCTCAAACCTTTATGGTTTGAGAGATAACCGTAAGCAAAGTTCCCCCCTCCCTCCCCCTTCCCTGAAGTCAGTGTTGTACTGACTGCAGGGATATCCGGTCTGACTTTCATCAGGCGGCTCTGCAACAGAGCCGAGAGCGCTTTAGTAAAAAATAATTATTTCACTGAAACGGTCTTCTACATGTGCTTGCAAACCAATGACATGTAGAAGACCGTTTCAGTGAAATAATTATTTTTCACTAACGCGATCTCGGCTCAGCTGCAGAGCCACAAGCCTGTCGTACGACAGACTTCCCCCGCAGTCAGTACAAAGCTGACTTCAGGGAAGGGGGAGGGAGGGGGGAACTTTGCGTTTGGTTATCTCTCAAACCATAAAGGTTTGAGAGATGAACCGGGGGACAACTGAATTATTATTTAAAGAGCTACAATATGGGGATTAGTAATATTAAAATATTACTATCCCTTTAAAGATCTCAAGGTAACTGTACTGATGGGAAATTTTAGGACACAGAGAGACATAAAGATCTGAGAGTATAAACTGCTAACTAAGTTTAACACTCTGAACTGTGGCCTGTACCGACTAGGAGTTTATGTCACATTATCCCACAGAGTAAACATATTTTGGGCCCTTTGGGTGCCGTGGGGTTGCACAGATCATTGCAAATTATGGGTGCTTGGAGGTGTAACCCATACATTATATAGACTTATCCATCCCTGGCCAAAGACTAATAATCACTGGAGAATCAATATGGTAATAAATCCTGTTTGTATTTTTTAGTCATTACGCAGAAATTCTGCTGGAGCCTAGGGAATGAATTATAGACAATACTGATCAGAAAATTCACTGCCAGTGGAATCTAATTTATATGAGTGTGTAAGCTGTCATGCATTATGTATTCAGGCTTCATTATTATAATGCCGGAAGGAGAGACCTATTTTGTCTTGAAAGCTGCATGTTAGAGCTGCTCAGCCAATAAAGGTATCACTTTTACCCTACTCCATCTCCTGTTATTTCTGTGCCTAAGACAGTACCACACTTTTTTTTTTTTAAAAAAACTACAGATTAACCCTTTGAGTGCCAGAGGTGTACGCAAAGCATTGCTTTGCAATGCATTGCGTACCCCTCTTACACTCAAAGGGTCATAGCTACTGATTTGGAAATCGTACTAACACTCCCCATAATCAGAAAGACCGACTTTGATTTTTTATTCTATTGTTGTCTATTACAGTATAGTATTATAATTGACTGGAGAAACCCTAAACTTGAGACATACATAATAACATAGTAATATAGTAAATTAGGTTGAAAAAAGACACAGATCCATCAAGTTCAACCTTTGCCTCATATCCCAGAGATATGAGAATTATTTAGCTTTCCTGCTACCAAATAAGTTAGTCCTTATCAGACCTTCCTGTTTTACCTACTAATACACAGTATAACCCTGTATGTTCCTCTTGAAAGAAATGTGTCTAATCTTCTCTTAAAAGTATCCATTGTATGTGTCATTACCACATCCTTGGGCAAAGAATTCCATAATGTAACAGACCTTACTCTAAAAAACCCCTTCCTCTGCTGAAGTAGAAACCTCTTTTCCTCTAATCTCAAGAGGTGCCCCCTGGTTATTTGCAATGGAACTGGAGAAACGCCCCCCCCCCCAAGTCATTTAAATGGAGATTTAAGTTTCAGATACTAGAATGTTAGAGAGATATTTTGCAATGTGCTGGAAATCTCTCTAGCAATCAAAAGGTTAAAAGCTCTATTTAAAAGGCAATTATCACTTTTGATAAGTCTGGTCGTATGTGAAATGTCCGTGACTGTAATGCACAACCCTACAATGACTCCATTGCTGCCCATTCGGCTGGAACGAAACTCAGAAGCATGTGGCTCTCAGGCAGAGCCTTCACTCTCAGAGGTGCAGCATCCATAGTTGGTGCAGAGGATCTATGGGAACTGCATCCTGCCAGACAGGAGCCTGAACAGTGACATTTCAGTCCTGTAATTCAGACTTTTCTAGCAGGACCAACTAAGAGTATCCTTTTAAACGTTTGCACACAAAAGAGCGTGTGACCAGATGACAAGGTTACCATGTGGCCATACTAAAAATTACGATATGAGAATCTCGCACTGCATGACAGCGTGAGATTCTCATGTTGAATAGTAAAAGGTCGCACGCTGCCCCGGAATAGCATTGTATGCAAAGATGAAGAGATAATGTCAACCTTATTATGCCGGGGCAGCGTGCAACCTTTTACTATTCGACATGAGAATCTTGCGCTGTCATGTAATGCAAGATTCTCATGTCGACATTTTTAGTATGGCGACATGGTAACCTTGTCAATTGGTCGCACGCTCTTCTGCGTGCAACCATTTAAAAGCAAACCCAACGAAGGAGCCACAAGGGTAACTTTAAAGACCCCCATTCTGCTGCCCTGTTGGTCCCCCAGCACAAACAGTTAATTCCCAAATTCATCAGCAAGACTGCTCCCAGTGGAGCTAAACTGTCAGTGGTGCACATTCCTTATGATAGTTGCTCTTTAAAGGGATAGTAATACTTAACATGTTAAAAATATGTATTGTAGGGTTTAAAACAAGAATACTTCCACTTCTGCATGGTGTTTCATTCAAAAGTTATTACAACTCAAACTTGAATTTTTTAGGTGAAATATCGCAGTGACCTGAAATTGCACAGTGGCGCAGTTTCTACATCATCCTATGGAGATTTATGGTCAACTGACCAGAGCTGCCCATAGGATGGTGTAGCAACAGCTCTACTGTAACATTTCAGGCCACTAAGACACTGCAGCTTAAAAAATAAAAGGTTGAGCTGCAATAACTCTGGAATAAAACACATTTCAGCAGTAAGAGTACCCTTGTTTTAACCAAGGAGATAAACCCTACAACATTTTTTTTTTACATTTTAAGTATTACTGTCCCTTTAAATCAATGGTAAACCTGGGAGTTTTAGTCCCCTATAGTGCAGTTGGTATATTCCAGAATTACTCCAGTTCTGCACAATACATTGGTCTACCTATATCTGCTGCAGTTTCGTACTGTTGATTTATCCATCCCACACCCACTCAGCTTCCCATCTATCCTCGTTGGGCTTGGCTTCCTGCCTTGCACTGTTTACTAAGCCAGGTTGGGGCTAAATCCAATAATACTGCAGATGAGAGAATGATCAAAGTCATTCTAATACATACAGTTACACTGCAAATATTCCCCGTACCACAGGGAGCTGCTTAGGTTTCAAAGGGAAGCATATCTAAGACACACTAATTATCAGTGTCTACTGTTTTTATTAAAATGTGCTGAGCAATAATTATTTGCAATACATATTTAAAATGCAACTCAAACAAGCTATGTAAAATAATTAAAAATAAAATATAAATGGGTCGCACAGACCAGGGCAGGCCCAGACTGGCCATCGGGCATACCGGGCATTTGCCCGGGCGTCCGGTCTGGGTCCGGTCCGGGAATTAAAAAAAAATGAATCATTAAACGAGTTTGGGCCGTCTTTCACTTTCTGAAAGACGGCCACCCCGTTACAAGTTTCCTGGTGGGCGGGCAATCAATGTGCGGCCGTGTGGTGCACCACACGTGATTATAAGCTCTCCCCACGATCACCGTCGGCCGACAGCTCAACCCATGGGCTGCTCAAAAAATAAAAATTGGCTGCTCAACCTTAAATGCCCGGGCATATTTTTTGTCCCAGTCCGGGCCTAGACCAGAGGAGTTTGAACCGTGTCCTCAGTGGTGAAGGATAGCAGGATCTCCTCACATGAACACAAGTGAATCAGTTAGTGGTTCAGTCATCTGAAGGATCTGCCTGAATTAACAACATTCATTTGTATTTAGGCCTTTGACAGCCAGAATGCTTAGCAGTACATTTATTGCTTCACAATACATTACTTACCCCTCCGGCACTCAAACGGTTAATTAAGGAGACCCTGAAAATATGCACTATTGGGGGGTCTTGAGGACAGGTCTGAGCACCCCTGATATAGACAACCATTGTCACAGCAGACCAAAAAAGTGGCTTAACTCATTGAAAACCCATTGTGTTTCACATTCATCTGGTCCTCAAGGGGTTAAAAGGAATATGAATGCTGAGATAAACATTACTATTACATCACAGAATGAGTCTGATGTATTAAGAAGAACTGCAGTTCTGCAGCAAAATACTGGGGGTACCATTGGGCTCACAAGAAGACCTCTGTAGCATTCAAGGGGTTAAAATCCCCATTTAAATTGATGGATTTTTGCTTTCCCCCTGTGCATACTTGGGAATCTTCTTGCCCCAAGTCTGCGGATATCCACTGAGGTCTGGGGGGTGGGAGCATCCAATGGATGTAATTTGCATCATAAAGCAGGTGGGGCTTGATTGGGTGATTGGGGTGGGTTGGACTGGGAAGAGAGGAGGAGGGGTTTGCCCTTAAAATGGGCAGGGAGAGGGAAGAACAGGGAGGAGAGTGACCGGAAATGACAGGGAAGTGGGCGGAGTTACAAGGGAACTCACTAGGGTGACCACGGGTCCCGGAACGTCCGGGACTGTCCCTTATTTCAGGGCTATGTCCCGCGTCCCGGGTCCCCTTCAACCGGGACAATGAAGTGTCCCGGAATGAAGGCAAGCCGCCCTGGATGTCAGCCTGCAAGCGGTGTGTCACATCATGGACGCCGCTCGCGGCGTCCATGATATGACACACCGCTTGCAGGCTGACATCCAGGGCGGCAGTGCAGCTTACCTGGAGGCAAGCGCTCTAGTAATACAGAGCGCTGGGAGATGACATCACTCCCAGCGCTCCGCATTACTGGCCATACCGCGCGGGAGCTTCAGCTCTGTGCCGGAGGAGGCACAGAGCACATTCTACGCCGCTAGACCACCAGGGACTTAAGGTATGACGGGGCTAGGGTGACCACGTCCCGGAATGGCAGAAGGGAAATGTGGTCACCCTAGAACTCACTGAGCCATGAGAATAAGTCTCTGTCCTCTGAGACCTGGTAATTAACCCTTTGAGTGCCAGAGGGGTACGCAACGCATTGCTTTGCAATGTGTTGCGTACCCCTCTGGCACTCAGAGGGTTAAGCATAAGAACCAGAGTCTCAGATCCCTAGAGTTTCCAGGAATGCCCCTAAGTTATATTTGGTCTGCCTCTCAGGATTACACCAATTCATCTCTCCCAGGTGTCCCTCTTTGAGACTTAAATCCCACTCTCCCTCTTTCCCAGCTTGATGTCCCTCATTTTAGGAAATAAGACTGTGTGGTGTGTATAGAAGTGTATCGGCCTGGTATCCTTGTGTTTAGGAGATCAGACTGTGTGGTATGTATAGAAGTGTATCACCCTGGTGTCCCTGTGTTTAGGAGATCAGACTGTGTGGTGTGTATTGTGTGGTGTGTATAAAAGTGTATCACCCTGGTGTCCCTGTGTTTAGGAGATCAGACTGTGTGGTGTGTATAGAAGTGTATCACCCTGGTGTCACTGTGCTTAGGAGATCAGACTGTGCGGTGTGTATATAAGTGTATCACCCTGGTGTCCCTGTGTTTAGGAGATCAGACGGTGTGGTGTGTATAGAAGTGTATCACCCTGGTGTCCCTGTGTTTAGGAGATTAGATTGTGTGGTCTGTATATAAGTGTACCACCCTGGTGTCCCTGCATTTAGGAGATTAGACTGTGTGGTGTGTATATAAGTGTATCACCCTGGTGTCCCTGCGTTTAGGAGATCAGACTGTGTGGTGTGTATAGATGTGCATCACCCTGGTGTCCCTGTGTTTAGGAGATCAGACGGTGTGGTGTGTATAGAAGTGTATCACCCTGGTGTCCCTGTGTTTAGGAGATCAGACTGTATGGTGTGTATAGAAGTGTATCACCCTGGTGTCCCTGTGTTTATGAGATCAGACGGTGTGGTGTGTAAAGAAGTGTATCACCCTGGTGTTCCTGTGTTTTGGAGATCAGACTGTGTGGTGTGTATAGAAGTGTATCACCCTGGTGTCCCTGTGTTTAGGAGATCAGACTGTGTGGTGTGTATAGAAGTGTATCACCCTGGTTTCTCTGTGTTTAGGAGATCAGACTGTGTGTTGTGTATATAAGTGTATCACCCTGGTGTCCCTGTGTTTAGGAGATCAGATGGTGCGGTGTGTATAGAAGTGTATCACCCTGGTGTCCCTGTGTTTAGGAGATCAGATGGTGTGGTGTGTATAGAAGTGTATCACCCTGGTGTCCCTGTGTTTAGGAGATCAGATTGTGTGGTGTGTATATAAGTGTACCACCCTGGTGTCCCTGCATTTAGGAGATTAGACTGTGTGGTGTGTATATAAGTGTATCACCCTGGTGTCCCTGCGTTTAGGAGATCAGACTGTGTGGTGTGTATAGAAGTGTATCACCCTGGTGTCCCCATGTTTATGAGATCAGATGGTGTGGTGTGTATAGAAGTGTATCACCCTGGTGTCCCTGTGTTTAGGAGATCTGACTGTGTGGTGTGTATAGAAGTGTATCACCCTGGTGTTCCTGTGTTTTGGAGATCAGACTGTGTGGTGTGTATAGAAGTGTATCACCCTGGTGTCCGTGTGTTTAGGAGATCAGACTGTGTGGTGTGTATAGAAGTGTATCACCCTGGTGTCTCTGTGTTTAGGAGATCAGACTGTGCGGTGTGTATATAAGTGTATCACCCTGGTGTCCCTGTGTTTAGGAGATCAGACGGTGTGGTGTGTATAGAAGTGTATCACCCTGGTGTCCCTGTGTTTAGGAGATCAGACTGTGTGGTGTGTATATAAGTGTATCAAATTGCTCCACAGCAATACAACTCACACAAATGCTTTTATAAACGTCAGTATATGTGTTTATACATTAATGTGTGTGTATAAAATACTTTGGTCTTGCTCTAAATCATTTGTTCATTTTCATCAAGAGGTGTCAACAGGTCATGAAATAACGTAAACATTCTTGGTAATGCCGCATCCACCAACCACGCCCCTAGAAACACCCTCTGAAATAAAAGTGTCCCTCTTTGGTCATTTGAAATGTTGGGAGGTGTGGAGTCTCACAATCCCCTTGCACCTTTATCAATACGGAGATTAGTACAGAATTATTATTTTTAGTCCATAAACCTCAGTGTGATGTAACACTCAAAGTCATACATATAAACATTGTTACATTTTGACAGAATTTAACAGGACAGTGAATTTAACGTGCCCTGAGAAATATACAGAAAAATGTTGGAGTGATTTTGGTGTGACCACTCAGTTGGTTAACCCCTTAAGGACCGGTGCGCGCACCTGCTGCCGGCACTTGAGGACCATGGTGCTTTTTTTTTCTTCGCTTCCAGTTCAGGGCTTCCGGAGCGTCGTGCAGCCTCGCCGGGAGCTCTGAACTCCGTGACGTACCAGGACCATCACTGGTCCTTAAGTGCCGGACTTGCCGTGACGGTCCTGGCACGGCAATGGTCCTTAAGGTGTTAATGCACCTAGAATCTAGAATCTATATAAATCGTTGGTTAGAGCTATTTAGAATATGGAGTACAGTTTTGGGCACCAGTTCTTAACCCCTTAATGACTGACCACGCAGGCGCGTTGCGGTCACTAAAGGACCACAGAGGTTTTTTTTTTTGATTTGGATTCTGGACTCCCTGAACGACGTGCAGCCGCGGGGCGAGCCTGGAATTCCATGACGGTCATAGTACGTCATGGGTCGTTTACTTAGATCTACCCATGACGTAGTATGACTGTCAAGGGTCGTTAAGGGGTTAAAAAAGATATAACTGAATTGAAAAAAGTGTAGAGACGTGCAACAAAACTAATAAAAGGGTTGGAGGATCTGAGTTATAAAGAGAGACTAGCCAAACTGGGTTTGTTTACATTAGAGAAGAGACGTCTAAGGGGCGATATGATTACCATTTACACTTATATTCTAGGTCTGTTACATGAATTATATATGCAAAGAGCTGAGCTAAGAATGAGAGGCCATCCAGTAAGTCTAGAGGAAAGGCTCTTTCGACTTAAAGGGATAGTAATACTTCATTTTATCTTTATTTTATTTTGTAGACATTAATAAAACATGAAGAATGATATAAGTCTTATCTCTCAAACCTTTATGGTTTATGAGATATTCACAAGCAAAGTTTCCCCTCCCGTCCCTTTTACCTAGTGTAAGCCATCTCTTCTCAGATGCGGAATGCAGTCCATAGACCAGACAGATAACAGAAGGGGACAATCTTCTTCCTATGAGAACAATGAAAGCCCTGCCCCCTTGACAAGTTTTTCAGGTTTTTCCCTTATCTTAATTGAAGATTGTCCCTCTCTGTATTCTACCTGGGCACCTCCCTTTTGATCTGGCTGAGCAGTGTTACATCAGCAAAAGGGGTGGGAGGGGGATACTTTGTCATTGAATTACTCTTGAACTACAACTCTGACAGAATTGAAATAAAACTCTCCAAAGTCCAAATACTATGATGATTAATTAGAACTGCTATTATTATGAAACATTACTATCCCTTTAACCCCTTAAGGACCGGCAAAGCTGAGGTGGATTTCACTTAAGGACGGGAGCAATTTTGACTTTTTTGACTATGTCTTTGTTCAACCATATTTTCTCTTTAATTCCTTTTGTACACCCACACAAATTATACACCTTTTTTTAAGCACAAGTAGGGCTTTCTTCTGATACCATAATTATATGAATACCTCATAGTGTATTTTGATTAAAATAGAAAAAAAGAGCAAAAAAATGAAAAAAACAACAGCATTTTGCTTACGTTTTCCTGTCAGGATTTGCATACCATTAGTTCATTACAAAAAATACCCCTAAATATATTCATTTGCTTCTCCTGAATATAAGAGTACCCCATATGCCTAGTATTTCAATCCCTTTCTCACATTTACAAGGTAAATATCACAAGATGGACGCCATTCTTTACAACCTGCAATTTTTCAACAATTAGTATGTCAGTATCATAGCTTAGTTGACGGTGCCAGAACCCAAAAATGTCCCACAAAGGTATATGTTTCTGAAAACTAGACAATATAAGGTAAATAATCAGGAACATTTGGAGTTTTTTATGCAGCTATTTTTCCAGAAATATGTTCCAAAATTGTGGTAATATTTTGTTTTTTTGCAGTTTTCACACTTACATTTCAATATTACTGTTTATATCAAGTGAAGGATAGGTGAAGATTTTTAAAAATGCATTGTTTAGTGTTCAGCTCCTTCTTCTGAATACGGCAATACCCCATATGCGTAGGTTTCACAAGGTTTGGGGGAGCTACGGGGCCCAAATTGGAACATGCGCTTTTCCAGTTTTACACTTTGAATTTTCACAGCTTGCATCACTGGTGCCATGTCTCATTTGGGGCTGTGTATCAGTGCTCCACTTTAAAATTTCCCCCAAAAGTGTATATTTTTGGAAAGTAGACATCCCAGGCTTTCATTTTATGTATGTTTTCAATTTTTTTATGCAGTCATTTTACCACGAATCCTTTGTAAATCTTGATGTACGTTAAAAATTCAGTGTTTTTCACACTTAGGTTTCAGTTTTGATGTGATTTTTAAGCACAGGATAGCTGAAGATTTTTAAAAATGCATTGTTTCATGTTCAGCCCCTTCTTCTGAATACGGCAATACCCCATATGTGTAGTTTTCACAAGGTTTGGGGGAGTTATGGGGCCCAAATTGGAACATGCGCTTTTCCAGTTTTACACTTTGAATTTTCACAGCTTGCGTCACTGGTGCCATGTCTCATTTGGGGCTGTGTATCAGTGCTCCACTTTAAAATTTCCCCCCAAAAGTATATATTTTTGGAAAGTAGACACCCCAGGATTTCATTTTATGTATGTTTTAAATTTTTTTACACAGCCATTTTACCACGAATCCTTCGTAAATCTTGATGTACGTTAAAAATTCAGCGTTTTTCACACTTAGGTTTCAATGTTGATGTGACTGATTTTCAAGCACAGGATAGGTGAAGATTTTTAAAAATGCATTGGTTCATGTTCATCTCCTTCTTCTGAATACGGCAATACCCCATATACATAGGTTTCTCAAGGTTTGGGGAAGCTACAGGGCCCAAATTGGAACATGTGCTTTTCCAGTTTCACACTTGTGTCACTGGTGCCATTTCTCATTTCAGGCTGTGTAACAGCGCCCCATTTTAAGATTTTCCCCCCAGAAGTGTATAGTTTTCAAAAGTAGATAACCCAGGCTTTCATTTTAGGCATGTTTTCAAATTTTCCACCAATCCCTCGTAAAACATTATTTAAATTAAAGAATCATCTCTTTTCCCAGTTACATTCCAATTTTGATGTGGATTTCAAGCACAGGATAGGTGAACATTTAAATAAATGCATTGATTAATGTTCAGTTGCTTTTTCCGAGTACAGTAATACCCCATATGCATAGGTTTGTCAGGGTTTGGGGGATTTACTGGGTTCAGTTGAGAACATGTACGTTTCCATTTTCAGACATGAAAAAAACAGGATTGTTCCCATTATATTTTCATAGTGTTAGATCTAAGGAGGGATGTGTTTTGGGAAAAAACAAAACAAAACAGGATATTTAAGGGGGAAAGCGTTGCCAAATAATTAAATTACAGAATTACTGCATTAGATTCATGTGATACTGCTTGAAGCAGTCACCAATGCAGAGCCCAGGTTATGTAAGGCAATCAGGACAGTAGAAGGTGGTTTCTTTCCGTTTGCCATTGGCGTAGCACACCCTGCAGCGTTTCTCTGGCTTACTCTTTTGGGGGGTTGGGGGGATTTTAAATGCAAAGTGTCCTAAACCGGGTCTCTGCTGTAAAACTGCTGTTGCCCCTGCCCCTTCAAACAAAAAATGGGAAATTACATGCATTTGGAACTGCAAAAAAAGTATTTTTTGAGTGGGGTTTGCCAATTTAAAAATGATATACGAATTATAAACTGCAGTTTGCATCAGGAAAATGGCAACCATCTTATACCAGGCTGTAGATTTTCTCATGGTGAGGTAAGGCTGCATGAGTTGATCACAAAGATCAACACCCCCCATGTGTTTATTATAGTCTCTGATGCAGACTGGTTTCCTGAGGACCGTGCCACGGATAGAGACTGGCACAGTTTCCTCGTCATGCATGGTTGTAAGCATGTACACTTCATTTTTGTCTCTAAATTTCACTGCCAGTAGCTCCTCTTGGCACAAAGCTACAGACGTTCCCTTTCGTAGCTTGCAGTTTATCATTTCTTTGGGCTTCCCTTTACAGTTTCTCCTAACAGTGCCACAGGCCACAGTGTCAAAATAAAAAAGTGATTTGAATAAAAGGGGGCTTGTGTAATAATTATCCACATATAATTGATATCCTTTATTTAATAGGGGGGAAATGAGATCCCAAACAATTTTGCCGTTGGTTCCCAGATATTCAGGGCAACCGGGAGGATCAAGCTGGCTGTCCTTGCCCTCATAAATACGAAACGCATAGGTGCATCCTGTGGCGCTTTCACACAACTTATACAATTTTACGCCAAACCTGGAGCGCTTGGAGGGGATATATTGCTTAAAACCCAACCTTCCCTTATACTTCATTAATGACTCATCACCAGATATTTGTTTTTGGGGGGTATAGTTTTCTGAACATTTTTTTTGTAAATGACTTATAAGAGGGCGAATTTTATACAGCCTGTCATACTGGGGGTGATCTTTGGGGAGGCACAGGGTGTTATCATTGAAATGCATGAAGCGCAAAAGCACTTCATAGAGTCTCCTGCTCATTGTTTGGCCAAAAATGGG
Source organism: Rhinophrynus dorsalis (assembly GCA_037306005.1). Taxonomy (NCBI): domain Eukaryota; kingdom Metazoa; phylum Chordata; class Amphibia; order Anura; family Rhinophrynidae; genus Rhinophrynus; species Rhinophrynus dorsalis. The sequence goes on along the minus strand of CM074721.1, from coordinate 31,672,500 downwards.
GGTAACGCATACAGGATTTTTTGCTCCAGTATGACCTGATGCTTGGCTTTTTAATAATCCCCATAGCCATAGTTAGGGCCCAGAATTTCCTGAATTCAGTAACATCAGTGGGGTACCATGATTGCTCCTTTGAAATGTAGCGTGTGTGATTGGCTGCAATATACTGGGCTGCATAAATATTTATTTGCTCTACAATCTCCCCCAAAATGTCCTCCCCCAAATATAAATTAAAAAACTGTTCATGGTTAAAACCAGCTACACCTACATTTATCCCTGCCTGTGAAATTGGGTATTTCTGGACTTAATCCTACTGGTGGTACCCATTCCCTAGGCTCTGGCTGAGGGGCAGGCCTTGTGGCAGCTCTTGGAGTATGTCTTGCAGCAGCTCTTGGGGTATGTCTTGGGGCTGCTTCTCGGGCATGTCTTTGGCCTGCTGCTGGGGCATGTCTTGGGGCTGCTTCTGGGGCATGTCTTTGGCCTGCTTCTGGGGCATGTCTTGGGGCAGATCTTGGGGTATGGCTTGGGCCTGCTTGTGGGGCAGGTCTTGGGGCAGATCTTGGGGTATGGCTTGGGCCTGCTTCTGGGGCAGGTCTTGGGGCAGGTCTTGGGGTATGTCTTGGGGCAGCTTTTGGGATTTGTCTTGGGGTATGTCTTGGGGCTGCTTCTGGGGCAACTCTTGGAGCAGTTCGCCTCTTCTTAAGAGATGGCCCAGCATGATCACTGGAGCTATCAGTGTCGCTCTCTGTGAACTGGGATATATCGAAATCAGAGGCAGTATCTGTGGCTTCTGAATCTGAAGCCAAAAAGGCATACGCCTCTTCTGCAGAATACATCCACTGCATCTTAACCTACTCTAATTTTTTTTAAATAACTTCTATCTAACTTAACCTACCTACCCTAATTTTTTCTAAATAGCTACCCACCCAAGCTTTTTTTTTTTTTTTGTTCTGTGCCTAACTAACCCTAAACCTTACCCTACCCTACGTCAACCCTAATCCTACCTAACTTAACCCAAATACACACTATTCCTACAATAAAACTATAAATATATATATATTTTTTTTTCTGTGCCTAGCTCTAACCCTAATCCTTACCCTACCCCACGTCAACCCTAATCCTACCTAACTTAACCCAAATACACACTATTCCTACAATAAAACTATAAATATATTTATATTTTTTTTTTTCTGTGCCTAGCTCTAACCCTAAACCTTACCCTAAACCTTACCCTACCCCACGTCAACCCTAATCCTACCTAACTTAACCCAAATACACACTATTCCTACAATAAATCTCTCTCTATATATATATAATTTTTTTTTTTTTTTAACAAAACCCTAATCTTTAAACCTAAATTCAATACTAAATCTTACCCTAACTGACATACACGCTAAACCTACCTAGCCCTGTCTAAACTACCTAAAAATCTTAAATATTTGAATAAATTATTTTTTTATAAAAAAAATAATATTAATATTTCCCTAAACCTAAATCTGACCTAAAATCAACACTAAACTTACCCTAACCCACGTAACCCCTAAACCTACCTAGCCCCACTAAGATCACCTAACTAAACTATTAAAGTACCTAAAAATTAACAAAAAAATCAATTTTTATTTTAAAAAAAGGGGGATTTCAATGGGGGGGGGGCAAAAAATACCACAGATCAGCAGAAGCTGATCTGCAGCGGTGGATCACTAAAATCAGTGATCACTGGGGTAAAATCAATTTCAAATGTAAAAAAAGCTTTTTTTTAAATTTTTTTTACAATGTTGCCACTGCAACGGTGGCTGGAAGACTTGATACACAGTAATGCTCTCTCTGTCTCTCTTCTCCTCAGATTTGTGTCTGAGGAGAGAGACAGAGATATATGACAGAAGCAGTGTTTTGAAAACACTGCTTCTGTCATATTCGGGGAAATACATGTGATTTGCTATTTTAGCGAATCGCATGTATCAACCATGCAGGCATTGGCTGAAACTAGATGCTCCGATACCGGAGCACCTAGTAACACCCTGCCCGCGTCTTTCCCATCGCGCACAGCGGCGGCGATGGGAAAGTTAACACTTGACGTACCAGGACTGTCACTGGTCCTTAAGTGCAGGACCAGCGTGACGGTCCTGGTACGTCAACGGACGCGAAGGGGTTAAAGGGTTAGTAATGTCTTATAGTAATAAAAAGTTGTATTGTAGATACTCAAAAAATAAATCAATAGATACCATTCTGATCTCTCATACCTTTATGGTTTGAGAGATATAATGTTTTAAAGTTCCCTCCTCCCTCACCTTGCACTGACGTCAGCGTCTAGCTGACAGAAGAAGATCCTGGCCTGGCAGGTGGCTCTTCAGCAGAGACGAAATACCGCAATCTAAAAAGAAATACTTCATTGGAACGATCTACAAAGTGTGCTTGCAAACCAGGCACACTGTGTAGCCTGTTCTAATTAAGTATTTCTTTTAGACTGCAGTATTTCAGCTCTGCTGAAGAGCCGTCTATGGGTCGCCCGACTTGAATCTCCTTCTGTCAGCTTTACAGCTCACATCAGTGCAAGGGGAGGGAGGTTTGAGAGATCGGAACAGCATCCATTGATTTATTTATCTACAATATAACCTTTTATTAATATAAGACATTACTAACTCTTTAAACAGACAGGGAGTTTTTACAGTAAGGGTGGTAAAGCTATGGAATTCTCTGCCTTGGGATGTTGCACTTGCATATACTGTAACTGCTTTCAAAAACACAATGGATGCCTATCTAGCACAGAACAATATTGAGAACTATGACAGTTGGTTTTAAGGCAGATAGATTGTTGATCCAGGAAACTAAAGTCAGGAAGGAATTTTTTACCCACTTGGGGCTTAATTGGAAATGGCATCAGCAGGGATTATTTGGTATGGGATGGACTTGATGGATACATGTCTTTTTTCAGCCTCATCAACTATGTTACTGTGTTACTGTGTTACTATGTTACTGTGTTACTGTGTTACTATGTTACTGTGTTACTATGTTACTGTGTTACTGTATTATTATGTTACTGTGTTACTATGTTACTGTGTTACTGTATTACTATGTTACTGTGTTACTATGTTACTGTGTTACTGTATTATTATGTTACTGTGTTACTATGTTACTGTGTTACTGTATTACTATGTTACTGTGTTACTATGTTACTGTATTACTGTGTTACTATGTTACTGTGTTACTATGTAATCTGTTCACACCTCATAGTCACAAGTTCTAGTTCCCATAAGGTCAACTCAGCATCTCACTCTTCCATAGATAAAATTAAAATAAAATGTATACTTCCTGGTAAAATATTTAACAAAAAAAAATCAACTGCATTTTAAGAATCAAATAAAAAATCCCCACTCTTCTTTTTTTTTTATTAAAGTATTTTGCCAGGAAGGATACAGTGATATTGTCACTTGTTTATTCATTATACTTTTTCTTGTTTTTTATGAATGGTACCTTAGTAAATGTCCATATCGTTATAGTCTTCTTGGAATAATATTTTAAAGTCCCCACCTCCCACCCCTTTTCCCCACGTCACGCAGAGTCTTCTCAGATCTGAAAGCTGGTCACTAGACCACACAGATCGCAATGAGGGACAATATGGTTTTTGTGTCTGTATAAGAAAACCCCTGCCCCGCTTTTCAAAGGAGGGCAGGATTTTTCTTATGCCGACACAATATTGTCCCTCATTGCAAAGTGTCCAAAACAGCTTTCAGATCTGAGAAGACTCTGCATGATGTAGGGACAGAGGTGTAACTAGAAGCCACTGGGCCCGGGTGCAAAACTTGCCATGGGCCCCCCTGACCACATTGCCCCCCCACTGGCCACCCCCACATTGCCCTCATTGGCCATCTCCCCACTGCCTCCACTGGCCATGTCCATGTTGTCCACAATGTCTACCTCCACATTGCCCCCAATCATTTGTCCATTTCCACAATGCCCCTATTGACCCCCAGTGTCCATCTTCTATCTCCTTGGTGGTCCAACGGTGTGGCAGGAGAGGTCTGTGGCTCCTTCTGCACAGACCTCTATTAGAAGCTGGAGCTCCCGTGCAGTCCTCTCTCTAGTAATGCAGAGCACTGGGAGATGATGTCATCTCCCAGCGCTCTGCATTACTAGAGTGCCGGAGACAGAGAGGGCGCTCAGCTGCTAATAGAGGTTTGTGCCGAAGAAGGCACAGACTTCAGCTTGTTGAGGGAGCCGGGCAGGGGGAACGCAGGGGGCGGCCGAGCACCTAGAGTGACAGACCCGGTCTCAGTTGCTACCCCTATTTTTCCGTCACTGCGTAGGCAAAAGGGGGCGGGAGGGGGGACCTTAAAATAAAATTACACGAAGACTACAATGATATGGACATTTACAAACGTACCGTTCGTTTAATAACTTTATATCCTGTCATTACTAACTCTTTAACTATCTGAGAAGGGTGAAAGGCTGAGTTGATGTTGCTGGGACTAGAACCTGCAACATTGACATTTGAACAGGTTCTACAATTGGTGCATTAACCAACTTCTCTTTTAAACAGAACTTTGAACCTCATAAATGCTCTAAAGGTCTCCAACACAATGCAAACACTTTCAAAGGTGTTAACCCTTTGAGTGCCAGAAGGGTGTGCGCAACACATCGTGGTATTGTTGTGGTATCAGCCACTCTCTAAAATCATATATGTTAAAAAAAAAAAAACAGAAAAACTGAAGCATTAGTATCTCATACTTTGGCCAATTTGGTCTTTCAGAACCATCCACAATGAGCAGACTGGACAGTTCTTGGGTAGTTTATGTGCCATCTTGATCACATCTGGCTAACCAAATTGGTTATATGTCAGAGAGATGTGGATGCAAGTGTGAAGGGGCTAAATAAAATCTAATTCCATAAATCACAAAAAAATGTAATATGTTTAGTATACAGTTCTCTTTGTGTGAATCAAGGATGAATCATCAGGGCTACATTGTGCTGGCCAAGAAGTCCAGGGGAAGGTGCACTCAGGTGTGATAAAGAGGTGATAAAGTGGAGATGACTTCTCCAGTGATATCACTTCTCCAACACCTATCATTCTATAGAGTCTGTGTATTAAGACCCCTAAAGTCTGAGAGGACTTGGTGCATAGGCTCCATAGAATACCTAGGAACTGGAGAAGTGATTTCACAGGATAAGTTACCTCCATTTTATCATCTGTTTATCACACCCCTGTGACAGGGTTCATTTATTGAATGGTGAGCTTAGAGTAGATGCGGTTTATACATCTACTCTAAGCGCTCCCTTCATTGAATGAACCCTGTCACCGGGTTCATTGTTAGAAAGCAGCCCTGCACTCTGATCATTGAATTTATTACCCTGTTTGACCCTGGTGACTGATTCAATGATGGGAGCGCATCACTCCGTTTACCTTGAATGAACCCATTGACCGGGTTCATTCATTCATTCATTCATTCATTCAGATCTTGATGCTGCAGTCGGCTGTAAAGCTGGCAGCATCAAGAAGGCTGTAAATGCCTTTGGGGTCGCCCCATGGATCAGCTATCCTTCTGGATAGCTGATCCATGGTAGGGTGGCTATCAGGAGGGGTCCCGGTGGCCCTGTTTGAGGTCTGATTGTTTAATATCAGCATAAAATCACATATAAGCTATGTTTCATTTAGCTCATATAGCTTATATGCGCTTAATATAATTAACGGGCAATTGTCGGCCCCCCCTTGAGGTCTAATGTTCATATAATTAAAGTAAAACATATTTTGTAATGAACACATGTTTTGATAACAAATAAATGGTTAACACACACTCACACATACAGACACATGCTAAGCAATGCTTTCCTACCTCTCTGGTACTCAAACGGTTAAGTGTCAAATAAAAGACAGGTTCGACTACTACATGTCAGTCCCTGAGGTGAATGTCGGATGGAATTAGAATGTCGAATATAAGCATTATATGTCGACATACTAAAGGTGGGAGGATGTCGAAGGGGTGGACATTGTGTAGTGCTTGGTGTACTAGTTTTGTTTACTGTAACCCTTTGAATGCCACAGGGGTGAGCAATGCACATCCCTATGGCATTCAATGCTGTCCATGGTGCTGAAAGCCTTCTCTGTATGCCCCTACTGGCTGGGTAGGGAAGCACAGAGAATGCTGTTCAGACTGTCGTAGCTCTCCCTGCTGTTACTCCATAGGAGAGTACAGGGGAGATCCCAACTACAACAGCCTGAGTTACGTGAAGTGGATACTGTGAACTCAGACAGCAGAGGCTGCTATCAGAGTTTCCTGAATGAGTCGAAGTGTCACATTATAGCAACACACCCACTTGCATACGAATGTATCTGATTATGCTTAATTTCCATATGTAAATAAGCATTTGTCGATTATGAGTATACAAATACGTAGACATGATGAAGGCATGTAGGATGAATGTCGATGTGGGTATATTTGTGTCGGAGTGCTGGTGAAGTGATGTTGTAGACACTTTGTGAATACTGAGGTTGTGTCTACGACACTGCTCAGACAGAACATCGACATTCGTAGCCCTCTTCGACCTTTAGTGCATCTAGGCCCAGATCTCTGTGTGTGGGTATCCTACTGAAACGTCGGCGTCTATTTTCTGACCACAAAAAGGGAGATATCATAAAGTCGCCTGCATCACAAGGTCGAGATCACAATGTACCCAGCTGAACGGTCGCTGCGTCTTGCAGACGCATGACCAGGATATCACCCACTTAACTCTATTACTATCAACTTCCTGAGGTTAAAGGGATAGTAATACTTCGTTTTATCTTTATTTTATTTTGTAGGCATTAAAAAAAACATGAAGAACGATATAAGTCTTATCTCTCAAACCTTTATGGTTTAAGAGATATTCACAAGCAAAGTTTCCCTTCCCGCCCCTTTTACCTAGTGTAAGCCATCTCTTCTCAGATGTGGAATGCAGTCCATAGACCAGACAGATAACAGCAGGGGACAATCTTCTTCCTATGAGAACAATGAAAGCCCTGCCCCCCTTAACAGGTTTTTCAGCTTTTTCGCTTATCTTAATTGAAGATTGTCCCTCTCTGCAGTCTACCTGGGCACCTCCCTTCTGATCTGTCTGAACGGGGGGGGGTACTTTGCTTGTGAATATCTCTTAAACCATAAAGGTTTGAGAGATAAGACTTATATCGTTCTTCATGTTTTTTTAATGCCTACAAATAAAATAAAGATAAAACAAAGTATTACTATCCCTTTAAGATACAACATATACAGGTATAGAAAAAGCTTTAGACTTAATTGTTGCAGAGATCATCATTGCATACTGTAGTTGTTTATCATATTCATATTGAGCCTGGCGGCCAGTGACCTGTTGCTGCTGGTGACCTGTGTGCCTGTTGACATATTCCGATTCTGAGTTAGCTGACACTTGGATATTGCAGAATCAGAAGGTGTTAACAGGCATACAGGTCACCAGCAGCAACAGGTCACCAGCTGCAAGGCTCAATATGAATATGATAAACAACTACAGCATGCAATGATGATCTCTGTCACAGTATGCCTATATATGTTTATACCATAGCCGCATATATCAGAGCCTCAGGAAGTTGATAGAAATAGAGTTTAGTGGGGATATTCTGGCTGTGCATCTACAAGACATGGGGACACTTTAACGGGCTACATTGTGATCTCAACCTTGTGATGCAGGTGACTTTATGATATCGCCCTTTTCGTTGTCGGCAAATAGATGTCGACATTTCCATAGTGAACCCTGTGTGTGGACCAAAAAGAGTGTCAAAACTATCTGTGGGGGTGTGAGATCAGGCGTTCTGATCCCCAGCTACAACAACCCTACACACAGACCAATAACCAGGCAATCTGTCCACCATGAGATTACCTGCATTTCACTCCGTGGGCTCATGTACTAAGAAAAGAGGTGCAATTCAGCAGAGAACCCACTACACCACAAATAATAATTCTCACTAATTTATATGAGGCTTTTGACCCTTTTTAGTGCCAGATTGTTGCACAATGCGTTGCTCTATATTCCTTTGCACACCTCTCCGTCATTCAAAGGGTTAACTCCTTGACTGCTAGGAAGGTCCCCAAAGCATTGTTTAGGAATGAGCCAGACAGCTCTCTAGCAATGGAGAGGTTAAAGTCAATGGGAGTTTTGGGGAGTTTTTTCTACTATCCCCTATAGTACATTTAGTTTGGACCAGAATAACACCGCTTTTGCTTAGTACATTAGCCTCTATGAGTGAGTATCTAAATCAAGTGTTATGGAGCTTCAGACTACTATAATTATTTGTAATACATCAAAAGGATTTGTAACATACGCGGAACACTAATTCAGGAAACCTGACAGGCGAAACTATAAAGGTAAAAAAGATATTTAAGTTGATGTACGTGCTACCAGAGGCATAACTAGAAGCCACGGGACCCTGGTGCAAGACTTGCCATGGGCCCCCCAACCACATTGGCCCCCTCAACCACATTGGCCAACTCTACATTGCCCCCATCTCCCCATTGCCCCTTCCATAATGCCCTTCAATCTCCACATTGCCCCTTCTACAATGCCCCTCAATCTCCACATCTCCCCTTTCACATTGCCCCCATCTCTACATTGCCCCTTCCACAATGCCACCATCTACACATTGCCCCCCAATCTCCACAATGACCCTAAATCTCCTACCTCCCTGGTGGTCCAGTGGCAGAGGACAGGTCTGTGCCTCCTTCTGCACAGGCCTTTTCTCCTGCGCGGTCCTCTTCAGTAATGCAGAGTGCTGGGTGATGATGTCATCTCCCAGCGCTCAGCATTACGAGAGTGCAGGTCTGATGGAGGGAATACTGATCTCCCCCTGGCAGACCGGCACTCTCGTAATGCAGAGCCACAGCGATCTGCATTTCTTAATTGCAGATGTCAGACGAGGGGGTCGCAGGGTGCGGCCGGGCCCGGTCGTAGGTGCGACCCCTATAGTTACGCCATTGCATGCCACTTTGTATGTTTTTACCCTTGAAAAAGTGTCTTTTAGATACGAAGCGCGTCAGGGCGCTATTTTAAAACACAGCATATATTTATAAGATATTTTATTTTAAAAACTTTTCAATACAATAAACATAGTCCAACGTTTTTCACCGAACACTGTGAGAGTGCTGTTTATATACAGAGAAGATCCTTGAGAGATGATTATTTTACTCCAGCTGGGCTTCTAATTATTCTGGTTCTGGGGAGCATAAACAGACAAGGGGTCTATGGTATTTGAAAATTTACAGATACGCTCTTAGAGGGTCAGCGCCTTTATCCTTTCTTTTTGTCTCTGTGAGTGAGTGCATGGGGAGGAAATGCTGACAATCCGATCACTCATCAATCACATCACTGGTCAGTTCTGACCAAGATCTCCCTGCACTAGACACCTTTGTGTGAGTGTCCCTCATACAGCATTCAGATCTATTTTCTGCATTATATCTGCAATTTTCTGTATATAGTGATATCTATTACACCTCCTAAAACCAAACAGTTGGCTTCAAAAGTCCTGAATGGCTCGTAAGGGTCGCTAGTCTTTATCAGATTGTATACTGAAACAACTAACAGTTGAAAGCTGAAAATATACACCACTGCATGAAGGGCAACTATCTTGGTTAGCCATTCTTTCAACACTTTGAGTGCCAGAGGGGTACACAACGCATTGCGTTGCTTACCCCTCTGGCACTCAAAGGGTTAAACTAGATAAGAACCACTTATTCCTAGGTCTGTAAGTAAACTCATTGGAGTGATTCTTTGTAATGGTTAAAATGAAAATGTCACACAATACTGCAATGGGAGATTTCCATAAAGAAAAATCTCAAATTTCTAATGTATTAAATGTGAATGTTTGTAAATGCCAAGTACCTTTTCACAGCTGGAATATAATCAACTGCTTCTTGGTAAATCTCCAGTTCTATATAATGATTTAAGTTGATATACAAGAAGCTCCTGAGTGTCCTTACTAATATCTTAATGGATTTTGGCTGTAGTTAATGAAGAGCTATTTAAAATGAAAAGATTCCAATAGTTTTAAGAGCACCCAAGGGATGCCTGACCTCTGTTTACAATAGAGGACATTGGACAAGACACACAGAAGTACACACACTGTTGTCCACACACAAATGCACACATATACAATTACACAAATACACATACTCACAAATGCATTCACACGGACATAGAAGCACAAATATATGCACACACACTCACAATTACACACGGCACAATCACTTTAATTGCACATGCACACACACACAAACAGGCACATAGTATGGAACCACTGACATACACACACACACACACACACACACCCACACACACACACACACAAACACACACACACATCCACCAACACACACACACACCAAACACATACTATGGAACCACTGACAAAAACACACACACATAGTATGGAACCACTGACATATACAGACAAACACACACACCACATACTTACTATGGTACAACTGACATACACACATACTCATTTATCTCCCAAATTTCACATGGCCAAAGAGGGACACTTTAGTTTTAGGCAGTGAGGCTGGAGGGGGGGGTTGTGTCTTGGGGGGCATTACTGAGAATTGTAGGTTATTCCATGACCTTTTGATGGCTCTTAATGTAACTGAATAAATTATTTAGGACAAGACCACAGTATTTTATTCATGAATTTACTAATAAATAAACACAGATACTGAAGTTTAAACAAATATGAATGTGAGATTATTGCCGTGGAGCAATGTGATAAACTTATTTACACAACACACAGTCTGATCTCCTAAACACAGGGACACCAGGGTGATACACTTTTATACACGCCACACAGTCTGATCTCCTAAACACAGGGACACCAGGGTGATACACTTATATACACACAACACAGTCTGATCTCCTAAACACAGGGACACCAGGGTGATACACTAATATACACACCACACAGTCTGGTCTCCTAAACACAGGGACACCAGGGTGATACACTTTTATACACACCACACAGTCTGATCTCCTAAACACAGGGACACCAGGCTGATACACTTCTATACACACCACACAGTCTGATCTCCTAAACACAGGGACACCAGGGTGATACACTTATACACATCACAGAGTCTGATCTCCTAAACACAGGGACACCAGGTAATACACTTATATACACACCACACAATCTGATCTCCTAAACACAGGGACACCAGAGTGATACACTTCTATACACACCACATAGTCTGATCTCCTAAACACAGGGACACCAGGGTGATACGCTTATATACACACCACACAGTCTGATCTCCTAAACACAGGGACACCAGGGTGATACACTTATATACACACACCACACAGTCTGATCTCCTAAACACAGGAACACCAGGGTAATACACTTATATACACACCACACAGTCTGATCTCCTAAACACAGGGACACCAGGGTGATACACTTCTATACACACCACACAGTCTGATCTACTAAACACAGGGACATCAGGGTGGGAAAGTGTAACAGAGGGATTTGGGTCTCAAAGAGGGACTGTACTCTTAAAGAAGGATACCTGGGAGGTATGTACTCCTAATATCTTGTAAAGAGGAACACTTGAGAGGTATGAAGTCCTAATATCTCCTAAAGAAGGACACTTGGAAGGTATGGATCCCTAATACCTCCTAAAGAGGGACATTTGGGAGGAATGGACTCCTAATACCTCCTAAAGAGGGACATTTGGGAGGTATGGAGCCCTAATATCTCCTAAAGAGGGCTCTTTAGAACATATGTACTATGGAACCACTAACATACTAGGTGATGGTTTCAGAGTATTTTCTACCCAGCCAGAGATGTTCTCTGTGAGTGTACCAATTCCTGAAATTATAGTTTATTTCTTTATGTATTTTTGGCAGTATGCAGAAGGAGCCCACTTTTGGATCTGCTAGTATCGGGGGGCCTTATTTCAGGAATATATTCTCACAGCCTCCCTTACTCTCCTTTAAACAGCCTCCTGAACAAAACTACAAGAAATGGCACCTCTTCCTGACTACAAAAGAGGTGTGAAACCTCTGCACACATTTACAATATGGGCAAGGTACCCATACCAAATTCCCAGTTACACCATAAGATCAAAGGTACCTTTAACTGCAAATCATCCAGCGTAATATCCCTCATCATGTGTGCAAAATGCCCAACAGCTCTTTATGTGGGAGAAACAGGCCAACCACTACATAAAAGGCTTAATTCCCACAGATCCAGTGTTAACAACAAAAATACAGAGGCACCAGTGGGAGAACATTTTTGCCAAATTGGACACAGTATCAATGACATTAAACTGACTGTATTAATGGGACTGTTCCACACTCAGAAAGAGAGAAAAATATGGGAGGTTAAATTAATGTTCCAGTTTAATACTTTAAATAATTGCCTGAACAGGGATAAGGAATTTCTGTCATATTATTACATTGTGGTTTAGCCTTTACGGCAGAGTCCCCACTGGAAGTATAAATACCTTTGACACCTCCAGACGATGACTGCAATTTACATCACTCTCCTTTACCATAGACTGATCAGAGAATCTGGGTCTGGACTGGGCTGATCTTATCTGCTTTCAATTCTAAACAATTCAGTGTGTTCTTGTATTTAACAGATGAGAGTTGGTATCGTGTTAGCTGTAGAAATACAGGAGGCAAATATAGTTGTTGATACCTTTATTGACTAACTAAGCAGATTTAGGATGCAAGCTTTCAAGACCTTAGATCTCTTCCTTAGGCATGTGATAACATGCATTTCTGCTCTGAGGTGAGCAGTGTTACATCAGTAAAAGGGGTGGGAGAGGGATACTTTATCATGCAATTACTCTTGAACTACAACTCTGACAGAACTGAAATAACACACTCCATGGCCCAAATACTATGAAGATTAATTGGAGCTGCTTTTATTGTGAAACATTACTATCCCTTTAAGATCCAGGCGATGTCTCTAAGACTTTGCAGTTACTATATAACCTCTCTAGCAAATTTACACCTAGATCATAGACGGTCAATTGATTGACCTCCAGCTGTTTGGGACTAACGGCTCCCACGATCCCCAACCAAATGTTGGATGGTTGGGGATCACTGGATCTGTGGTTGCCAACAGCTGGAAATCCAAGTGACTACTCCTGAACTAAATTATTCCATGTGGTTTACTTCTAAAATCTAACTTGTTATTGATATTGCCTTTTATTTCTTCACCACAATCATAAACATTAACAATTAATAATTAAAATCTTTAATGGTCTCTGCATGGTGTTTTATTCTGCTCCATTTGTTTTGGCTGATATCTATATTTAAGCATTTTGCTGGCAGAGGAAACAGGAAGGCATCGCTTAGAAGCATATTAGTGGATCTCTTGGGAGCAAAAAGGCAAGATTCCAGAGAACTTTAAGTCTAAATTGTTTGCTTACTTATCTTTGACATTGTTTAAGATCAATACAGTGCTGAGAAGATTCATCAGACACACTGGTAAAATAATATAACTGGACACTGTGCATCAAATAGGAATGTATTTAGTACTGACAAACCCCAGAAGTAAACTTATTTTTTCATGAAAAATATGCATTGTATAGGACTTATCCTGAGTATCCTGCGTAAAACAAGGGCACCCACGTGCTGGAGATTTCTTCATTCATCAGGTTTTCCCATACAATGCATTATAAAACAAATTTTCCTTTTGGACACTAGTTGGAGCTGCTGCGAACAGTTGTATTTAAAAAAACAAATGTGTGTGGATTGTAATAACTTTTGAATGAAGAATTTCATAGAGATGGGAGTAGTCTTGTTTTACTTAGCAGGAAAAGCCTTTCAACATATTATTTCATAGAAAATGTATTACTCATTAAATCTGTGGATATTGGAGGGGTCTTCAGTATATGCATTAACCTTCTGAGTGCCAGATAGGGCTTAAAATTTGAAGTCTTTTGCTACTAGCCAGACCTGAAAAGTTACTCGCCACTGCAAGCCAATGCATACCCACCAGGCCTGAATCTCTACTCGCCAGGGCTGAATTTTCACTCGCCATTGGCTAGTGGCGAGTGGAAATTTTGAGCCCTGTTATATATATATATATATATATATATATATATCAAACAAACAATAAGTATAGGTAATGGCGCCTATCCGCTGAAACCCTTATGTAAAGGATAAAAAATGAATGAAGCACTGTCGCTGCAATCCTCATTCTGTAGGTGGACAGAATAAATAACTACAATAACAACAGTAATGAGAGGAGAGCGCTAGTGAGATAATCAAAGACAGTTTAATGCATAAAGCCTAGGATACAAAATATCTAAATAACAAACTTTAATAAAATAAACAATCCTAGTAAAACTAGCTTAAATTAGTGAATTCACTAATAACAATAAAAATGATAAAAGAAACAAAAGGGAAAAGAAAAAAGAGGAATTAAAAAATCATTAACCCCTTGATGTGCAATGTTCAAAAAATAGTCTCATGTATAAAAAAACGGTACCGTAAATAAACTAATATCCAGCGGGCAGGTGCCTTATAGATGATATTCACACTTGATATAGTGAATCTCTCCCATCTTCACGGCTGTATCATTAGGGATCCATTTCCCAAGTATAAAGATCTTACTTATTCAGCAGCGGGCGGAGGTGTAGGTATTTTAAGCACATGTGTCAGTGCTCCCTGGCTGTGAGTCCAAATGTCTCAATCCCAGCAGGAGTCTGTCTCAGAGACAGTGGACAGCTGATACTGCCAGGTGAGCACAATCAGGCTGATCTGTAAAACACAATCCACAGCACCTCCCGGCTATAGGAGTATAAAATTCCAAGTATTCATGAGAATGTATAGAAGTTGTAATAAACTAAAAACTATATAGAAGCACAACGGGGTCAGCAAGGTCCGAAGCGTTTCGTATCCGTAGATACTTCTTCAGGGATATATAAATATATATATATATATGGATAGATAGACAGACAGACAGATAGGTATAAAATGTAATTCAAAAGAGAAGGCACTTCAATACAGTGCATTAAGTGAAAATGTTTTACTTGATCAGCGTTTCCGTTATGGAGTGCAACCTTCCTCAGGAGAAGAAGACAATGAAAGGGACTCCCTATTTAAACCTTCATACAAGAAAAAGGCTACAAAACTGGCGTTCATCATATAAAACATTTTCACTTTATGCAATATTTATATCGGAGTGCGGAGTGCACCTTCTCTTTTGAATGACATTTTTTTTACATGTCCCAAGTATTGGCACCCAAGCACATGACCCTGAAAGCATGAGTCCTTCCTTCTCTACTAATGTGTGTGTGTGTGTGTAAATAAAGATAGATAGATAGATAGATAGATAGATAGATAGATAGATAGATAGATATGAGATAGATAGATAGATAGATAGATAGATAGATAGATAGATAGATATGAGATAGATAGATAGATAGATAGATAGATAGATAGATAGATAGATATGATATGATATGATATAGATATTAGAGATAGATAGATAGATAGATAGATAGATAGATAGATGAGATAGATAGAGTAGATAGATAGATAGATAGATAGATAGATAGATAGATAGATAGATAGATAGATAGATATGAGATAGATAGATAGATAGATAGATAGATAGATAGATAGATAGATAGATAGATAGATATGAGATAGATAGATAGATAGATAGATAGATAGATAGATAGATAGATAGATAGATAGATAGATAGATAGATAGATATGAGATAGATAGATAGATAGATAGATAGATAGATATGAGGTAAATAGATAGATAGATAGATATGAGATAGATAGATAGATAGATAGATAGATAGATAGATAGATAGATATGAGATAGATAGATAGATAGATAGATAGATAGATATGAGGTAAATAGATAGATAGATAGATAGATAGAATATGATATGATATGATATGATATGATATGATATGATATAGATATAGATATGAGATAGATAGATAGATAGATAGATAGATAGATATGAGATAGATTAGATAGATAGATAGATAGATTGATAGATAGATATGATAGATGTAGATAGATAGATAGATAGATAGATAGATAGATAGATAGATATGATATGAGATAGATAGATATGATATTGATATGATATGATAGATATGATATAGATAGATAGATAGATAGATAGATAGATAGATATAGATAGATAGATAGATGAGATAGATATAGATAGATAGATAGATAGATAGATAGTAGATAGATGAGATAGTAGAGATAGATAGATAGATAGAATGAGATAGATAGATAGATAGATAGATAGATAGATAGATAGATAGATAGATAGATAGATAGATATGAGATAGATAGATAGATAATAGATAGATAGATAGATAGATAGATAGATAGATAGATAGATAGTTAGATAGATAGATAGATAGATAGATAGATAGATAGATAGATATGAGATAGATAGATAGATAGATAGATAGATATGAGATAGATAGATAGATAGATAGATAGATAGATAGATAGATAGATATGAGATAGATAGATAGATATGAGGTAAATAGATAGATAGATAGATAGATAGATAGATAGATAGATATACTTTATGTGTATATATCATCTTAAGTATTTTTGTCTGTTCTATGATTAATTATAACATATACATGATTGCATGCTTTAACCCCTTAAGGACCTATGACATGCCAGGACCATCACACCAGTCCCGGAATTTAAAGGAGCAGTAAACTTTTTTTTAGGAAAACCTATATGTTATTGATCTTTTCCTGCTGAGTAAAACAAGGTCACTCCCATCGCTTTCAGTTGTTTTATTCAAACTTTATAACAGTTCAAATAACCAGGAAGTGAATTTACTGTGTTTACTTCCTGGCAGTTCTAACTGACAGGAAGTGACTCAGCAGTTTCTATCACATTCTATGGAGAAATGTATGTCACTGACTTTTCTCTCCATTAGAATGTAACAGAAAAACTAAATGGAATTTGACTCTAGAGGGCACTGCTAATGTAAAAATAAAACCACAGTTTTAACAGTAATAACTCTGTAAATATGCATCTATCAGCAGTGGGATTACACTTATTTTACTCAAAAGGAAATGCCCTACAATATATATTTTTTCATAAAAAAAAGTTTACTGCTCCTTTAACCCCTTAAGGACCATGGCTGTGCCAGGACCGTCACGGAGGTCCGGCACTTAAGGACAAATGAGGGTCCTGGCACAGAATGGAGTTCAGGGCTCCCGGCACGCTGCATGCCGCTCCAGAAGTAATAATAAAAAAAAAATGCCCAGTGGTCCGCAAGTAACCGGCCGTGTGTGCGCGCATCGGTCCTTAAAGGGTTAAGGATCAGTGACGGTCCCGAGGGTCCGAGATCTGGTGCTCATTAAGGGGTTAAGATTGTACATATATATTTATCTGGTTAGTTATTTATGTTGACAATCACAATATTAATTAGCACCCTTTTATTTTCTCTAATTCCCTGGAGACCTCTCTGGCATTCAAGGAGTTAAAAACCCAAGTTAACCCTAATAGTGTCACCACTCTGGCCTTCAAAGGGGTTAAATACATAGGAATTTTGGCATTGTTTTTATTTGTTTTATACTGACACTTTTCTGAGACCCGATTTAATAACACCACCATTTTTTTACCAACACCTCCCAATTTTGGGAAATATGTACTGACTGTGGGTAATTTACTGACAGTTGCCAACTCTTTTTGTAATTGGTTTGCCACAGAATTGCTCATTTTGCTTGAATACCTGCTCCTCTGTAGCTGTTCAGAGGCCTTTGAGAACTGAATTTGGGATTCAGAGGCCTTTGAGAACTGAATTGGACAGTTCTACCATGTATGCACATATATATCAGCATACCTTCCAAGTGTCTCTCTCTAGGAGATATTAGGGGTCCATAACTCCCAAGTGTCCTTCTTTAGGAGATATTAGGGGTACATATCTTCCAAGTGTCCCTCTTTAGGAGATATTAGGGGTACATATCTTCCAATTGTCCCTCTTTAGGAGATATTAGGGGTCCATAACTCCCAAGTGTCCTTCTTTAGGAGATATTAGGGGTCCATACCTTCCAAGTGTCCCTCTTTAGGAGATATTAGGGGTCCATACCTTCCAAGTGTCTCTCTCTAGGAGATATTAGGGGTCCATAACTCCCAAGTGTACCTCTTTAGGAGATATTAGGGGTACATATCTTCCAAGTGTCCCTCTTTAGGAGATATTAGGGGTCCATAACTCCCAAGTGTCCTTCTTTAGGAGATATTAGGGGTCCATACCTTCCAAGTGTCCCTCTTTAGGAGATATTAGGGGTCCATACCTTCCAAGTGTCCCCCTTTAGGAGATATTAGGGGTACATACCGCCCAAGTGTCCCTCTTTAGGAGATAATAGGGGTCCATACCTTCCAAGTGTCCCTCTTTAGGAGATATTAGGGGTACATACCTTCCAAGTGTCCCTCTTTAGGAGATATTAGGGGTACATACCTGCCAAGTGTCCCTCTTTAGGAGATATTAGGGGTACATACTTTCCTAGTGTCCCTCTTTAGGAGATATTAGGGCTCCATACCTCCAAAGTATCCCTCTTTAGGAGATATTAGAGGTCCATTCAACCCTAGTGACCCTCTTTAGAAGATATTAGAGGTCCATTCAACCCTAGTGACCCTCTTTAGGAGATATTAGGGGTCCATAACTCCCAAGTGTCCTTCTTTAGGAGATATTAGGGGTCCATACCTTCCAAGTGTCCCTCTTTAGGAGATATTAGGGGTCCATACCTTCCAAGTGTCCCCCTTTAGGAGATATTAGGGGTACATACCGCCCAAGTGTCCCTCTTTAGGAGATAATAGGGGTCCATACCTTCCAAGTGTCCCTCTTTAGGAGATATTAGGGGTACATACCTTCCAAGTGTCCCTCTTTAGGAGATATTAGGGGTACATACCTGCCAAGTGTCCCTCTTTAGGAGATATTAGGGGTACATACTTTCCTAGTGTCCCTCTTTAGGAGATATTAGGGCTCCATACCTCCAAAGTATCCCTCTTTAGGAGATATTAGAGGTCCATTCAACCCTAGTGACCCTCTTTAGAAGATATTAGAGGTCCATTCAACCCTAGTGACCCTCTTTAGGAGATATTAGAGGTCCATGCTACTTAAGAGTCCCTCTATAGGAGATATTAGGGTGCATACCTTCTAAGTGTCCCTCTTTAGGAGATGTAAGGGATCCATACCTTCCAAGTGTCCCTCTTTAGGAGATATTAGGGGTCCATAACTCCCAAGTGTCCTTCTTTAGGAGATATTAGGGGTACATATCTTCCAAGTGTCCCTCTTTAGGAGATATTAGGGGTACATATCTTCCAAGTGTCCCTCTTTAGGAGATATTAGGGGTCCATAACTTCCAAGTGTCCTTCTTTAGGAGATATTAGGGGTCCATACCTTCCAAGTGTCCCTCTTTAGGAGATATTAGGGGTCCATACCTTCCAAGTGTCTCTCTCTAGGAGATATTAGGGGTCCATAACTCCCAAGTGTACCTCTTTAGGAGATATTAGGGGTACATATCTTCCAAGTGTCCCTCTTTAGGAGATATTAGGGGTCCATAACTCCCAAGTGTCCTTCTTTAGGAGATATTAGGGGTCCATACCTTCCAAGTGTCCCTCTTTAGGAGATATTAGGGGTCCATACCTTCCAAGTGTCCCCCTTTAGGAGATATTAGGGGTACATACCGCCCAAGTGTCCCTCTTTAGGAGATAATAGGGGTCCATACCTTCCAAGTGTCCCTCTTTAGGAGATATTAGGGGTACATACCTTCCAAGTGTCCCTCTTTAGGAGATATTAGGGGTACATACCTGCCAAGTGTCCCTCTTTAGGAGATATTAGGGGTACATACTTTCCTAGTGTCCCTCTTTAGGAGATATTAGGGCTCCATACCTCCAAAGTATCCCTCTTTAGGAGATATTAGAGGTCCATTCAACCCTAGTGACCCTCTTTAGAAGATATTAGAGGTCCATTCAACCCTAGTGACCCTCTTTAGGAGATATTAGAGGTCCATGCTACTTAAGAGTCCCTCTATAGGAGATATTAGGGTGCATACCTTCTAAGTGTCCCTCTTTAGGAGATGTAAGGGATCCATACCTTCCAAGTGTCCCTCTTTAGGAGATATTAGGGGTCCATAACTCCCAAGTGTCCTTCTTTAGGAGATATTAGGGGTACATATCTTCCAAGTGTCCCTCTTTAGGAGATATTAGGGGTACATATCTTCCAAGTGTCCCTCTTTAGGAGATATTAGGGGTCCATAACTTCCAAGTGTCCTTCTTTAGGAGATATTAGGGGTCCATACCTTCCAAGTGTCCCTCTTTAGGAGATATTAGGGGTCCATACCTTCCAAGTGTCTCTCTCTAGGAGATATTAGGGGTCCATAACTCCCAAGTGTACCTCTTTAGGAGATATTAGGGGTACATATCTTCCAAGTGTCCCTCTTTAGGAGATATTAGGGGTCCATAACTCCCAAGTGTCCTTCTTTAGGAGATATTAGGGGTCCATACCTTCCAAGTGTCCCTCTTTAGGAGATATTAGGGGTCCATACCTTCCAAGTGTCCCCCTTTAGGAGATATTAGGGGTACATACCGCCCAAGTGTCCCTCTTTAGGAGATAATAGGGGTCCATACCTTCCAAGTGTCCCTCTTTAGGAGATATTAGGGGTACATACCTTCCAAGTGTCCCTCTTTAGGAGATATTAGGGGTACATACCTGCCAAGTGTCCCTCTTTAGGAGATATTAGGGGTACATACTTTCCTAGTGTCCCTCTTTAGGAGATATTAGGGCTCCATACCTCCAAAGTATCCCTCTTTAGGAGATATTAGAGGTCCATTCAACCCTAGTGACCCTCTTTAGAAGATATTAGAGGTCCATTCAACCCTAGTGACCCTCTTTAGGAGATATTAGAGGTCCATGCTACTTAAGAGTCCCTCTATAGGAGATATTAGGGTGCATACCTTCTAAGTGTCCCTCTTTAGGAGATGTAAGGGATCCATACCTTCCAAGTGTCCCTCTTTAGGAAGGACAGTCCCTTTTTGGGACCCAAATTCCTCTTTCCCACCCTGGTGTCCCTGTGTTTAGGAGGTCAGACTGTGTGGTGTGTATATAAGTGTATCACCCTAGTGTCCCTGTGTTTAGGAGATCAGACTGTGCGGTGTATATATAAGTGTATCACCCTGGTGTCCCTGTGTTTAGGAGATCAGACTGTGTGGTGTGTATAGAAGTGTATCACCCTGGTGTCCCTGTGTTTAGGAGATCAGACTGTGTGGTGTGTATAGAAGTGTATCACCCTGGTGTCCCTGTGTTTAGGAGATCAGACTGTGAGGTGTGTATGTAAGTGTATCACCCTGGTGTCCGTGTGTTTAGGAGATCAGACTGTGCGGTGTGTATATAAGTGTATCACCCTGGTGTCCCTGTGTTTAGGAGATCAGACTGTGCGGTGTGTATATAAGTGTATCACCCTGGTGTCCCTGTGTTTAGGAGATCAGACTGTGCGGTGTCTATATAAGTGTATCACATTGCTCCACAACAATAAAGCTCACATTAATGTTTGTTTAAGCTTCAGTATATGTATTTATAAATTAGTATGTGTAAATAAAATACTTGTTATTGTCTTGTTCTAAATCATAGGTGTCAATAGGTCATAAAATAACCTACAAATTCTCAGTAATGCACCATCTACCAGCTATGTCCCCCAGCAACACCATCTAAAACAAGTGCCCTTCTTTGGCCATTTGAAACATTGGGGGTTATGTATCAGTGCAATACTGGAACAGAAGCAGGACATCCATCTTGCTGATATGAAGGATATTATTTGATTAGGCTCAGACTCGGTACGTGCATCCAGAAGCCATACGCTCATTATTCCTATCCTCCTTCTGCAAACACTACACGCATTCCCAGCCCTCCGCTCCTCGCAAGTGTAATAAAGTGGGAGACCTGGGAGATCTGTGTATGTGCAATCATATCAATAAATAAAAACCTATTACACACTGTAGCTAAGCAAAGAGAACATGAAAAATGCCATCATTTATCATCGGTCGCATACCACATCAATTATTAACCCGCTGACTGCCAAATAGGTATAAAACACATTGCAGAGCAATTCTTTGCACGTATCACTGGCTCTCAAAGTATTAACCCTTTGAGTGCCAGAGGGTTAATGGAGTGCACATACAGTCCTGCATCCCTTGTTTACAGTGTCTAGAGCAGTGGTGGGTAATCAGATAGAGCTGGGGTGACCCTATTTCCATTCTGCCATTCAGGGACACTGCTGAGACTAGCACAGCTATACAGGAGGGGTCACCAGTGCACCACAGAGTTCTAGTCACTAGGGGAGAACTTCCCTAAAACTGCTGTGACAGAAAGCAATGCCTGTTTGGGCTACTAGATAATGCCTAAAGCCTTAGACTGGCATTAGACTGCAACAAAAATGCACCGCAGCTCCTGACCAATGTCAAAAGCAAGGCTCAATTATCTCTCTGGTGTTTTGAGCTCTGCCTGGTAGCCATTTTCTTGTAGCCCACAGGCATCACTTCCTGTCACAGTAGGCAATGGACAATACTTCTTCCAGTGTTTAGAACCCTGTACTCTGTGCCCTGGAGTCTTCATTCTGGGACTTTGTATTGTCCCAGAAGGGGGCTGCCAGGGACAAGGGACACACATTTAAAGGAGCAGTAAACTTTTTTTTATGAAAAAATATATATTGTAGGGATTTTCCTATTGAGTAAAATAAGGGTATTCCCTCTAGTGGTCAAATTCTAATTAGATTTCCTGTTAGATTCTAATGGAGAGGAAAGTCAGAAAAGTCAGTGATATACAGTTCTCCATAGAATGTGATCGAAACTGCCCGTCACTTCCTGTCAGAACTATCAGGAAGTAAACACAGTAAATTCACTTCCTGTCAGTTAGAACTATCAGGAAGTAAACACAGTAAATTCACTTCCTGATTATTTAAACTGCTATAAATTTTGAATAAAACATCTGACAGCAATGGGAGTGACCTTGTTTTATTCATCAGGAAATGCTGTGTAAAATATGTGTTTTCATAAAAAAAAAAGTTTACTGCTCCTTTAAAAACAGGGACTGTCCAGGGCAATCAGTGACACGTGGTCATCGTAGACAGATCTGCATAGGTGGCCTTGAGGTGCCATACAAATTGTAAACATGGGTCTTAACGCCTACTTCAGTGGATACGTTGGATGATGCACTCTGCCTGGTTCAATGTGAAGAAACTGCTGGCAACTGTCATATTCACCTCCATTAACGCGGCATCAAGGATTTTCTTGATAATCATGGAGACGTGCTTAATGTGCCGTTTAATTGCACAATTTTTTTCTCTGCAATATTTTAAAGCGGAACTGTTATCAATCTTATATTGAGTCCCAAACCCTAATAATAATAGAGATATGCATATACGTCTTGCATTTTCAAGACTAATAGCGGCATTAGTGAAAAATGTTTTTAGGCAGCCAGGTATCGGCAGGGATCTTGCTGTAGTCGATCTCTGCGCCTGCACCATCAGTCCCTTCCGGTGCCTTAAGGTAACCAGGCATTCAACTCCCCAATCGTGGAGGAGATGGACATCTTGCAGAGAAGGCATCTCTGAGTCTGTGCTGTTCACCTCTGCCTGTCTGCCTAAAAAGTTCTATTTTTCATTAATGCCACAATTATTCTTGAAATTACAAGTACGTATATGCATATCGCTATTGAAATTAGGATTTGGGGCTCAATATAAGGTTGATGATAGTTCCGATTTAAAGGGATAGTATTGCCATGTAGTCATAAACATTAATGTTGTAGTCATTAAAAATAAAACTTAATGCCCCCAGTCCCACCTCTCAAACCTTTATGGTTTGAGAGATATTCAGGACCAAAGTTCTCCCCTCCCTCCCCTCTCCCTGACGTCAGTGCTCTAGCTGACTGCAGGGGAATCCGGTCCCTGGACAAGCGGAGGCTCTTCAGCAGAGCCGAGATCTAGTTATTGATCAAGAAATCCTTCACTGGAACGGTCTACAAAGTGTGCATGGTTTGCAAGCACACTTTGTAGACCGTTCCAGTGAAGGATTTCTTGTTGAATATCGCAATCTTGGCTCTGCTGAAGAGCCTCTGACGGTCCCGGGACCGTCAAAACGCTGACGTCAGGGAAAGGGGAGGGAGGGGGGAACTTTGGTCCTGAATATCTCTCAAACCATAAAGGTTTGAGAGGTGGGACTGGGGGTATCAAGTTTTATTTTTTAATGCCCTAGATTTTATAATTTACAGTTTCTCTTCACAGCAGGTTTGGATATTCCCCCTTCCTATCCCACCACATCTAGTATGCAACTTTTCGGATTCATAAAACTTTAGATTTTCTAATTTACTGTTTCCCTTTGCAGGTTTAGACACTAGTGCACATCTAGTATGGAACTTCCTAGCTTCAAAGGACTCTAGATTTTTCTAATTTACTGTTTCCATTTGCAGATCTGGAGTGTGGACACTTTGCTTACCCATACAGGCCTACACATCTCCTCCCTTCACACAACTCTCGGTTTTCTATTTTACAATTTTGCTTTCTAGTCTCAGACACTCTGCTTACACCTCCCGTCTACTCGCGCACCCGGTGTGTCATTTCTCACAAAACTCAATCTAGATTTTCTAATTTATAGTTTCATTTGCAGGTTTAAAGGGATAGTAATGTTTCACAAAAACAGCAGCTCCAATTAATCTTCATTGTATTTGGACTTTGGAGAGTGTTATTTCAATACTGTCCGAGTTGTAGTTCAAGAGTAATTGAATAATAAAGTATCCCCCTTCCGCCACCTTCCCTCAGATGTGGAATCCAGTCCATAGACCAGACAGGTCACAGCAAGGTACAATCTTCTTACTGTGAGAACAATGAAAACCCTGCCCCCCTTGACAGGTTTTTCAGCTTTTTCCCTCATCTTAATTGAAGATTGTCTCTCTCTGCGATCTACCTGGACACTCCCTGCTGCTCTGAGGTGAGCAGTGTTACATCAGTAAAAGGGGCGGGAGGAGGATGCTTTATCATTCAATTACTCTTGAACTACAACTCTGACAGTATTGAAATAACACTCTCCAAGGCCCAAATACTATGAAGATTAATTAGAGCTGCTTTCATTATGGAACATTACTATCCCTTTAACCCCTTAACAACCAGTGACGTGCCAGGACCGTCACCCTTTTTTTCCCCCTGAAGGACCGATGAAGGACTTGCTCACACACACACACACACACACACACGCACAGATAAACACACACAGATGCAAAATCACTGTGGTCAGGTCTGTTGAGGCCACACACACACACACACACACACAGTGATTTGATAACCAGGTGATCAAAATTCTGAAGCCAGAGCAACCCAACTGATCAAAAATGCTGATTTGGTCATTTTGGCATCATTGGTTTTAGCGACACACGCAGATATACAGTATGTCCAATCTAGTCAGTTTGGACCAGATCGAATGGAGTCAGCCGACACAATCTTATTGTGTATGGGCACCTTAAGAGAGATCTCCATTTATACAGTCATATAGAGTTAAAGGCTGATCAGGCATCAGTTTTCCAGTTAAGTTATTGCTCTGTGAGTGCTCGGATTTATTGTTACACTTGTCTTATTACCTTTTAAGTGTGTGTGTGTGTGTGGGGGGGGTATCCTGAACTGCTGCAGCTCTTCTTTTTGTTGTGATCTCTCCCATCTTTATGCGATTTTTCCCCAGAAAGGCATCGAAGCATTGCTCCAATGAGTGACGTGCGGCCGCACTGCGAACACAGACTTCCATGATGTGCCACCAGGACCGTCACTGACCCTTAACTCCCAGCCAGGCATGAAGGTCCTGGCACATCATCAGGTGTTAAGGGGTCAAACCTTTCCCTTCAAAACTATGAATGTGCAATACGTTGCATATCCCCACTGGCACTCTAATGGTTAATGGAGCACTGGAACCTCCTAATAATTTCCCTACTAGCCGTGACATGGAAAGAAAATCCTAATGGCCTCTATGAATTTTGTCCTTGGTTTTAGACATCATGGGGGGGATATACAGATCAGCCAGGGCATCTCTGCCAGCAATTGCCTTCAGGACCAGTGCAGGCAGACTGGGGTATGCACTGTAGAAGAGATAAGCATGTGATACACTCCAGCTGTTTCAGTACTACAACTCCCATCATCCCCCACGTTGGATACCTCTCAGGTACTCAGAGGGTTAACCCTGACCTCAGATAGCCCATCAGTGGAATATTCAGTGTTGTGCCCAGAAGGCGGCTCAGTCTGTGACCCCCCCAGTCCCTGTGTGTTCCTTCTGCAGACCACATGGAGCAGATAAGTGGATCCTGGGATCTCAGAATAGCAGCCGGCCAAGATGGGTGCCGTCTCTGCACACTGGCTTAACTCTTTAAGGAACAGGGGAAATTCTACTGCAAACCAACCGCACCATAAAAAAAATCCCATTATCATTCATTGAAATTTGGCTTTTAACCCCTTGAATGCAAAAAAGGTCTCCAAGGCAATATGAAGCCACATCTCAGTAAGCTGGAGAGATGATGTATTAAAGAAGAACTAACACTTCCCAGTAATGATCCCCCCCGTCACCTTAACCCTTTGAATGCCAGAGGGGTAGGCAACGCATTGCTTTGTAACGCGTTGCGTACCCCCTCTGGCACTCAAAGGGATAAAATGCCCTTTTGCGTTTGTCCAAGTAATAAAGTCTTCAGTCCATACTGGATGTCATACCCACGG
Source organism: Rhinophrynus dorsalis (assembly GCA_037306005.1). NCBI lineage: Eukaryota > Metazoa > Chordata > Amphibia > Anura > Rhinophrynidae > Rhinophrynus > Rhinophrynus dorsalis. The sequence continues at coordinate 31,645,767 of CM074721.1, read as the reverse complement.
AGGCAGACATGACAGTTGATAGCAGGACCACAGGACACAGACTCTGCCTTGTGCACGGGGTAATTGTTGAGATCCCTGGTCCCTAGCCCCTGACACTACCCTCGGATGCCCCTGGCCTGGCTCTCAGCCATGCACCTTTCCCCAGATATCTTCTCCGAGGCAGCCACCATGCCCTATAACCTCACCGAGCATGGAGGCAAGGACTAGTTAATAAAGGTCCAGCCTCGCTGTCTGTCATTCTCCTGCCACCCTTTGTTCACTGCCCAGTGGGCACTGCATGTTAGGGGTGTATTGTTGTGCACCAAGGGTATTTCTTATGTGAAGACAAAATATTTATTTAATCTGCAGAGAAACCAGGGAATAATGCTATTCTTATGTTTATTGTCTTGGGTCGGATCAGGGGTTTCTCTAAGTCCAGTGGCGTAACAATAGGGGTCGCAGGTAGGGTTGCCACCTTTTCTTAAAAAAAATACTGGCCATGGCATTCTCTCCATAGACTTAACATTGGACAGAAGGCAATTTTTTACCGGCCTGCCGGTAAAATACCGGCTGGGTGGCAACCCTAGTCGCAGGGGTTGCACCATCACCCCCTGCGACCCCGTTGCCTACAGCAGTCGCTTAGCTGATCTCCCACTCGGCGCACCACTCTAGTAATACAGAGCGCTGGGAGATGACGTCATCTCCCGGCCTCTGCATAATAGAGCGGCGTGCGGGAGCTTCAGTTCTAGAGATCTGTGCTGAAGGAGTCACAGATCTGTCAAGCCATGCTGCTAGACCCCCGGGGACTGGAGGTAGGGCCAGGGGTATTGCGGAAGGGGCAATGTGGAGATGGGGGCATTGTGGAAGGGGCATTATGGAGATGAAGGGGCAATGTGAAGATGGGGGCATTGTGGAAGGGGAAATGTGGAGATGAATTGGAGAAGGGGGATTTGTAGAGATGAAGGGGACATTGTGGAAGGGGCAATGTGGAGATGAAGGGGCAATGTGGAGATGGGGGCATTGTGGAATGGGCAATGTGGAGATGAAGGGGCATTGTGGAAGGGGCAATGTGGAGATGAAGGGGGGGCAATGTGGAGATGAAGGGGGGGCATTGTGGAGATGAAGGGGACAATGTGGAGATTGGGGGGCAATGTGGAGGTGGCAAATGTGAATGAGGGGGCCAATGTGGTCGGGGGGTCCATGGCAATTCTTGCACCAGGGCCCGATGGCTTCTAGTTACGCCTATGTCTAAGTCTTTTGAGGGCCCTAAGCAAAATACTCACATAGGGCCATCTTAATACCTACGTTGGTACCTCTAATACACAAATAAGAGGCTCGCACTAGTCATATGTAATCTTAACTTATTAAAAGTAAAACAGTCCAGTGCTCTCAAAGGACAAGAATTCTAATGCATATAGTTCAGGGGATCAAAGAGAACCCCTAACAGAGAATTCCTATAAAAGGAGGTACACGACTCAAAGTATAACAAAATACCAAAAAATGTTATTGCATATATTACACATTTGTTCTATAAAGACCAGGGCCGGATTTATAATTAGGCAGAGTAGGCATCTGCATACAGGCGCATCCCCCAGAGAGGCGCCTATCATTGGGATCATGTTGTGTTTTTTTTGTATATTTTTATACGCCTCCCCCGCCACCGGGCACCACAACATGGTGAATATAGGTCTGTGCCTTCTTCGGCACAAACCTGTAGCTGCTGAGATCCTTCGTCTCGTCTTTAGTAATACAGAGAGCTGGAGCTCCGGCAGCTACAGGTCTGTGCAGAAGGAGGAGGCACAGACCTTTCCTGCCGCTGGACCACCAGGGAGGAGGTAGGAAACAGACACTGGGGGGGGGCGCAATGTGCAATATGGAGCTGATGGGGGCAATGTGGAGCTGATGGGGGGAATGTGGAGATTAGGAGCATTGTGGAGGTGTCCAGTGGAGATGGCCAGTGAGGGGCGCTTCAGATTTCTGTGCCTACAGCCTCCTCAGATGTAAATCCGGCCCTGATAAAGACTCATATTTAAAACATCATTAAAAAACAAATAACACACAGGAGGGGTACACTGATGTACCAAATAACAGACAATAACCCCTGATAATATATATATCAGGCAAATCTGAGTATAGAATCAAAATAAATAAGACATCAGGTTCTCCAAATGGCCTATATAGTTTCCTAAAATAGGAAATCTGGAGGAAGAAAGATCAATACTCTCTTGCCTTATAGATGAACTCCACCAAAATGATGTACTGAATGAGAACTATAAAAAATACACTATGTATGTGAAAGTTCACAAAAATACAAGTGCTAAAGTATGCATACAAAGCTAAAATCCCTATAAAAAGTGAATACAGAGAGTAAGAAATAAACAACCCAACCTCCAATATAAGGACTCAGGTACAACGGTTACCCTTCCACAGAGACACACATATCCTGACACGTTTTGCCGCACGGCTTCATCAAGAGATACAAAGTACAGTGGCAAATCTCAATTTAAAGGAGCAGTAAACTTTTTTTATGAAAAAATATATATTGTTGGGATTTTCCTATTGAGTAAAATAAGGGTACTCTGACTGTCGAGAGATTTATATTTCCAGAGTTATTACAGTTTAAACCCATGTTTTTTACATTAGCAGTGCCCTCTAGTGCTCAAATTCTAATTAGATTTCCTGTTAGATTCTAATGGAGAGGAAAGTCAGAAACATCAGAGACATACAGTTCTCCATAGAATGTGATAGAAACTGCTGAGTCACTTCCTGTCAGTTAGAACTATCAGGAAGTAAACACAGTAAATTCACTTCCTGTCAGTTAGAACTATCAGGAAGTAAACACAGTAAATTCACTTCCTGATTATTTAAACTGCTATAAATTTTGAATAAAACATCTGACAGCAGTGGGAGTGACCTTGTTTTATTCAGCAGGAAAAGCTCTATAAAATATGTGTTTTCATAAATAAAAGTTTACGGCTCCTTTAAATCTGTTCATGGAACCAATCCAGCCTCTCCCGAGGTTCACATGATTCTCTCTTTCCGTCTGAAAGCCTGCGCAATAAAAGCCACATACAAAGTCATCTGACCTATTACAATGGAATGCAGAAATATGCAGGCCATAACAAGACGTCATCAACGAGAGAAGACGTGACTCTCGCGAGATGCTGGATAAATGGATGAGCCGGGGGAAAAACACAAAACACAATAAGTACCACATGGCTGGGTCATGGAATCTATTCCCAACAGGAAAGGAGGACCAAGTAATAAAGCGGCCTAAGCTGGGTCACGGATAAGAATGGCCCAATCACTGCAACGAAAAAAAGAAATATAAACAAAATGATATAAATAATAGTGTATACATGAATATTGCATAGACGCAATGTACAGATCCACTTTTGCACAACGCATGCAAAATATTTTCATATTCAAAAGAATTTTATAATATACTTATTATTTATATACATTTTGGTTTAAATAAAAGTTAGACATAAGCTCCCGCAATGTTATGAATATTAAATTTAGCTAATATAAACCTACATATATTCCTCACAAGAATATCTAATGATGGCAAATTATACCTAACTAGTTGAACAGCCCATTACACGGGCCACGGTGCTTCTGGCAGCCGGTCGCGGGGCAGTCACACGCAGTGGAGACTGCCCGCGCCTCGGCTGATACAGAGCCTCTGGCAGCCGGTCGCGGGGCAGTCACACGCGGTAGAGACTGCCCGCGCCTCGGCTGAGCGCCCAGCTCTGTATCAGCCGCGGCGCGGGCAGTCTCTGCTGCTCATGAGTGCCACGCGCGCTGCAGTGTCTACTGCGCATGTCTGGCGTTACACACAACTTGGCGAATTATTATATAGGATGATGACAAATTATACAATGCTGTTTATCTGGTCCCCAATGATTAGATCGTCAAGAAGATTGGGATTTATCATGATCACGGTTCTTAATGTAAAAATATAGGCCAAAGAATCAATTTAAACGATAATAAAATTACCATCCTACAAAAATTATAGAGCGACAGACACTAATGTTAGGTCTTATCAAGTTATAACGGAACCGACATATCAAGTTATAACGGAACCAACATAGATCCTATTTGACAAGGTGTCACAGAAAAAAGTTGTCAGATATACCAAAAAATGTATATATCCTATATAATAATTCGCTACAACGTGTGTAACGCCGCAGTCATGCGCAGTAGAGACTATCCGCACCACGGCTGATACAGATCTGGACGCTCTGAAGGAACGTCCAGCTCTGTATCAGCCGCGTTGCGGGCAGTATCTACTGCACATGATTGCCCCACGACCGGCTGGCAATGGCACTGTGGCCCGTGTAACGTGTATATATATATATATATATATATATATATATATATATATATATATATATATATATCCAAGGTATCAGGATCGGGATCCTAATCAAAGAGAGCACTTGTAGGACTTGATTAAAACAATAAAGATGATTTTATTAATGTCAGCATTTTGGCCCCAATCTGGTCTTGAGGAAGGCCCAGATTGGGGCCGAAACGTTGACATTAATAAAGTCATCTTTTTTGTTTTAATCAAGTCCTACTAGTGCTCTCTTTGATAAGTATCCCGATCCTGATACCTTGGATATATTTGAGTAGCAATACTTTGAGTATCATCAGGCCATTTTCATCTATGAATTATTATGCTTTTGGAGTGCCCACCATCCACTGCTTATATATATATAAAGATTTATCTAAAGAGCAATTGATATTGCATGAACGACGATATATTTATCAAGGACAACACTTATTAATGAGAAAAGAATATAGTGTTGAGAAGTCAGATATATGAAGTGGACCTGTGCGTTTAATCTCTACTAATGTAAAAGCCCGTGTACACGGGCCAAGGTTTGGGTGGTGTTAAGAGGCTGGTCCTGCTCTGCGTCCTGCCGCCAACGCAGTCATACACTGTAGACACTGGCCGAAAGCACAGAATGCTCCCAGCACAGAACTCCCAGCATTTGGCACAGAATGCTCCCAGCACAGAACTCCCAGTATTCCTACACCTCCCAGCATTCTGTGCTCCCAGCATTCCTACACCTCCCAGCATTCTGTGCTCCCAGCATTCCTACACCTCCCAGCATTCTGTGCATTCGGGCAGTCTCTACTGCGCATAACGGATTCTGACAAACATCCTAGCGAATTATTATACAGGATAATACAAGGTAGATGCAACGCAAGTGCCATACTATGTCATACATGCATAAAAATTAGCAATTACTACACATGTGACATTAATACAACACATAACAACTATATAAAGAAAAATTTAAAATAAATATATTAAAACAAAATTCCTTAAAAGGTCTAGTATAGTGTGTTATAACCTCCCCAGCACATCCATTAAAAATAGTTCCAAGTAACAGAGTAATTCAAACAAATATAAACATATAAAATACATGGTATAGATACAGATCATGGAAATCTATATTAGAAATATCTCTAATACGACATTGCCATCTGACATTGTTTGTATTATATAGGTGCTACAAGGCCCTCTGACTAAGTGGAGGCTGTAAGTCGCCTCTTATTCTGCTTATATTGTAGTGCCACCCCTGGGCACTTGGGCACCAGGCAGTCTGCATGTACCTCCAGATAATGTGTAAAGTTCCAAAGTATCAATGCACACTCTCAGACATTTAATAATGGGTGCTCAAGGCTTAAATTTAATTGTGGGAACATCCAAATAGGATAAGCCGAGCTCCTCTTAATATAAAACCTCTTTTATTATATCATATTTAAAACAACATACTGTCGGTTGCTATCCAACATTTCAGTCCGTATTGGGACTTTCTTCAGGGATTCAGCATCCCTACCTAGGTAAGTGATTCTGTTACACACAGTAATTATATAGATACACTTGGCTGCTGTGTGATGGACTCCTACCTAGGTAAGTCCTTTTGTTACACACAGTAATGATATAGATACACCTGACTGCTGTGTGATGGACTCCTACCTAGGTAAGTGCTTCTGTTACACACAGTAATGATATAGATACACTTGACTGCTGTGTGATGGACTCCTACCTAGGTAAGTGATTATGTTACACACAGTAATTATATAGATATACCTGACTGCTGTATGATGGACTCCTACCTAGGTAAGTGCTTCTGTTACACACAGTAATGATATAGATACACTTGACTGCTGTGTGATGGACTCCTACCTAGGTAAGTGATTATGTTACACACGGTAATTATATAGATACACCTGACTGCTGTATGATGGACTCCTACCTAGGTAAGTACTTCTGTTATACACAGTAATTATATAGATATACGTGACTGCTGTATGATGGACTCCTACCTAGGTAAGTACTTCTGTTACACACAGTAATTATATAGATACACCTGACTGCTGTATGATGGACTCCTACCTAGGTAAGTGATTCTGTTACACACAGTAATTATATAGATATACCTGACTGCTGTGTCATGGACTCCTACCTAGGTAAGTGCCTCTGTTACACAGTAATTATATAGATACACCTGACTGCTGTATGATGGACTCCTACCTAGGTAAGTGCTTCTGTTACACACGGTAATTATATAGATACACCTGACTGCTGTATGATGGACTCCTACCTAGGTAAGTCCTTTCGTTACACACAGTAATTATATAGCTTTGACTGACAGCAGTATGATGGACACCTACCCAGATAAGTCCTTATGTTAAATAGATTAACAGCCACTTATTCCTATGGGCATAGTTCCCCTTTAATACTCAGAATTAAGCTCTGTTTGTTCTCTGTAATTAGTCGGTAATCTTCTGACATTGTGGTGAGCAGGCAGCCAAAGGTTAGGCTCTTTGAAATGTCATCAAAAGACAGGAGGAGTGAAAGCCTTAATTATACTCAGTGAGAGTGGCCCCATTGTCATTGTTCAATGTGTGATTAGGGCTCATTGTTAGGTGGATAAAGGAGTCGGAGGCAGGCTACAATACAATGGAAGTTACAAAGGTTACTCTGGAACAGAAGAGAATCCGTGAATGACTTAAATGCTCACACCTGTTAGTTACCCATATGGCTTCCACGTCACTCAGTACCTACCCTTCCTCATTACTGATACTGAGGTGAATGCATGAATTCACCAGTTCACCATCACTGGCAATAGACTCTAGTGTCAGTGGCTGCACTTCAGAGTGTGTTCTAGAGCTTCTCATTCCGTCCTTTATAGTCACACACAAAGACATGCTAATAAACAAGTATCCCTCCTGTGAGAGCCTTCATTTAAGTTGCACAGAAAGAGGCACTCGCCGGAAAGAAATTCCCCAGAAGGGACCACAGGGTACTGGAGGGGAAGCATGTCATGGGGAGGGTTGAGACAGACATAAGGTGTGGTAATAGGGAAGAGTGTAAGGAAGAGGCTTAAAGGGATAGTAATGTTTCATAATAAAAGCAGCTCTAATTAATCATCATAGTATTTGGACTTTGGAGAGTGTTATTTCAATTCTGTCAGAGTTGTAGTTCCAGAGTAATTCAATGACAAAGTATCCCCCTCCCGCCCCTTTTACCATACCTGGGAACTTAACAGGCAGGGCTACCCGGAGGACAGCCCTGCCAGCGCCGACCAGGGAGTGAAACGACGCGATTCGCGTCATAAAAGGGGCGGGGCTTAGTCGCGAGGGGGGCGGAACAAAATGTTTTTTTAAAAAAAGGGGTAAAATATATGTGGAATGCGGGTAAGAGGGCGGGGAGTGGGAGGAACCTGTGCGGGATGGAGAACAAGTGGGCAGAGTTTTGCCCGCCTGGAGATTGAGAGACTGCCCCGGAGACCCGGTAATTACCTGTGAAATCCGGAGTCTCCGGGGCAAAACCGGAGAGTTCCCAGGTATGCCTTTTACTGATGTAACACTGCTCAGCCAGATCAGAAGGGAGGTGCCCAGGTAGACTGCAGAGAGGGACAATCTTCAATTAAGATAAGGGAAAAACCTGAAAAACTTGTCAAGGGGGCAGGGCTTTCATTGTTCTCATAGGAAGAAGATTGTCCCCTGCTGTTATCTGTCTGGTCTATCGACTGGATTCCACATCTGAGAAGAGATGGCTTACACTAGGTAAAAGGGGCAGGAGGGGAAACTTTGCTTGTGAATATCTCTCAAACTATAAAGGTTTGAGAGATATAACTTGTATCATTCTTCATGTTTTTTTAATGCCTACAAAATAAAATAAATTTAAAATGAAGTATTACTATCCCTTTAAAAGGGGTGGACATCAGGAAGTGGTTTGTCTTGGGAGGAAGAAGGAACAAAGGAGAAGCATCCAGAGCAGGATCATCCATTATGTCAACCTAGGCTACGGCCTAGGGCCCACGGCATTATAAGGGGCCCTGGCTGCCAGTGGTGGGTCACAGACAGAGGCCCTGTTGTTGCTGCTGCTATCATTTTGTGTCAGATGACTTTACTGTTGAAAGACCACCATCATCCAGTTGCTCACATTTTCATTAAAGCCATAATGCCAGTACCTGCTCACAGGACTTTGGGTCAGAAGCACTGGATCAGGCTATGTGGGGCCCCGATATGGTATCTTGTCTAGGGCCCAATGGAGTCTTAATCTGTCTCTGGAAACATCCCTCCCTGTTTGTGGTGGATGTGTGTCTAGGTTGGGCGAATAATCCTTGCATGGTTTTCAGAGATCGATACCTGATGTGGTAAAGTTAGGGGATATTATCCTCAGGTGGAAGCCCTTTGCGAGTTTTGCCCCAGACTGATGTTGCGGGAGGTGACTTACATTGAAGCTAAAGTGGATGGCCAATGGGGTAATTATTTGGAAGTCAGCTGCAAGTGCTGAAGTATGGTGCAATCAGCTGTAATTGCTGAAGTATAGTGGAGTCAGCTATAAGAGCTGAAGGATGGTGGTCAGCTGTAAGTGCTGACGAACACTGGGATCAGCTGTAAGTGCTGATGAACACTGGGATCAGCTGAAAGTGCTGACGAACACTGGGATCAGCTGTAAGTGCTGACGAACACTGGGATCAGCTGATAGTGCTGAAGAATGTGGGGATTTTAGCATGAGCCTGGACAATTTGGCCATGCTTGGTTTCAAGGAAGGCAGATTGGCAAGGACTGTCAGTTAAAGAATGATTAATGCTTAATTAATGATTATGGTTTGGAATAAATACAATAATAGGAATGTGAATAAAATAGTTAAATAAAGCTGTGGTCTGTTATCCCCAATTACCGTAAAATCTCAGGTATAATACGCACCTGTGTATAATACGCAGGTGTATATTATACCCAAGATTTAGGGGAAAACAAGAGTGCCTATGTATAATACGCACCCTTGTTTTCCCCTTTACTAACCTTTTGCTGTCTGGCGCAATCCGATCTCTAAATCCCACTTACTGTGTTCAAAAAGACCGCACTGAAGTCTGCACTGAAGATAAGGCAAACTACCAAGTCAAACTCCCGGTATGTGAAGCTTCCCTGCGGGCGGCATGCTTCCATTCGCCGCCCGCTTCACTCCCTGTGCTGTCAGGACCTTCCAGGGCATTACCATTGGCTGGAGGAGGAAGGTCCTGACAGCACAGGGAGTGAAGCGGGCGGCGAATGGAAGCATGCCGCCCGCAGGGAAGCTTCACATACCGGGAGTTTGACTTGGTAGTTTGCCTTATCTTCAGTGCAGACTTCAGTGCGGTCTTTTTGAACACAGTAAGTGGGATTTAGAGATTGGATTGCGTCGAGGGAGGAGGGGGGGGGATATACCTGTCTACAATATATATTTTTTTTCAATAAAAAAAATTCTTGTGTATAATACGCACCCCCCACTTCACATAAGCTGAAGTGGGGTAAAATTGTGCGTATTATACCCGAGATTTTACGGTAGATGTGTCTGTGATAATTGATGGATCATGCCCTCTCCTCATGACATGCATGTATACACTAATCATTTTATTGCAAGCTGCTTTCCATATTCAGCACAGCATCATACAATTCGGAATGTTCCAGGCTCTTGTGAACACTGAGGAAGGGGGACTGCCCCCGAAACGTTCACGAGAGCCTGGAAGCATTCCGACTTGTATAATGCTGTGCTGAATATGGAAAGTGGCTTGCAATAAAATGATTGGTGCAGACCTGCATTCCGGTGAGTGCCTCTTTCTTTCTGTGCACTGTATGTCGTATGATACTTTTGGAAGCAAGGGAGCTGAAGGGGATCACCCAGATCTAAGACTGTAATATAAACAGACCTACTTGGTCTAAATATTGTTATTATTGAATGAGTGCAGCTAGTATCTCTCAGAGCCCTAATTTAAGGGGAAGTTAAGAGTTTATTCACTATACAGGCCGTTAGAATAAAACAAAAAAAACCCTGCAACCTTAGGTTTCAAACCTAAATTGCTGGCTTAACCCTTTGAGTGCCAAAGGGGTAAGCAACATATTGCGTATCCCTCTGGCATGGGTTAAAAGGCCAAACAAAAAAATAATAAAAACAGGGACTAGCAACCGGAAAATCTATAAAAATGTAATAGAATCAATTAATTAATTAATTAAGCCATCTCTTCTCAGATGTGGAATCCAGTCCATAGACCAGACAGATAACAGAAGGGGACAATCTTCTTCCTATGAGAACAATGAAAGCCCTGCCCCCCTTGACAAGTTTTCAGGTTTTTCCCTTATCTTAATTGAAGATTGTCCCTCTTTGCAGTCTACCTGGGCACTTCCCTTTTGATCTGGCTGAGCAGTGTTACATCAGTAAAAGGGGCGGGAGGGGGATACTTTGTCATTGAATTACTCTTGAACTACAACTCTGACAGAATTGAAATAACACTCTCCAAAGTCCAAATACTATGATGATTAATTAGAGCTGCTTTTATTATGAAACATTACTATCCCTTCCACCCCTATACAAGTTTGGGTAAAAGGTAACTAAATAGAGCGACTATTCAAGGTTTGACTGAAATTAAAGGTTTTAACATAATCATACTCCTTACTTCCAGACAGACAGCGGGTACAGCTCTGCACCGCAGTCTGTCAATCTCCTCTGCTCTCCTCTCCACGTAGTGTCTGGTTACAGACTCCTCCAATGATGAAGGATTTCTCCTTGTAAGGTGGAGCTCTCTAGCCAATGAGACTGCTCCAGCTTACAAGGAGAAATCCTCCGTCATTGGAGGAGGCTGGATCCAGACGATACGTGGGGAGGGGAGCAGAGGAGGAGGATCGACAGACTGCGGTGCAGAGCTGTACCCGATGTCTGTCTGGAAGTAAGGTACATGATCATCTTTAAACCTTTCATTTCAGCCAAACCTTGAATTTTTTTTTAAATTACATTAAGTATTCCAGCTAGTAGCTCTATTTAGTTACTTTTTACCCACACTTGTACAGGGGTGATAGTTCACCCTTTAATGCACCAGCTGTAGAATCTATTCAAACTGTAAGGTCGCAGGTTCTATTCCCGGCAAAGTCTGCTCAGCCTTTCACCCCTCAGAGGTAGATAAAATGAGTCCAGAACATACTTTAAATTGAGAGACAATCTCAAACTATCCTTCCCGATAAAATAATCTCTCCTAAAGAGGGACACTTGGGAGATATAGACCCCAAATATCTCATAAAGAGGTACACTTGGGAGGTGTGGAGCCCTAATATCTCATAAAGAGGAACTCTTGGGAAGTATGGACCCCTAATCTATCTATATATATCTATATATATAAAAGAAGACTTTGTGCCTGGCAAAACACACCCAGGGGCGGCAGTAAAAAGGATTACTGCTGCCATTGGGTGATTCTGTGGGAGTGTGATTTTTGGCCTGCCCCCACTATCCAGCCCGCCCACCACTATCTAAGGCTGAAAAAAAAAATGGCTGCCACACACTCCTACACCACAGACACATGCACATGCCCTCCCACACACACACTAGCAGACACATACACACACGCACGCTGAGGATGATGGGAACAATGTTCAAGCTACAGCTGGAAGGCCATGGTCCAATCTGTATTATGCAGCTTCTTCATTCCCTGTCTTTGAGCCTACACAGCTCTGCTAATTACTACAAGTGAGCTGATATCTAAACAATCAGCAGGAGGATACTGGCTTGCTGAGAAAGTGGAAACAACGGCAGAGAGGTGATCAGGCAGTGCAGAGCAAGGCTTCAGCTGAGCTGGTAAATGGCAGAGACATGGATGTGACTGTATTTATATATTGCACAAAGAGAGAGAAAGAGAGCAGGTTGTTTGTCAGTCTGTCTGTAAGTAGAGGTGCCAGTTCCTGCAATCATCTCCATGCTGTACATAGCTCACTGTATAGCATGTATGACAAACTATTTATATATGGTCTGGCATTGTATAGTATACAGTCTGTGTATAAGGACTGGCACTATACAGTATAGGAGGGACAGTCCCTGTTTGACACCCAAATCCCTCTGCTCCTCTATTTAGGAGATCACACGGTGTGGTGTATATACAGTAGGCTGACCAGACCTCACCTTTAACCGGGGACACATAGGAAATAAGCATATTTCAGGAGTGCACCAAAATCAAAGCAGCCCTGCAGTATGCATTTTTCATATGTGTCACTGGTTAAAGGTGAGGTCTGGTCAGCCTAATGTACAAGTGTATCAGATTGCTTCACATCAGTAAAACCCACGGTAATGTGGGTATAAACTTCTGTATATATCTGTTAAATTAGTCTGTGTAAAAAAATACTTTCATCTTCTTCTAAATCATTCACTTACAGAAAGAGTAACTTAACCATTTCAGTGCCAGAGGAGATGCAATGCATTGCTTACCCCCTGGCACTCAAAGGGTTAAAAATTCTCTACAATGGTCTGGCACTGTATAGCAGTGGTTCTCAATCTGTGCCCTCAGTGGCTATTAACAGGCCAGGATTTTAGAATTTCCTTTTAAGAGCACAGGTGAGTTAATCAATATGACTGAGCCTCTGATCAACACACTTGTGTTCTAGCAGTGAAATTCCTAAGTCCTGGCCTGTTAGTGGCCACTGAGGGCATGGGCTGAGAACCTCTGCTGTATAGTATACAGTCTGCATGTGTCTGTGTATAAGGACTGGCACTATACAGTATAGGAGGGACAGTCCCTGTTTGACACCCAAATCCCTCTGCTCCTCTATTTAGGAGATCACACTGTGTGATGTATATACCAGTGTATCAGATTGCTCCACATCAATAAAACCCACAGTAATGTGGGAATAAACTTCTGTATATATCTGTTAAATTAGTCTGTGTAAAAAAAATACTTTCATCTTCTTCTAAATCATTCACTTACAGAAAGAGTAACTTAACCATTTCAATGCCAGAGGGGATGCAATGCATTGCTTACCCCCTGGCACTCAAAGGGTTAAAAATTCTCTAAAATACACCACCAGCCACGCCCCCAGTAACACCACCGAAAACACAAGTGTCCCTCTTTGGCCATATGAAATGTTGGGAGGTATGTTACTTACACTGCTCACACTGTATGTATGTATGTTCTGATTTGCAGCTGTGTGTCACTGTTTGTGTTGTCAGTGCATGTGTGTGTATATGTGTGTGTTGCATGTGTCTCTGTCTATCACTGTGTGTACCTTTCTGACACGTACACCCTACGCTATAATTCACTATCATAACATTTATTTTAAAAAAAAGAAACATTTCCTGCATAACATGACGGGCAACGCCGTCCCAAACTGCTAGTATATATATAAAAGAAGACTTTGTGCCTGCCAAAACACACCCAGGGGAGGCAGAAAGGAGGAGTTACTGCTCTCATTGGGTGATTCAATCATGCAGGGAGTTGGCCCGCCCCCACTATGCAGCCCGTCCGCCCACCACTATCAAAGTCAGAAAAAAACAAAATGGATGCCACTTGCTCCTACACCACAGACAAACAAACATGCCCCACTCACACAGCACCAAACACACACACATGCCCCACGGACTCACACACAGCACCAAACACACACATGCCCCACTCACACACATAGCACCAAACACACACAGAGCACCAAACACACACAGAGTCAGAAAGAAATATGGCTGACACACACAGTCACTCACTCTGACTCCCAGTGGCCTCAGCAGGACCTGTAGTGCAGCACCAGGGGAACAAAATGGCACTCAAAGGGTTAAGGTAGGCCCTCATTGCTGAATTATTTCTTCACTGTCATCATTTCCCATGCAAGACACAGGACAGACAGCCATCAGATTCACACTAAACCCACTGACTGCCACAGGGTTGTGTATCAAGTTTTACCCCTCAGGGAGTGTGTTCAAACCCCTCACACTGTAAACTTGCATTTCCCTCCCACTTATCCTCCTTCCCCAGCCTATTACTAACACTTTTCCACATTTCTCTTAAGACCCGCCCCCTACTCGCAATTAACCCCACCTACTTTTAAACCCAAATTGCCCCATTGCTCTCTCCACATCAGCACCACAGAAGTGTCCTCCAGGGACTACACAAGTCAAAGTTCACAAGTATGAATACACTTCCCACTGCTATTTAACTCTGACATGTCTCTCTATACCTTAACCCTTTGAGTGCCAGAGGGGTGCACAACTCATGCGCGCATGTGTTTCTGTGCATATATGTTGCATGTGTGTGTGTGTGCATCTCTGTTACATATGTGTCCATGTGTGCATCTCCGGTGTGTCTGTGTGTGTGCATGTCTTTTGCATGTTTCTGCCGCTCACTGTGTGTATGTGTCTGACTGTGTGTTGCATATGTCTGTGTTTATCAGTATGTCTACATTTCATACACGTGCACCCAACGGTCATAACATGACGGGCAACGTTGTCCCACATTGGTAGTGTATATATATAAGGGAGAGAACCCGCGTCCCCTGCCACACACACCCTGGGGTGGCTGTAAGGAAGAGTTAGCTCGCCCACAACATCAGTCTTAACCCTTTGAGTGCCAGAGGGGTACGCATACATTGCAAAGCAATGCATTGCGTACCTGTCTGGCACTCAAAGTGTTAACCTTCTCCTCCACAACTCACCTACTCCTCTCTCGACTTACAACACCTACAGTAAACAACTCATGGCACAATAATATAACCCACCAACCAGCAGCTCCCATTTTGCTGGGGAGCCACACATTGATCACTTCTTTCAAAGAGCATAAAAACTTCTGTTTCCCTCCCCTGTCCCATAATGCACTGGGACACTCAGAGGCAGATTGGAATCAGGTGAGTGGAGTCAGCTGGGGAATAGGTTAGGACACACACATCTTCAGTTTCCATGGTAAGAACTGGGGCTGATGGACGCACTATGTTTCAATTTAACCCTTTGAGTGCTGTTGCAATGCCTTGGGTACCTCTCTGGCACTCAGAGGGTTAAGCCCATTAACCCTTGGAGTACCAGAGATGATATGCAGCACATTCAGGGCCTTATTCATCAAGCTGGAGAGCTGCAATTAAAACCTTTTTTACAACTCTTATCAGCATATCTACATCACCACTGCGCCTGTCACACACTGTCTACATATGTGACATACATCCATGTATGTGTGTGTCTCTCTGTATGAATGCGTTTCACAATGTGTGACACGCTCTGTCTCTTTAAGTGCGTGTCTGTAACACTGCATATGTCTGTTCATAATGTCTCTCTGTGTAAATAATATGACGGGCAACGCCATCCCACATTGCTAGTATCTCCTAATGGGGGACATTTGGGAGGTATGGACCCCTAAAATCTCATAAATAGGGTCACTTCGGAGGTGTGGAGCCCTAATATCTCCTAAAGAGGGACACTTGGGAAGTACAGATCCCTAATATCTCCTAAAGGGGGACACTTGGGTGGTATGGACCCCTAATATCTCATAAAGAGGGACATTTTGGAGGTATGGACCACTTATATCTCCAAAAGATGGACACTTGGGAGGTATGTCCCCCTAATATCACCTAAAGAGGGACACTTGGGAAGTATGGACCCTTAATATCTCCTAAAGAGGGACACTTGGGAGGTATGGACCCCTAATATCTCCTAAAAAGGGACACTTGGGAAGTATGGACCCTTAATATCTCCTAAAGAGGGACACTTTTGAGGTATGCCCCCCTAATATCTCCTAAAGAGGTACACTTGGGAGGTGTAGGGTTGCCACCCTGCCGGTATTTTACCGGCAGGCCGGTAAAAAATTGGCTTCTCTCCAATGTTAAGTCTATGGAGGGAATGCCATGGCCGGTATTTTCTTGACGAAAAGGTGGCAACCCTAGGGAGGTGTGTCTCCTTCCTGAAGATCCAGGGTGCTGCTGGCTGAGAATTAGGAGAAGGCCAGCCTCATGTTAGAGAATTTGGGACTGTGAACAGTGACAGCATAGTCAGCTAATGGAGCTTAGTGCATGTGGTGAATAGCCACATTAACATAAACAGACCCTCAGGAATACTATAATCACTTATTAACCTGCATTCCAGTATGCATATGAGACATTGTGAAAGGAGACACTGTAACACAATGAACCTGGTGCAGGCATATACATATATATGATGCGTAACTGCAGAGATTAGATGGTGAAGACACCACAGTGTATACAGCGAGATGGATTCAAGTCCAGTTCACCACCATATTGACAAACTGAACCCTTATTAAACCTTAGTGCATCTCCTTAGTAAATCAACCTCATTAAGATTCTGACGGCCACGCTCACAACTCATCATGGAGGACATATCCATCACAGCAGTCTCTTTTCACAATTAGACACCCATAGGCATTTTTTTGCTCTGTCTAATTAGAAATCAGACCTTACAGGAAAGATATTGGTAAATTAACTACATTCCATGAATCTCAGTGATGTGGAACTGCCGTGACTCAAACTGACACCTTTCTTTAACGGTTTGCAGTAAAAATTCTTTTAATAGAAGGTGATAATGTAACAGCTGCACAATTACAGAATGTGCCTGTCTCACAGATGTGAGGCTACAAGTAGGACAAGGTGCAACAAGATAGTCTCCTTAACCCGTTGCGTGCCAGAGGTGCAGGGACGTGCACAGGTATTTTGGGGGGCAGGGGCTAAAAGGAAAAAAAGGGCACTTCACATAATTATTTATTCAAAATATATATATTTAAAAAGAAGAAAATAATTTACATCTCAGGAGTCTGTAGGCACAGAAATCTGAAGCGCCCCCTCCCATTGGCCATCTCCACTGGACACCTCCACAATGCTCCTAATCTCCACATTGCCCCCCATCATCTCCATATTGCCCTTACA
Source organism: Rhinophrynus dorsalis (assembly GCA_037306005.1). Classification (NCBI taxonomy): domain Eukaryota; kingdom Metazoa; phylum Chordata; class Amphibia; order Anura; family Rhinophrynidae; genus Rhinophrynus; species Rhinophrynus dorsalis. The sequence continues at coordinate 31,628,613 of CM074721.1, read as the reverse complement.
TTGTCCCCTGTCAGCTCCATATTGCCCCCATCAGTTCCACATTGCCCCATCAGCTCCATATTGCCATCTGCTCCAGCTTACCCTCACATACATTGCCCCATCATCTTTACATTGCCATCATCTTCATCTTGCCCCCCATCAGATCCATATTGCCCCATCATTTCCACATTGCCCCCCAGTGTCCGTTTCCTACTTCTTCCCTGGTGGTCCAGCGGCAGGAGAGGTCTGTATGTGCCTCCTTAGCTGCTGGAGCTCCTGCGCGGTCTTCTCTTCATGCAGAGTGCTGGGAGATGATGTCATCTCCCAGCACTCTGTAATACTAAAGAGCTGACGAGGGAGCGCAGCAGCTACAGGTCTGTCCTGAAGGAGGCACAGACCTGACTGGGCGGTGGAGGGTTAGTGTGGGCGGCGAGGCAACTTTTTTTTTTGTTAAAAGGGCACTTTGGAAAAAAAAGGGCAGGTGCTCAAGCCCCCCTTGGTGTCTATGTGTGCACGTGCCTGCAGAGGTGTGTCGAATGTATTGCTTTGCAATGCGTTGAGCACACCTCTGGCATGGAAGGGGTTAACCGTTTGAGTGCCAGAGGTGTGTGCAACTCATTGCTATGCACTGCGTTGTCTACCCCTCTGGAACGCAAAGGGTTAGAGCGGAACTTTCATTACATATATATACAGAGCCCCAAATCATAATTACAGTAGCAATATCTATAGACTTAGTCGTATTTTCAAGCATAATTGTGGCGTTAGTGAGATATAGACCTTTTATGCAGACAGGCATTGGCAAGGATCTTGCTGTAGGCAGGGCTGGATTTACATCTCAGGAGCCTGCAGGCACAGAAATTTGAAGCGCCCCCCCCCCCCCCGCGGGCCATCTGCACTGGACACCTTCACAATGCTTCTAATCTCCACGTTGCCCCCCCCATCAGCTTCATATTGCCCTCACAATGCTCCACATTGCCCTCCACCCCATCAGCTCCAACTTGCCCCCGCCATCTCCACATTGCCGTCCATCAGCTCCAACTTGCCCCCCATTAGCTCCACATTGCCCTCACATTGCCTCCCCCCGTTGTCCGTTTCCTACCTCCCTGGTAGGAGATGTCTGTGCCTCCTTTGGCACAGTCTTGTACCTGATGGAGCTCCCGCGCGGTCTCCTATTCAAGAATGCAGAGCGCTGGGAGATGATGTCATCTCCCAGCGCTCTGCATTCCTAAAGAGCCGATGAAGGAGCTCCATCAGGTACAAGACTGGGGAGGCGGGCAATGTGAGTGGGTGCTGCCGGCGCAGCCAGCGAGGTGGCTAGTTTTTTTTTTTTTTTTTTTTAAAGAATATTAAAAAAAAAAATACAATTGGCAGGCGCCCCTCGTTGGCGTGGGCCTGTAGGCAGGTGCCTACTTTGCCTAATGGCAAATCCGGCCCTGGCTGTAGACTCTGTCTGCTCCTGCGCTCTCAGTCCCTTTCGGTGCTTTAAAGCACAAAGGCTTCCAACTCACCAGTCGTGGTGGTGAAGGGGACGGACATCGCAGACTTAGAGATGCCGTCTCTGCAAGATGTCTGTGCTGTTCCCCACTGCCTGTCTGTCTGTCTGTCTGCCTAATAAGTTTTATTTTCACTAATGCTGCTATTTTACATGAAAATACAAGTAAGTCTATACATATTGCTATTATAATTATGATTTGGGGCACTATATATATATATATATATATATATATATATATATATGTGATGGAAGTTCCGCTTTAAACATCCTTAAAGGGATAGTAATACTTTATTACTACTATCCCTCATATTGTAGGTATTTGTAAAATAAGTTAATAGCCCCAGGTTCATCTCTCAATCCTCTATGGTTTGAGAGATAACCTAAGTCAAAATAAGTCCGATCTCTCAAAAATGCATAGTTTGAGAGATATACGCTTCTAATCACAACCTCAGTGCCCTAGCTGGCAGCATGAGATTCTGGTCGCGTGACCGGAGGGTGACTCTTCAACAGAGCCGAAATAGCACTATTTAGAAAGAAATTCTTCACTGAAACGGTCTACAAACTGTGCTTGCAAACCAGGCACACTTGTAGGCCATTCCAATTAAGTATTTCTTCCTATATAGCGCTGTTTTCGGCTCTGCTAAAGAGCCGCCGGCCGGTCCCGGGACCAGGATCTCCTTCTGTCGGCTACAGCGCTGACGTCTGTGAAAGTGGAGGGAGGGGGGAACTTTAGAAGCGTATATCTCTCAAATTATACATGTTTGAGAGACCGGGCTTACATCAATTCATTTATTTTTTTAATATCTACAATATTAAACATTGTTAAAAGCAGCCATTACTATCCCTTTAAAGGGATAGTAATGTTTCATAATAAAAGCAGCTCTAATTAATCATCATAGTATTTGGACTTTGGAGAATGTTATTTCAATTCTGTCAGAGTTGTAGTTCCAGAGTAATTCAATGATAAAGTGTCCCCCTCTCGCCCCTTTTACTGATGTAACACTGCTCAGCCAGATCAGAAGGGAGGTGCCCAGGTAGATTGCACAGAGGGACAATCTTCAATTAAGATAAGGGAAAAACCTGAAAAGCTTGTCAAAGGGGGGCAGGGCTTTCATTGTTCTCATAGGAAGAAGATTGTGCCCTTCTGTTATCTGTCTGGTCTATGGACTGGATTCCACATCTGAGAAGAGATGGATTACACTAGGTAAAAGGGGCAGGAGGGGAAACTTTGCTTGTGAATATCTCTTAAACCATAAAGGTTTGAGAGATAAGACTTATATCATTCTTCATGTTTTTTCAGTGCCTACAAAATAAAATAAAGTTAAAATGAAGTATTACTATCCCTTTAAGCAGGGCGAGGTTCTCATGACGCCTTTTTCATCACGACAACCTGCTTAATGCGGCGTGTAGCCGCACGCTGTTTTCAACGCAACCTTTTAACCCCTTAAGGACCGGACATTATGGGACATTTCCGTCCCATAACGTCCGCATAGGGGCACGTTGACGGGCCGGTACACGTGACCTGTCACGTGTATCGGCGCGTCATTTTGGGGCTTGAAATAGATCGCTCCGATCTTGGAGCGGTCTATTTCATGCCCCATTTTTACTTACAGCGCTCCCGGAAGAGCGCTGTAAGTAAAATGTACGTGACGTACCAGGACCGTCAAGGGTCTTTCAAGAAAGTTTACCCTTGACGGTCCTGGTACGTCAAGGGTCCCTAAGGGGTTAAAAGTGAACCAATTTTGGAGGATTCTTTATTAACTCTTTGTGTACCTTTCTGGCACACAAAGGGTTAATAATACCTTATGTTGCTGTTGGTGTACTCCAGAATTGCATCAGATCTTTGTACATCATATGAGCTCAGTGTTGCCAGGAAAGTGGTTCCACTCAGGGCTGGAGATTCCATTTACTTAGACAGACCACATTGTTATTACACACAAAAGCCTAGTAGAAAGTGCCGTGTGATATGTAATTACATCCACTCTAGACTACAGCATCTAAAGCTCCCTCAGTACGCCTTCAGGTCTTTCTCCATAGCTGCCTTTCATCTGCTCTGTTTATTTTCTGTCTTTTTCATAATAACCCCTTATGTCTGTCACATTTAACCCCTTAGATGCCACAGATGTCTTGGAGAGATCTGTGGCACCCACGGGTTGAATAAAAACTAACAACGTTCACTGTTTTTCAATCGTTAAAGAGACACTGACACCAAAAAAACTGAAACTGGATTATATAATTTTAAATATCATGTATTTTCAGCTGGAATCTCTGAAATGTGGTAATTTATGATATTGTTAACATCGCACCTTAAACTTGGATTTTAAATGCATATCTACACTGTCCTATAGAGACACAATTTGGTTAATTGTTTGTGCACAGCTAATGCATAACTCCCAAATGTCCCTCTTTAGGAGATATAGGGATCCATACCACCCAACTGTCCCTCTTTAGGATATATTAGGGGTCCATACCTCCAAAGTGTTCCTCTTTAGGAAATATTAGGGATCCATACCTCCCAAGTGTCCCTCTTTAGGAAATATTAGGGTCTGTACCTCTCAAGTGTCCCTCTTTAGGAGATATTAGGGGTCCATACCTCCCAAGTGTCCTTCTATAGGAGATATTAGGTGTCCATACCTCCCAAGTGTCCCTCTTTAGAAGATACTAGCAGTTTGGGACGGCGTTGCCCGTCATGTTATGCAGGAAATGTTTCTTTTTTTTAAAATAAATGTTATGATAGTGAATTATAGCGTAGGGTGTACGTGTCAGAAAGGTACACACAGTGATAGACAGAGACACATGCAACACACACATATACACACACATGCACTGACAACACAAACAGTGACACACAGCTGCAAATCAGAACATACATACATACAGTGTGAGCAGTGTAAGTAACATACCTCCCAACATTTCATATGGCCAAAGAGGGACACTTGTGTTTTCGGTGGTGTTACTGGGGGCGTGGCTGGTGGTGTATTTTAGAGAATTTTTAACCCTTTGAGTGCCAGGGGGTAAGCAATGCATTGCATCCCCTCTGGCATTGAAATGGTTAAGTTACTCTTTCTGTAAGTGAATGATTTAGAAGAAGATGAAAGTATTTTTTTTACACAGACTAATTTAACAGATATATACAGAAGTTTATTCCCACATTACTGTGGGTTTTATTGATGTGGAGCAATCTGATACACTGGTATATACATCACACAGTGTGATCTCCTAAATAGAGGAGCAGAGGGATTTGGGTGTCAAACAGGGACTGTCCCTCCTATACTGTATAGTGCCAGTCCTTATACACAGACACATGCAGACTGTATACTATACAGCAGAGGTTCTCAGCCCATGCCCTCAGTGGCCACTAACAGGCCAGGACTTAGGAATTTCACTGCTAGAACACAAGTGTGTTGATCAGAGGCTCAGTCATATTGATTAACTCACCTGTGCTCTTAAAAGGAAATTCTAAAATCCTGGCCTGTTAATAGCCACTGAGGGCACAGATTGAGAACCACTGCTATACAGTGCCAGACCATTGTAGAGAATTTTTAACCCTTTGAGTGCCAGGGGGTAAGCAATGCATTGCATCTCCTCTGGCACTGAAATGGTTAAGTTACTCTTTCTGTAAGTGAATGATTTAGAAGAAGATGAAAGTATTTTTTTACACAGACTAATTTAACAGATATATACAGAAGTTTATACCCACATTACCGTGGGTTTTACTGATGTGAAGCAATCTGATACACTTGTACATTAGGCTGACCAGACCTCACCTTTAACCAGTGACACATATGAAAAATGCATACTGCAGGGCTGCTTTGATTTTGGTGCACTCCTGAAATATGCTTATTTCCTATGTGTCCCCGGTTAAAGGTGAGGTCTGGTCAGCCTACTGTATATACACCACACCGTGTGATCTCCTAAATAGAGGAGCAGAGGGATTTGGGTGTCAAACAGGGACTGTCCCTCCTATACTGTATAGTGCCAGTCCTTATACACAGACTGTATACTATACAATGCCAGACCATATATAAATAGTTTGTCATACATGCTATACAGTGAGCTATGTACAGCATGGAGATGATTGCAGGAACTGGCACCTCTACTTACAGACAGACTGACAAACAACCTGCTCTCTTTCTCTCTCTTTGTGCAATATATAAATACAGTCACATCCATGTCTCTGCCATTTACCAGCTCAGCTGAAGCCTTGCTCTGCACTGCCTGATCACCTCTCTGCCGTTGTTTCCACTTTCTCAGCAAGCCAGTATCCTCCTGCTGATTGTTTAGATATCAGCTCACTTGTAGTAATTAGCAGAGCTGTGTAGGCTCAAAGACAGGGAATGAAGAAGCTGCATAATACAGATTGGACCATGGCCTTCCAGCTGTAGCTTGAACATTGTTCCCATCATCCTCAGCGTGCGTGTGTGTATGTGTCTGCTAGTGTGTGTGTGGGAGGGCATGTGCATGTGTCTGTGGTGTAGGAGTGTGTGGCAGCCATTTTTTTTTTCAGCCTTAGATAGTGGTGGGCGGGCTGGATAGTGGGGGCAGGCCAAAAATCACACTCACACAGAATCACCCAATGGCAGCAGTAATCCTTTTTACTGCCGCCCCTGGGTGTGTTTTGCCAGGCACAAAGTCTTCTTTTATATATATAGACTAGCAACATGGGACGGCGTTGCCCGTCATGTTATGACCATTGGGCGCACGTGTTTGAAATGCAGACACACTGATAAACACAGACATATGCAACATACAGGAAGACACATACCATACATCCCAAGTGTCCCTCTTTGAGGGCCAAAGTTGGGGGCAAGTTGGAGCAGATGTGGGGCAAAGTGGAGATGATGGGGGCAAGTTGGAGCTGTTAGGGGAAAGCTGGAGCTGAGGGGGCATAGTGGAGCTGGTGGGGGCAAGTTGGAGATGATGGGGGCAAGTTGGAGCTGATGAGGGTCAAAGTGGAGCTGATGAGGGTCAAAGTGGAGCTGAGGGGGGGCAAGGTGGAGCTGAGGGGGGGCAAGTGGAGCTGAGAAGGGGCAAAGTGGAGCTGGTGGGGCAAGTTGGAGCTGCTGGGGGCATAGTGGAGCTGATAGTGGAAAGTTGGAGCTGAGAGGGCATAGTGGAGCTGGTGGGGGCAAGTTGGAGCGGATGGGGGGCAAAGTGGAGCTGATGGGGGTAAGTTGGAGAGGATGGGGGGCAAAGTGGAGCTGATGGGGGTAAGTTGGAGCTGAGGGGGCAAAGTGGAGCTGAGGGGGCAAAGTGAAGCTGAGGGGGCAAAATGGAGCTGGTGGGGGCACGTTGGAGCTGATGGGGGCAAGTTGGAGTTGATAGTGGCAAAGTGGAACTGGTGGGCCAAAGTGAAGCTGATAAGGGGCAAGTTGGAGCTGGTGGGGGGCATCTCTTACAGGCATCACCAGAACAGGGGCAGAGTGGCTCAGGGGGCAGAGAGAGGACAATCATGAAAAGAGGTTGGGTATAAGTAGGCGGGGTATAAAGGGGTGGGACACAAGGGGCGGAGCGAAATGGGCGGCAAAATTAGGTTTTGCCTAGGGTGGAAAAATCCTTGCACCAGCCCTGACTGTGTGGTGTGTGTTACTTTGCTGTACAGCAATAAAGCTCATATACATATTTTTGTAAACTTCAGTATATGTGTTTATACATTAGTCTGTGCAAATTAAATACTTTGGTCTTGAACTAAATCATTTATTCAGTTACATAAATAGCCAGTAATAGGTCATGAAATAACCTAAAAATTCTTACTAATGCCCCGCCCACCAGCCACACCCCCAATAATATCACCTAAAACTAACGTGTCCCTCTTTGGCCATGTGAAATGTTGGGAGGTATGCACATACACACAGTGAGCGGCAGAGACATGCAAAACACATGTACACACAGACACACTGGAGATGCACACATGGACACACATATGTAACAGAGATGGACACACAGACACGCAACATATATGAGCAGAAAAACATGTGCTCATGAGTTGTGCACCCCTCTGGCACTCAAAGGGTTAAGGTATAGAGAGGCATGTGAGAGTTACATAGCAGTGGGAAGTGTGTTCATACCTGGGAACATTGACTTGTGAAGTCCCTAGAGGGGACTGATGTGGTGCTGATGTGGAGAGACAAATGGGGCAAGCTGGGTTAAAAGTGGGTGGGGCTTAATCGCGAGTAGGGGGCGGGGCTTAACATAAATGTGAAAAAGTGTTAGTAATAGGCTGGGGAAGGAGGAGAAGTGGGAGGGAAATGCAAGTTTACAGTGTGAGGGGTTTGAACACACTCCCTGAGGGGTAAAACTTGATACAGAACCCTGTGGCAGTCAGTGGGTTAAGTGTGAATCTGATGGCTGTCTGTCCTGTGTCTTGCATGGCAAATGATGACAGTGAAGAAGTAATTCAGCAATGAGGGCCTACCTTAACACTTTGAGTGCCATTTTGTTCCCCTGGTGATGCAGCACCGTTCAGTGGCTTTACTACAGGTCCTGCTGAGGCCACTGGGAGTCAAGGTGAGTGACTGTGTGTCAGCCATATTTCTTTCTGGCTGTGTGTGTGTGGTGGTGCTGTGTGAGTGTGTATGAGTGTGTAATACCTGTGAACTTTGACTTGTGGAGTCCCTCATGTGGTGCTGATGTGGAGAGAGCAATGGGGCAATCTGGGTTAAAAGGGGGTGGGGCTTAATCGCGAGTAGGGGCGGGGCTTAACATAAATATGGAAAAGTGTTAGTAATAGGCTGGGGAAGGAGGAGAAGTGGGAGGGAAATGCAAGTTTACAGTGTGAGGGGTTTGAACACACTCCCTGAGGGGTAAAACTTGATACACAACCCTGTGGCAGTCAGTGGGTTAAGTGTGAATCTGATGGCTGTCTGTCCTGTGTCTTGCATGGCAAATGATGACAGTGAAGAAATAATTGAGCAATGAGAACCTACCTTAACCCTTTGAGTGCAATTTTGTTCCTCTGGTGCTGCAGTACAGGTCCTGCTGAGGCCTCTGGGAGTCAGGGTGAGTGACTGTGTGTGTGTGTATCAGCCATATGTATTTCTGGCTTTGTGTGTGTATGTGGTGCTGTGTGTGTGAGTGGGGGCATGTCTGTTTGGTGCTGTGTAAGTGGGGCATGTGTGTGTGTGTGTGTGGTGCTGTGTGAGTGGGGCATGTGTGTGTGGTGGTCTGTGTGTGTGAGTGGGGCATGTGTGAGTGGGGCATGTGTGTTTGTCTGTGGTGTAGGAGCAAGTGGCGGCCATATTGTTTTTTTCTGACTTTGATAGTGGTGGGCGGGCTGCATAGTGGGGGCGGGCCAACTCCCTGCATGACTGAATCACCCAATAGGAATAGTAACTCCTGCTTTATGCCTCCCCTGGGTGTGTTTTGGCAGGCACAAAGTCTTCTTTTATATATATAGATTAGGGGTCCATATCTCCCAAGTGTCCCTGCTTAAGAGACAGTAGGAATCCATTTGTCCGTCTTTAGGAGATATTAGGGGTCCATATCTGCCAAGTGTCCGTCTTTAGGACTTATTTCGGGCCCGTACCTCCCAAGTGTCCCTCCTTAAGAGATATTAGGGCTTCATTCCTCACAGGTGTTCCTCTGTAGAAGTTAGTAGGGATCCATACCTCCCAAGTGTCCCTCTTTAGGAGATAAAAGGGGTACATACCTCCCAAGTGTCCCTCTTTAGGAGATATTAGGGGTACATACCTCCCAAGTGTCCCTCTTTAGGAGATAAAAGGGGTCCATACCTCCCAAGTGTCCCTCTTTAGGAGATATTAGGGGTACATACCTCCCAAGTGTCCCTCTTTAGGAGATATTAGGGGCACATACCTCCCAAGTGTTCCTCTTTAGGAGATATTAGGAGCACATACTTCCCAAGTGTCCCTCTTTAGGAGATATTAGGGGTCCATACATTCCTAGTGTCCCTCTTTAGGAGATATTAGGGCACCATACCTCCCAACTGTCCCTCTTTAGAAGATATTAGGGTTTCAGATCTCCCAAGTGTCCCTCTTTAGGAGGGACAGTCCCTCTTTGAGACCCAAATCCCTCTGCCCTTTCTTCCCACTGTCTTTTTAGGAGATCAGACTGTGAGGTGTGTGTATAAATGTATCACATTGCTCCACAGCACTAAAACTCACATCAAGACTTAGTAAAACTTTAGTATATGTGTTTATAAATAAGTCTGTGTAAATAAAATACTTGCCTTGTTCTATATCCTTTATTCAATTACACAAAGAGGTATCGATAGGTCAGAAAATAACCTAACCATTGGTATTATCCCCACCCACCAGCCCCAGCAACATCGCCTAAGCAAAAAGTGTCTCTCTTTGGCCATTTTAAATGTTGGGAGGAATTCTAACGCTGTTAATGTAATTAGGTTAGTGCCCACTGCTCTTCTATTCAGAAAGGCTGATACCTTATCTCAGACAATAAAACACTATCACTGAGACAATCAAAACTGAGATTGTAATGGCAGCCCTGGAGAAGGGGTGGGAGCATCCATAGAACATATATAGGGCTAAAGTTTATGCCCCGCAAAACAAGTATAGACATTTTACAGATGCCAGCAATGAGTGCAAGAAATGTAACCCTTTGAGTGCCAGAGGGATATGCAACTCATTACTTTGCAATGTGTTGGGTACCCCTCTGGCACTCAAAGGGTTAAGTGTGAATAACCCCCACATTTAGATGTTAGTGTTCCTTTAATTGGTACTGCATATCATGTCCATAGGGGCAGACATTTTTTTGCAGGGCTCCTTGACTCATCTCATATACTCAAGTTATCTTATGACGTTTTGCTTCTAGTATCCCTGCAACAAAGAAATCTGTCTATGGACATTGGCGCAGGGTTGCCACGTTTTACTCGAGCCGCAATGCTTTGTCCTAAATGCAGTGCGATACACCACACGTTTGGTGGTACTTTAGCATTCTTTCCAGTGGGAAGCTTGATTGATGACCTGCAGGACTGTTTTAAGCAAATAATTCATTGGGGATCTTCCTAGCATTCAATGAGCTAAAAGTTCCATTTAAATCAGCAGGCAAGCTGGATGACCAGCCAGTTAGAATTAGCTCCCTCATGATAGAAGTGTGCTCTAACCAATGGGAGTACAGGAGCTTGAAATTGAGATTGTTCAAGTTTAAAGGGATAGTAATACTTCATTTTCACTTTATTTTATTTTGTAGGCATTAAAAAAACATGAAGAATGATATAAGTCTTATCTCTGAAACCTTTATGGTTTAAGAGATATTCACAAACAAAGTATCCCCTCCCTGTTCAACCAGATCAGAAGGGAGGTGCCCAGGTAGACTGCAGAGAGGGACAATCTTCAATTAAGATAAGGGAAAAACCTGAAAAACCTGTCAAGGGGGGAAGGGCTTTCATTGTTTTCATACAAAGAAAATTGTCCCCTTCTGTTATCTGTACTGTCATACAACCAGACTCACATCTGAGAAGAGATGGCTTACACTAGGTAAAAGGGGCTGGAGGGGAACTTTGCTTGTGAATATCTCATAAACTATAAAGGTTTGAGAGATAAGACTTATATCATTCTTCATGTTTTTTTAATGCCTACAAAATAAAATAAAGTTAAAACAAAGTATTACTATCCCTTTAATCCCTTAGCGACCGATGAAATGCCAGGACCGTCATTGGTGAATGCGCCTCAAGGGCCAGTGACAGTCCTTGCATGTCATGGAATTATGCAACCAAAGCACGCCTACACGGTACACTGTGATCTCCAGGCCTGCCAGTGGAAAAAAAAAACAGTACATGGGTCCTCCAATGCACTGCCACCCATAAACTGCGCTGTCCTTAAGGGGTTAAGGATAATATTGGAAGACCAATCCGCAGAGGATTGATTTACAGGGCCCTATGGTCAAGAGAAAAGTGGAGGAGTTTTTGGGGCAAACTATTTGCACTGTAGGAGAGAACTAAAAATTCCAAAGATTCCTATTGATTTAAATGGGTATTTTTTTAGTTAAACTTTTTATTGAAATAGTCCAACAAATACAACGACTAGATAAGAATGTGGCAGTAACAGATGTTGGCACCTACATCAAACAACAGAAGACTGGGCACCAGCGTGCCAGGTCATAACAAGGCATGTAAGCCCATGCAAGCTCTGATTCAAATGGCCTATTCCACCGGCCGTGTAGAGAATAGATATTTGCGTCTCGCATGAACTGTCTCAGACTAAGCGTATGTATATTAAATCATCCGCTGTAGATAAACAGTATTGACATTAGCAATGTAAGCAGCAGATATCAGGATATCAAGTCGTTACCACATCAGTGAGAACCAGAGCAGGGAGTGCGAGAAGAAAGAAGGGAAAAAGAGAAAAGGAAAGAGAGGAAAATAACGAAAGAAACACAAAGATAACACTCTAGGTGAAGGGTAGCAGGTTATATGGGTATCAGGATTGTGTGCAGTGCCTAGGTAGTATATTGCCGGGTGAGCTGTCGCCGGGCCATCACCCCTCAGTAAGGGCTATAAAGGAGAAAGAGGAAGGTAAGTCACAGCAGTGTTGTCCAGAAGAGTCTCCGTCTCTCATCGCTCAACATCCTCTCTTCCATCCAGCCGGTGTACTGGAAGCAGTGGTAAAATTCCTCCTGCCGGGATGTCGGTAGGGTGAGAATGAAGGGCTCCCATAGTCCAATAAAGCGGGCCGCCAGGGTCTGTGTGTCAGAGGTGGCCAATATCCAATGGAGCTTAGTAAAATGAAGCAGTTTCTGTCTCCATTGTTTGAAGAGGGGGCTTGGGATGTCGCCCATAAAGTCAAGATGCATTTCAATGCCACCATTATGATAAAGTCCAATAGAGTCAGTTGACTTTTGGTAAGGATGGCAGGAGAGTCATATACCCGTAACAGAAACACTGGCATCTCAAAGATAATGGGGATCCTAATTTTGTCAGTGGTATAACGTACGATTTTGGACCAAAACCAGAGGATGTGCGGGCAAGAGTAAAGCATATGCAGAAGGAAGGCTCTAGGTTCAGAGCATTTTGGGCATGCAGAAGAATGGAAAAGACCTACGCGGTGGGCGATAGTTGGAGAGACATAGGTTCTATGTAGTAGTCTATAAGATAATTCATGAAAATATGATGAGGGAGGAGCTCCGCAGACGCCTGGTGAACCTGAATAGAATGGTGTCTACCGTCAATTCATGTATATCTGTGAGCCATGTACTGGGTTCCACTGGGCCGTGCTGTTGGAAGGTCGCAGAAAAAAAGAGTTTTATAAATGTGGGAGGTTTTGAAAAGGATATTAGGCAGTTTTCTAATCAGCAGTCAAGGGGGTTCTCGTCAAGTTGTGGGCGTAGTGTAGAGAGAAGTGTCTGTACATAATGTTTGGCCTGAAGATACAGAAAGAGGTTACTAGATGGCAAGTGGTATTTCTCCTGCAAGTCCACAAATGCATAAACTTGTTTGTTTAAAGGATGGAGCAGGTGTCCCACATGTTTGATGCCCTGTGCCTCCCAAGTGTGTAAACGTAAGTCCGAATTGCCCCCCTGATGATAAATTGTTTGTAAATGGTAGAAATACTGAGACATATTTAGTTTTAAACAAAAAGTGTCTGATATACTGCCAGGCTTTGACAGTGGTAAGAAGGAAGGGGTTAGTCAGGCACTGAGGTGGGAAAGAGGGGTATGCAGGAGAGCGGAGAGACCAACCGAGGGACTGAACCTTTGGTCGTGGACAGAGTTAGTATAGACAGAAGTTCTATCAATCCAGTCTTTTGTGTAAGGAAGAAGGCAAGCAGTGTTATAGAGGCGTAAATGTGGGAAGTTAAACCCTCCATTATGTTTTGATTGATGCAGTTTGGTTAAAGGGATAGTAATACTTCATTTTATCTTATTTTGCAGGCATTAAAAAAACATGAAGAACGATATAAGTCTTATCTCTCAAACCTTTATGGTTTAAGAGATATTCACAAGCAAAGTATCACCCCCCCCCCCCCCCCCCCCCCCGTTCAGCCAGATCAGAAGGGAGGTGTCCAGGTAGACTGCAGAGAGGGACAATCTTCAATTAAGATAAGGGAAAAAGCTGAAAAACTTGTCAAGGGGGGAAGGGCTTTCATTGTTTTCATTGTAAGAAGATTGTCCCCTGCTGTTATCTGTCTGGTCTTACAACCAGATTCACATCTGAGAAGAGATGGCTTACACTAGGAAAAAGGGGCGGGAGGGGGAAACTTTGTTTGTGAATATCTCATAAACCATAAAGGTTTGAGAGATAAGACTTATATCGTTCTTCATGTTTTTTTAATACCTACAAAATAAAATAAAGGTAAACGAAGTATTACTATCCTTTAAGCTCATTTTGGGTCTGCTGTCTTTCCAAATAAACCCCTGATATCATCTGTTGAGAAGTTGGAGATCCGATGCCGTAAGGTATATCGGAAGTTAAATGGGGATTTTAACCCCTCTCTAGCATTCAAGGGGTTGAAAACACCATTTAAATCAATGGGAATTTTTATTTCTCCCCTATAGTACAAAACGTTTACCCCACAACTCCTCCCCTTTTCTTTTGAACATACGGCCCCCTAGTCACCATTAGGATTTTCTGCCTAGATTAAACCTTTGAGAAGTAGAGGTATCCAGCGCATTGCAACAAAATGGTTTGGATACCTCTATGGTACTCAAAGGATTAAGATGAGTAGCAGTTTATTATTAAGCATTAGAATTAGTACCTGTTTATTGAATGCTGGTCCTACAAAGGATTAAACGTAGAGTTTGGCCATTGAATGAAACTGGCTGTCCGTCACTGTCCTAGATGGAGCCAGCACTCTGGGGAAGGTCATGACCTTTCTTGGTGCAGAAGCAATGTATCAATTTGAGGTTGTTTAAATGCTACAGAGAACTGTCAATAGCTTTGATGGCAGATACTGACAGATCGCCAAGGGAAATGTTTAATTTCTCCATTATGGTGCAGTTGATTTGCTCCAGAATTATTCCATGTGCATTATGCACTAAGGTGTGATCAAGAGGTGATTAAAGTGGAAACATCTTCTCTAGTGATATCATTTCTACAGTTCCTATGTTATTCTATGGAGATTATTTACTAAAATCTCCAAATCTTAGTGCATTGGCTCCATAGAATAACATAGGAACATAGGACCTGAGGAAGTGAGACCTGGAGAGGTCATCTAAGCTTTATCACCTTTTTATCACACCTTAGTGCATATCCACCCATGTCTCCTTATCTTCATAGTGTAACACAAACTAAAATTTTTGCAAGGTGGAAAATGAGTATCACAAACCACTTATACATAGGGTGACAACACGTCCCAGAATGCCCGGGACTGTGCCTTATTGGGGGTCTGTGTCCCAGGTCACCCCCCACCAAGACAACAAAGAGTCCCGGAATGGGGCAACAAGCACCAGTCCAGCCAGCCAATGAAATGTATTTGCTATATGGTCCTCATTGGCTGGCTGAGCCAGCCAATGAAGACCATATAGCAAATACATTTCATTGGCTGGCTGGACTGGTGCATGCGAGACAGCTGGAATGGAGCAGGTATGCTGCTGCTGCAAGTGAGGCCACTGGGAACTCTTACTATGTCAGCCTCAGAAACATGGTCAGCACCGACGGGAGCCTCAGCCGTGGGACTAGGGTGACCACATGTCCCGGAATCGCAGAACAGAAATGTGGTCACCCTACTTATACATCTGAATTTAGGAGGTGTTACAGCTACCATAAAATCTCGGGTCTAATATGTTCATTTTTACCCCATTTCACCTTATTTGAAGTGGGGATGTGTGCGTATTATATATGAGTTTAAAAAAAAAAAAACACCCCCAAAAAAATCCCCCTGCCTCAATATCCCTACTTGCCTGCCCCCCCCTTTCTGCAATCAGCCCCCCCCCTGAAGTTCAGCGTGTGCATTGAATCTATGGTAGGCCCTGACAGGTCTACGCAGAGGAGTTCCAGGAGCGGAAGAAGCAGGCAGCGAATACAGAAATGACGCTCGCTGCCCCTATGTCGCGGCTGCCTGGAACCCAGAGGGGGATCCTGGTTATTAAGGTGGGCTTAATATTGCAGCACAGAGATAGCGCAGAGATGCCTCCCACTGCCTCCAGATGGGGGGTGCTGGACTTCACAGGGGGTCAGGCAAGTAGAGGGTGCGTATTATACATCGGAGCTAAAGTTTTACCAAAAATCTTGGGAATAATTTGCACTTGCGTATTATATACAGGTGCATATTATACCTGAGATTTTACGGTAATTGGTCCACTGATTCCAGCTCCCCATAGTAAGTCACATTAACAAGACCAGCTGGTATCTAAAATGGAAAATAATAATTTAAACCTTTGAGTGTCAGAGGGGTACACAATGCAGTGTTCTGCAATGCGTTGTGTACCCCTCTGGCACTCAGAGGGTTTAAAAAATAAAGAAACCAGAAAACTCGAGCTGTAAAAACTTTTGTATAAAAATATCTCCATAAAGTGGGAAAATGTTTGTTTTAATTATCAGGAAACACAGGAGGGCTGACATGATAAAATTGTTGCATTAAAGAGATAGTAATGTTTCCCAATAAAAGCAGCTCCATTTAATCTTCATAGTATTTGGGCCATGGAGAGTGTTATTTCAGTACTGTGAGAGTTGTAGTTCAAGAGTAATTGAATGATAAAGTATCTCCCTCCCTCCCTCCCCTTTTACTGATGTAACACTGCTCACTTCAGAGCAGCAAGACTGTCCGGATGGATCGCAGAGAGGGACAATCTTCAGGGAGCATAAGTGAGAAACCTGAAAAACCTGTCAAGGGGGGCAGGGTGTTCATTGTTCTCACAGTAAGAAGACTGTCCCTTGCTGTGATCTGTCCGGTGAAGAGACCAGATTCCACATGCGAGGGGAGGCGGCTTACACTAGGTAAAAGAGGAGGGAGGGGGATACTTTATCATTCAGTTACTCTTGAACTACAGCTCTGACAGTAATGAAATAACACTCTCCATGGCCCAAATACTATGAAGATTAATTAGAGCTGCTGTTTTTGTGAAACATTACTACCCTTTAAGGTATTTTATGACGGATGAATGTGTGCACTGGTAAACCCGACAGACCATTCACTGTAGTACATACCCTGGAGTGCAGCCACTGGCATTGGAGGTAGAGCTGTGCTAATGAGTTTGCACATTTATGCCAGTGTCTCCAGGGCCAGATTTCCCAATAGGCAGAGTAGGCAACTAGCACAGCTCTAACTTTTGAGGGGCGGTGCCACAGCGGTGCTGGCCACACCCATATTCTGAATTATGGGTGTGGCCAGAACAATCACAATCTCCCCGCGCCAGTTTTATACCTGTTATTTAACCCTTTGGATGCTAGAGACATTTCCAGTGCATTGTGGAGCATATTGTTGGAGACTTCTGCAGCATCCAAGGGATTAAAGCTTTATTTTGTTCTTGCTTGTTATAAGCCAATGGTATTTTCTGTCTCAGGAAACAAGAAATGGGACTGGTGCAGGGTCATGTGAGGAGTTGGGGGTGTGGCCATGGGTGGAGCTAGGGGCATCCTGGATGCAAATCTACCAGAGTGTCTCCCCTCCCAGTTCCACCTCTCTCGTTCCTTCTCTCTCTCCAGAGCTGGTACCCAGATACATTTGTGCCTATCCAAGTCCCTCCTTTGCAATCTGCTTTAAACAGTTACTTCTCCTGCCAGCTTCTGATTACATAGTGTCAGCTCTCACTGCCACCTCCCTGCCACTGCCGCATCATGCCAGGCCTTTGTGCTGATGCATTATGGTGCAATCATCAGTATTATGTAAAGTCAATGGAAACTGTTTGTGCGATGTTAGACGAGGAAGGCCATTTAACAATAATAAATACTCTAATAAAAAAAAACTGTTTGCCATTGAATTCAGCAAAATCGTTTGCTTTTTGTTCCATATCTTGGGATATTTGTGCATGTGGGATTTTCTTCTCTTTCCAAAGTGACATTACACACCTTTAACCATTTAAAAAACAGAGAAGAGGCGTTGCCCCCATTGGGTATCTCCACATTGCCCCCAACTCTCCACATTGCCCCCCAATGTCCTCCTCTCCACATTGCCCCCAACTCTCCACATTGCCCCCCAATGTCCACCTCTCCACATTGCCCCCAGCTCTCCACGTTGCCCCCCAATATCCACCTCTCCACAATGTCCTCCTCTCCACATTGCCCCCAACTCTCCACATTGTCCTCAATGTCCTCCTCTTTGCATTGCCCCCAACTCTCCACATTGCCCCCAATGTCCTCCTCTACATATTGCCCCCAAAGCTCCACATTGCCCCCAATGTCCTCCTCTACACATTGCCCCCAAAGCTCCACATTGCCCCCAATGTCCTCCTCTTCACATTGACCCCAACTCTCCTCATTGCCCCCAGTGTCCATCTTCTACCTCCCTGGTGGTCCAGCTGTGTGGCAGTAGAGGGCTGTGCATCGAGGCACTCAAAGGGTTAAATGACATTGTAATATCTGAACTTGTCTTTTAACCATACGGAACCAGGGAGGTATTTAACAGACACACACAACCACTCACGAACACATACACACATCTTACTGACATTCGTAAACACCCACACACACACACATATACTATTCATACACACAATGACATAATGTATACACATATAACACATACCTCCCAAGTGTCCCTCTTTAGGAGGAACAGTCCCTCTTTTAGACTCAAATACCTCTGTCCCTCTTTCCCACCCTGATGTTCCTCTTTTTAGGAGATCAGACTGTGTGGTGTGTATATAACTGTATCACCCTGGTATCCCTGTGTTTAGGAGATCAGACTGTGTGGTGTGTATATAAGTGTATCACCCTGGTGTCCCTGTGTTTAGGAGATAAGTCTGTGTGGTGTGTATATAACTGTATCACCCTGGTATCCCTGTGTTTAGGAGATCAGACTGTGTGGTGTGTATATAAGTGTATCACCCTGGTGTCCCTGTGTTTAGGAGATCAGACTGTGTGGTGTGTATATAAATGTATCACCCTGGTGTCCCTGTGTTTAGGAGATATTAGGGGTCCATACCTCCCAAGTGTCCCTGTTTAGGAGATATTAGGGGTCCATACCTCCCGAAGTGTCCCTCTTTAGGAGATATTAGGGGTCCATACCTCCCAAGTGTCCCTCTTTAGGAGATATTAGGGGTCCATACCTCCCAAATGTCCCTCTCGAGGAGATATTCATTGTTCATATCTCCCAAGTGTCCCTCTTTAGGAGATATTTGGGCTCCATAGCTCCCATGTGTCCCTCTTTAGGAGGGACTGTCCCTCTTTGAGACCCAAATCCCTCTGTCCCTCTTTCCCATCCTGGTGTCCCTCTTTTTAGGAGATCAGACTGTGTGGTGTGTATAGAAGTGTATCACCCTGGTGCCCCTGTGTTTAGGAGATCAGACTGTGTGGTGTGTATATGTGTATCACCCTGGTGCCCCTGTGTTTAGGAGATCAGACTGTGTGGTGTGTATAGAAGTGTATCACCCTGGTGTCCCTGTGTTTAGGAGATCAGACTGTGTGGTGTGTATATAAGTGTATCACCCTGGTGTCCCTGTGTTTAGGAGATCAGACTGTGTGGTATGTATAGAAGTGTATCACCCTGGTGTCCCTGTGTTTAGGAGATCAGACTGTGTGGTGTGTATAGAAGTGTATCACCCTGGTGTCCCTGTGTTTAGGAGATCAGACTGTGTGGTGTGTATAAAAGTGTATCACCCTGGTGTGGTGTGTATATAAGTGTATCACCCTGGTGTCCCTGTGTTTAGGAGATCAGACTGTGTGGTGTGTATAGAAGTGTATCACCCTGGTGTCCCTGTGTTTAGGAGATCAGACTGTGTGGTGTGTAAATAAGTGTATCACCCTGGTGTCCCTGTGTTTAGGAGATCAGACTGTGTGGTGTGTATAAAAGTGTATCACCCTGGTGTCCCTGTGTTTAGGAGATCAGACTGTGTGGTGTGTATATAAGTGTATCACCCTGGTGTCCCTGTGTTTAGGGGATCAGACTGTGTGGTGTGTATAGAAGTGTATCACCCTGGTGTCCCTGTGTTTAGGAGATCAGACTGTGTGGTGTGTATAGAAGTGTATCACCCTGGTGCCCCTGTGTTTAGGAGATCAGACTGTGTTGTGTGTATATGTGTATCACCCTGGTGCCCCTGTGTTTAGGAGATCAGACTGTGTGGTGTGTATATAAGTGTATCACCCTGGTGTCCCTGTGTTTAGGAGATCAGACTGTGTGGTGTGTATAAAAGTGTATCACCCTGGTGTGGTGTGTATATAAGTGTATCACCCTGGTGTCCCTGTGTTTAGGAGATCAGACTGTGTGGTGTGTATAGAAGTGTATCACCCTGGTGTCCCTGTGTTTAGGAGATCAGACTGTGTGGTGTGTATAAAAGTGTATCACCCTGGTGTCCCTGTGTTTAGGAGATCAGACTGTGTGGTGTGTATATAAGTGTATCACCCTGGTGTCCCTGTGTTTAGGGGATCAGACTGTGTGGTGTGTATAGAAGTGTATCACCCTGGTGTCCCTGTGTTTAGGAGATCAGACTGTGTGGTGTGTGTATAGAAGTGTATCACCCTGGTGTCCCTGTGTTTAGGAGATCAGACTGTGTGGTGTGTATAGAAGTGTATCACCCTGGTGTCCCTGTGTTTAGGGGATCAGACTGTGCGGTGTGTATAGAAGTGTATCACCTTGGTGTCCCTGTATTTAGGAGATCAGACTGTGCGGTGTGTATAGAAGTGTATCACCCTGGTGTCCCTGTGTTTAGGAGATCAGACTGTGTGGTGTGTATAGAAGTGTATCACCCTGGTGTCCCTGTGTTTAGGAGATCAGACTGTGTGGTGTGTATATAAGTGTATCACCCTGGTGTCCGTGTGTTTAGGAGATCAGACTGTGTGGTGTGTATATAAGTGTATCACCCTGGTGTCCCTGTGTTTAGGAGATCAGACTGTGTGGTGTGTATATAAGTGTATCACCCTGGTGTCCCTGTGTTTAGGAGATCAGACTGTGTGGTGTGTATAAAAGTGTATCACCCTGGTGTCCCTGTGTTTAGGAGATCAGACTGTGTGGTGTGTATATAAGTGTATCACCCTGGTGTCCCTGTGTTTAGGGGATCAGACTGTGTGGTGTGTATAGAAGTGTATCACCCTGGTGTCCCTGTGTTTAGGAGATCAGACTGTGTGGTGTGTGTATAGAAGTGTATCACCCTGGTGTCCCTGTGTTTAGGAGATCAGACTGTGTGGTGTGTATAGAAGTGTATCACCCTGGTGTCCCTGTGTTTAGGGGATCAGACTGTGCGGTGTGTATAGAAGTGTATCACCTTGGTGTCCCTGTATTTAGGAGATCAGACTGTGCGGTGTGTATAGAAGTGTATCACCCTGGTGTCCCTGTGTTTAGGAGATCAGACTGTGTGGTGTGTATAGAAGTGTATCACCCTGGTGTCCCTGTGTTTAGGAGATCAGACTGTGTGGTGTGTATATAAGTGTATCACCCTGGTGTCCGTGTGTTTAGGAGATCAGACTGTGTGGTGTGTATATAAGTGTATCACCCTGGTGTCCCTGTGTTTAGGAGATCAGACTGTGTGGTGTGTATAGAAGTGTATCACCCTGGTGTCCCTGTGTTTAGGAGATCAGACTGTGCGGTGTGTATAGAAGTGTATCACCCTGGTGTCCCTGTGTTTAGGGGATCAGACTGTGTGGTGTGTATAGAAGTGTATCACCCTGGTGTCCCTGTGTTTAGGAGATCAGACTGTGTAGTGTGTGTATAAGTGTATCACCCTGGTGTCCCTGTGTTTAGGAGATCAGATTGTATGGTATGTATATAAATGTATCACATTGCTTCACAGCAATAAAACTCACATTATTTTTTGTTTAAACGTCAGTATCTGTGTTTATAAATTTGTCTGTGTAAATAAAATACTTTGGCCTTGTTAAAAGTCATTTATTAGATTACACAAGGAGGTATGAATAGGTCATAAATAACCTAAAGATTCTTGGTAATGCTCCGCCCACCAGCCACGCCCACAGAAATACCACCTAAAACACAAGTGTCCCTCTTTGGCAATTTGAAATGTTGGGAGGTGTGAGTAACACATGTATATGAACAAATGCAGATGGGAACACTCACGCAGTCACGCACACTGACACAACCATACACACACAAAAACAGACACATATACACTCACACACACACACACACACACACATTATTCATGCGCACACTGCATATAAACACTCTAACGCACACTCTCAAAAACAAAGTGAGGTATGCAAAAACTTCATAAAGTATTAATAAGGTGAAATCATAAGTACGCAAGGGCACAAAAACATATCCACACACACACACACACATATTGTATTATCTAAACCAATAATAGCCATATTTTGTATTGCATAAATAGAATATGTCATGGTGAGTCACTGTTTAAACATGACATTCAATGTCAGACGATTGGATCTTATGTGTACAGAAGAGATATTACACTATCAGGGTTTTCTCTCTCTCTCTCTCTCTCTCTCTCTCTCTCTCTCTCTCTCTCTCTATATATATATATATATATATATATAGACAGATATATACACATATATAAACACAGAGAGAGTGAGAGAGTAATTGTGCATTATTTATAAACTTAAAAAAAAAACGGACAACACAGACATTCCTGCCGCCAAGATTTTGCTAAATGTAACGTACAGTCAATGCATTTTTAATCTACCTCGTGTATCTTATCTTATGTTGTCATTGGCAGCAGCTACACACATGCATTAACACTTTACATTTCAGATGGGTGTCCAATACATTGAGGCAGATGTTTCAAGAAGAAATCAATCAATTATGAAGCAAACCAAGTGCACCAGAACATAAAAATGATTGTAATTCACCTTTTTAAACCAGGGAATGCTTATCAGGACGGGTCAGGACTACAACTCTTAAAATCCTCAGCCAGTCAACAACAGGCTGGGGATGATGGGAAATGTAGTCCCGAACAGCTGGAGTGTCTCGGTTTGCTGAACTCTGCACTCTTCTCTCTAGCAGAAAACTCAGCTCTTATGCACCATAGAATAGCATAGAAATTGGAGAGTTTATCACCACCGGAGAAGTTACCTCCTCTTTATCACACCTTTATTACACCTGCAAGCATCTCTCCCTAGGAGGGTGACCACACGTCCCGGAATGCCCGGGACTGTCCCTTATTGGGGGTCTGTGTCCTGCATCCCGGGTCACCCCCTACTGGGACAACAAAGAGTCCTGGAATGGAGCAACACTCCCCAGTCCAGCCAGCTAATGAAATGTGTTTGCTATATGGTCCTCATTGGCTGGCTGAGCCAGCCAATGAGGACCAAATAGCAAATACATTCCATCGGCTGGCTGGACTGGTACGTGCGAGACAGCTGGGGTGGAGCAGGTATGCTGGTGCTGCAAGTGAGACCCGCGGCTGAGGCTCCCACTGGCGCTGACCATCTTTCTGAGGCTGACACAGAGTAAGAGTTCCCAGTGGGAACTCTTACTCTGTGTCAGCCTCAGAAAGATGGTCAGCGCAGACAGGAGCCTCAGCCGCTGGACTAGGGTGACCACATGTCCCGGAATGGCAGAACGGAAATGTGGTCACTCTACTCCCTAGATTCCTTAGTACACCAGCCTCAATGCCTCCAGCACATTGGAGATCAGTGGGTCTCAAACCTTCCCATCAGGGGCCACTAACAAGCCAGGACCTGTGAATTACACTACTAGATTACAGGCATATCTGGAACTTTCAGAATGAGCCGACCCTGAGATCTGGTAAATATTAACCCTTAATAGGCGATACGTC
Source organism: Rhinophrynus dorsalis (assembly GCA_037306005.1). Classification (NCBI taxonomy): domain Eukaryota; kingdom Metazoa; phylum Chordata; class Amphibia; order Anura; family Rhinophrynidae; genus Rhinophrynus; species Rhinophrynus dorsalis. The sequence continues at coordinate 31,605,383 of CM074721.1, read as the reverse complement.
CTCTAATCGAGAGGTGCTCCAATCAGTCCTCAATGAACCATTAACATGCAACAGCTTAAAGGGATAGTAATACTTCTATTAAAGTGGAGGTCCGAGTCTTCTTTATTTTTTTTTTTAACATATAGGTCTATTTTTCATTACTTACAGGTTTGTGGTTCAAGCCCTATTCAAGCCGAAAGGATCCCTCTCCCGCCCCTTCGGCCACCTCCCATTAGATCTGTAATCCGGTCATGGAACCGGACGGATGAAGCTAGGGTCAATCAACATGAAGTAAGTATAAGGAAAACCCCGCCCCTTTGACGAAGGAGGACAGGATTTTCCCTTTGCTTACTGAGGATTGTCCCTCGCTGCGCTCCATCCAGACCAGACTGAGAGGCACCGTGACGCAGGGAAAGGGGGGGATCCTTTCAGATTGAATAGCGCTTAAACTACAAACCTGTAAGTAATGAAATTTAGGGTTATGGGTTAAAAAACATATAAAGAAGACTCTGGCCATCACTTTAATAGATGTATTACTATCCCTTTAAAGATATCACTGCATGAGCGCACACAAGACAAGCAGGACTTCTCCCTCTGCCTTCCTGGTACAAGCGACACCAATTTAGAGACTAAAAAAGCAATTAATCGAACTAGATTATATACCAGAATAGGAGTCTCTCACCCTGATAATTTGACCATTCATCCTGAGATCTGGGTAAAAACCCTGAGTCTCAGGATCAACCCGGCTATGTTCCCAGCTCATTCAGTTTAACCCCTTAAGGACCAGCGGTCCAGGGAAGTTACCTTCCCTTAAGGTCAGCTTTGATCCTTGCCGATGCTCCTGTACACATGACCTGTTACATGTACCAGCATGCCAAGCGGGGGTCTGAGAGAGACCACTCTGATCTTGGACTGGTCAGTTTCAGTTTTTACTTACAGTGCTCCCACAGGATTACGTAAAAAGAACGTGATGTGGCACGTCACAGAGTTCTTAAGGGGTTAATTAACTCACCTGTGCTGTAATGTTAGTAATGGCATTTATAAATAAAAAGTATTATTGTAGATATTGAAAAAATAAATCAATAGATGCCAGTCTGATCTCTCAAACTTTTATGGTTTGAGAGATATAACATTTTAAAGTTCCCCCTCCCTCCCCTTTCATTGACGTCAGCGTCTAGCTGACAGAAGAAGATCCTGGTCTTGGGACCAGCAGGCGGCTCCTCAGCAGAGCCAAGATATCACTATGTAGAAAGAAATACTTCATTGGAACAGTCTACAAAGTGTGCTTGCAAACCAGGCACGCTTTGTAGACCGTTCCAATGTAGTATTTTAGATTGCAGTATTTCCGCTCTGCTGAAGAGCCGCCAGGGCCGGCGCCACCTATAGGCGAGGTAGGCGCCGGCCTAGGGTGCACAAGTACTGGGGGCGCGGGCATGCAGTGGAGAAGAGCTGCGCCCGCACCCACCACACTGGAACGCAACACAGTCAGGTCTGTGTTGCTACTGCGCTCCCTCGTCGCGGTTGCGCTTTAGTAATGCAGAGCGAGCTGGGAGTCATGATCTCCCCGCGCGCTCTGCATTACTGAAGAGAAGACGGCGCGGGAGCTACAGGTATGTGATGGGGGGCAAGTTGGAACTGAGGGGGCATAGTGGAGCTGCTGGGGGCAAGTTGGTGCGGATGGGGGGCAAAGTGGAGCTGACAGGGGCAAGTTGGAGCTGAGGGGACATAGTGGAGCTGCTGGGCACAAAGTGGAGCAGATGGGGGCAAAGTGGAGCTGATGGGGGCAAAGTGGAGCTGATGGGGCAAGTTGGAGCTGATGGGGGGCAAAGTGGAGCTGGTCAGACAAAGTGGAGGTGAGGGGACATAGTGGAGCTGCTGGGTGCAAGTTGGAGTTCATGAGGCAAAGTGGAGCTAGTGGGTGCAAGTTGGAGCTGGTGGGGCAAAGTGGAGCTGGTGGGGCAAGAAAAGAGGTGGGGTATAAGTAGGCGGGATATAAAGGGGTGGGACACAAAGGGTGGCAAAAGTAGGTTTTGCCTAAGGTGGCAAAAATCCTTGCACCGGCCCTGAGAGCCGCCTCAAGTCGGACGCCACTAATCTCCTTCTGTCAGCTTTACAGCTGACAACAGGCAAAAGGGAGGGAGGTTTGAGAGATCAGACTGGCATTGATGGATTTATTTTTTCAATATCTACAATAATACTTTTTATTTATATATGCCTTTACTAACCCTTTAAAAACCTTGCCTGTTAGTGGGCCCTGATGGGACGGGGTAAGAGCCACTTTTGTAGTTTTTGTAGACACAAGGACAGGGATGATATATTGTGATTTATAGAAAAACAAACTGTTTCGATTGTAGACCCCATATTATTTCACCTGAACTGTGAAGGCCGTCTAAAAGCAAAAGTGTATCTATCTATGCATTTTTGAATTATATCTGCAGTTTCTGTTTAATTAGGGAGATTATGAAAACCTGACCTGTTTGCGTGCCCCAAGGACTGGGGGTGATAATCACTGGAATATAGTGATCTGTACTGAAATCTTTTTCTAGGTCACACTTCTTTCCAACGCAAACAAGAGGCTTGCACATACCTGAATGGCTTATAAGGGTCACTAGTCTTTATCTGATTGTAAACTGAAACAACTAGCAATAGACAACAACAGAGATCAAATGGAAAAAGTATATAGCTATAACTAACTGCTGTTTGAAAGACAACTAACCAGGTAGATCACTCTGTTAAAGAAACACTAACACCTGAAATTGAACCAGGGTTATATACATTTAAATAACTGTACTTCATAGCAGTATATGTCAAAATTCTGTTTTTGTTTTCTGGGGCCTAAAATCTAGTCTTACACGTGCTCTGTGGGAGCAGCCATGCCTGCATTTTGCAGGGCTCCCTTTGGTTGTACAGGATTATCTGTGAATGGGCTGAGGTAAGAAAATAATATGAGAGCAGTGGGCTTTAATCACAGCTTCAATTAGCTCTTATCTTTCAATATAAATAGCACAAACAACATTAATAAGTGCTCACTGAACAGCACAGTTTACATATGAGTTAAAAGCAAGTTTACAATTATATTTCAGGAATGTAACATAGGAATGATTCGTATTTGTACTTTCATTTTTATTGAAAATTTTCAAAGAAAAGAAAATGTTCAATATTCAGCAATAATATTGGGTATTTCATAGACTGGATTTTGTTACAGCTGGTTACACGGAGAGATACAGATTCAACGCTAATCCATCTGACAATAGTTATTAATGAATCATTAATACATATGCTAGGTGTTAGCATGGGTGTCTTCAGAAATTTTCCAAGGTGGGGGGCAAAATCATAATATGCCTCCTGGCCAGTCGGCCCATTCCCATTGTTTATAAAGGGTGGGGGGCAAGTGCCCCCACCACCACGGATGCCAATGGTTGTAAATAAAAGTTATATCAACCCATTTCATTTTTTTGGTGTTAGTGTTCCTTTTCAATAAATCAAGAGAATCTATTTTTGGGGGTATAGTCCCCTTTAACTTTTTAGGCCCTATGTTCATAAGAGGCACACCAACGGCTCCATAGGACAAATAAAAATTGCCAAAATTCCTAACGATTTAAAGCGGAACTATCATCAAATGTAAATTGCCCCCAAATCCTCATTACCATAGCGATATGCATATACATACTTTTATTTTGCTAAATAAGTCTGGAATTAGTGAAAAATAGAACTCATTCGGCAGGCAGAAGTGGGCAACAGTGCAGACATCTTGCAGAGAAGTCATCTCTGAGGCTGCTCTGTCCGTCCTGTTCACCTCCAGGATTGGTGAGTGAAGATCCTTGGTACCTTAAGGTACCAGAAGGGACACGGTGCAGGTGAAGAGAGCTCCTACAGCAAGATTCCTGCTGCTGCTGCTGCCTGCAGAATGACTTCTATTTCTCACTAACGCCAGACTTATTCAAAAAATAAAAGTATGTATATGCATATCACTATGGGAATAAGGACTTGGGGGGCAATTGAAGTTTGATGATAGTTCTGCTTTAAATGGAGCAGTGCGTTGGAGACCTCTCTAGCATCCAAGGGGGTAAACGCCCCATTTGAAGCAATGAGAATTTTTATTCGACCTCTATAAAGAATTGCGTCACAGTTGAAGTGCTTTTTTTTTTTTTTTGCTGGACAATAAGATATCAACCATCCAGCTGTTGGTATACACTTAACTGTAATTAGTAATATAATTAATTAGATCAAGTCAAATATTGATAGATCTACAGGTCAAATGGCAGCTAAGGGTTAATCAGAGGGTGCTCAAAAATCACTAGCCAGGGGAGTGTTTCAGGATCTCCCTGTTGAGCACTGGCAGATCAATTACAATGTCTGAGTCACTGAGGCTCACGCACTAAGTATAATTAGAGAAAATCTGGCACAAACCAACTGCACTCTAAACAAAAATAATAAATCCCATCGATTTTAATGTTTGGTTTTTAACCCCTTGCATGCTAGAGAGAGCTCCAACACATTGTGAAAAAAATACACTCAAGGGGTTAAAAGCTCCATTTACGTCAACTACGTTTTTTGGAAATAAAATGGATCAATACGTATAAGGAAGAAATGTAAAGTCCCGTTGACTTCAATGGGGTTTTAACCCCTTGAATAACAGAGGGCTCTCCAGAGAATTGCTTTTGTGATGTGTTGGAGATCTCTCTCTGGCATTGTAGGGGTTAAATGTCCCTAGTTCAATCAAAGGTAAGCTGGAGAATTGTTGCCTCAGTTGGCGCAGTTTTTCTTAACCCTTTGAGCTCCAGAGGGGTATGCAACGCACTGCAAAAGCAATGCATTGCGTACCTCTCTGTCACTTAAAGGGGTAATACAACTGCCTTAGTCCTTAAGGATATCCTTAACCCTTTGAGTACCAGAGGGGAAGGCAACGCACTGCAAAAGCAATGCGTTGCACACTCCTCTGTCACTTAAAGGGGTAATACAACTGCCTTACTCCTTAAGGATATCCTTAACCCTTTGAGTGCCAGAGGGGCAGGCAACGCACTGCAAAAGCAATGCGTTGCGCACCCCTCTGTCACTTAAAGGGGTAATACAACTGCCTTACTCCTTAAGGATATCCTTAACCCTTTGAGTGCCAGAGGGGCAGGCAACGCATTGCAAAGCAATGCGTTGCCTACTCCTCTGGCACTCAAAGGGTTAAATCATCTACTGGTAGCGGGTTTCAGTTGACGTCCCATTTGAGGACAATCCTCTATAGAAGTCACTGAAAACCTCTGCACCCCCATCCACACTCACTCCACTCATATGGGGAATCCACCTTTTCTGGGGGACAAAATACAGGTCAGCCTATTGCTAGAATAGTCTTATTATTAACTCCAAGTGCAATTTATACCAGCCTGCAGGTGAAATACTGGGTAATTGGTCATAAAGTGGTCCGACTGAGCCGGCATCTTACCTTAATTCGCTTCCTGTAAGATCAGACAGCACGAAGTCCTCTCTCCCTGCACCCACAGCCTGTCCTCTCCTCCTGCATCACATCACATAAAGCTGCTGTGTACCAGCCTCTCCCAGCTCTCTTCCTGCACCTCATTGGCTGCTGTTAGGCAACAGAACCTCCTCCTTGGATGCTCCTTAACCATCAGGGCAAAGATGCATAATTTAGTATAACAACTGGTGGGCAACCAGAGGATCAGGTATCATGTAAACAGAGCACAGCAAAAGCACAGTGATCACTGCACATGTTATGAATCAGGTCGAAATGATTGCTGTTAGTAATTAGCCGCTTGGATCCTAGAGCAGTCTCAAATGCATGTATTGGAGAACTGTCTAGCAACACATTACCAGCTTTTAAAGGGGAACGGTACTCTTTGATTTAATTGAAGTCATTTAGGCTCTGTAAAAAATAATTATAATGGAATATATATAGGGGCTTATGTTTCAACTTGTCGTTACACTTCTTAAATAATTGTAATAAAATGTTACATACATAGTAATTTAGGTTGAAAAAAGACTTGCGTCCATCCAATTCAACCCTTTTCCTATTCCTGTTTACCATCGCTGACCCAAAAGAAGGCATCTGACTCCAAATGGCAATCAGATTTCTCCCTGGATCAACAAGCCCCAACTAAATATTCATCCCAATACTAACGTACATAGCCCTCTATGTTATGCTCTTTTAAATAAGTATCCAGGCCCCTTTTAAAGGCATCTAATGTATTTGATAGCACCACCTCCTCAGGCAGTGAATTCCATACCTTTATTGTCCTTACTGTAAAGAAACCCTTCCGCTGTTGTAGATTAAATCTCCTTCAATGTATTTGAAGAAGTAACACCTGCTAATAATAAACGCCCTAATTACAGTCTATGGCTAAAAAAATTTTAATGGCCTCAATTAATTTTGTTCCAGTAATAACATGTTCATTGAGTTACGGTGTCATTTCCATGGAGGTGGACATAACAGTTGCTAGATGGATCACAGGACTTCAAACTCCACCCACTTCACATAGTTATATTAAGCCTTTAAGGATCAAAGAGATGTGAAAAATATTGCTTTTCATTCTGTTGCTCTCATATCTGGTCCTTAAATGTTTATGTAGGCTCAGAAACCATACCTGCTTCAGCTAACCTTTTGGGTACCAGAGAGATATCCAACAACTGTCATGTCCGCCTCCATGGGCACAACATTCAGGACTGATTCAAGATGTTATCTCTTGAACAACAACACAAGGGCAAAATTCAGAGGGGGCATTGGGAATTTCTGGACATAGTAAGACAAAATGGGAGTTATTTGTAAATGTTAAGTCATCTTTAAAGGAATACTAACATCTAAAAATGGAATTGTGTTGCATCATTTTAATTATGATGTACTTCCAGCTGGCATCTTGTAAAATGTAGTCATTTTTGTTAGATCCCTGAAATCTATCCTAAACTTGCATTTTAATGCATATTTGTGTTCTGTATAGACACAGTTTGGTTAGTTGTTTGTGCACATTTAATGCCGTTTGTTTACTGAGATTAGTGTCATTGCTCTTGTATTCATAAAGGCTGATATCAGTGGCGTAACTATAGGGGTCGCATCTGCGACTGGGCCCGTGCACTCCAGGGGCCCGGCCTCCCCCTGCAACCCCCCCACCTGGCGCCGCAATCTCCCGCAGGCACTGTAGTAATGCAGAGCGCTGGGAGATGACATCATCTCCCAGCGCTCTGCATTACTAAGAGGACCGCGCGGGAGCTCCAGGTAGGAGATGGGGAATTGTGGAGGGGGTCAATGTGGTCAGGGTGGACAGTGGTATTCTTGTACCAGGGCCCAGATGCTTCTAGTTACGCCTCTGGCTGATATCTTATATCAGGCCCATTTACAGACAATAAAGCGCGCTCACTTCTGAGATACCGATGGTAAAGAGAGTCTTGAAATCCTGTAAAAGGCAGGAATGGAGCTCATAGAATGCATATAAAAGATTAGATTTTAGGCCACAGGAAACAAATTGAGGATTTTTACAGACGTTGCATGGGGTACTGCAGGTCATTTTTAAGCAGTAGCGTTCCTTTAACCTTTCAGTGAGAGAGGGGTGAATAACACATTAATATTCTTTCTAGTAATATCTGCTTATATATTCATATGACATTTGTCTTCACTACATGCAGATTCGTATTTGAACATTGTCAAAAATAATGACATACATATATTCTAGTTTCTAAGAGCTTCAACCAAATTTTTATTAGGTTAAACTGTATATAAAGTCAACCACTGGCAGTGTCCAAGTTAAAGGGATAGTAATACTTTAGTATTACTAATCCCTATAGTAAAGCCCTACTAAAAAATAACGTATTGCCCCCAGTGTCATCTCTCAAACCTTTATGGTTTGAGAGATAATCGCTTCTAAAGTTGCCCTCTCCCTCCCCCTTCCCCGTAGTCACCATTCTAGCTGATTGAAGGGAAGCCTGTCGTACGACTTTCAGGTGGCTCTCCAGCACAGTCGTGATCGCGTTCCTAAAAAAGAAATCTTTCACTGGAATGGTTTTCTACGTGTGCTTGGTTTGCAAGTACAAGTAGAAGACCGCTTTAGTGAAAGTTTTTTTTTTTAATTAACGAGATTGCGGCTCTGCTGCAGAGCCGCCTGATGATCTATGACTGGATTTCCCTTCAGTCAGCTAGAATGCTGACTTCGGGGGAGGGGGAGGGAGAGGGCAACTTTAAAAGCGATCATCTCTCAAACCATAAAGGTTTGAGAGATGACACTGGGGGCAATACGTTTTTTTAGTAGTACTTTCCTATAGGGATTAGTAATACTTAAGTATTACTATCCCTTTAATGAAGAAAATGTCTAATACCATCAGTTGTAGAAGTCTTTGACTGATAAATAGAACAAAATAATCACTGCCTGAACCTGAATTGTTTTATCCATAAATTCTAAAGAAAACTCTACTACAACAGTTTAACAATTCAGAAAGGACCGACTGTAAGTTGTGACAAGATACAGATTAGCATGTCTCTTTCTGTGGAACTTTTTTGATCGTTTATATATTTTACCTGCATCATTTTTATGATTTGAACTATTCTGTTATTATCCTATAACATAAAGTCCTAGAATGCGTCGCTCACTGTGTGCGTAACCGCACATGCGCAGTAGGGACTCGCAGAACGAGCAGATCCGGAGCGGAGAGCTCCAGAAAGGAACTGCCCCGGAGCCGGGAGCACAGACAGGCTGTCAGCCTTCCGGAGCTCCCCGCTCCGGATCAGCCCATGTATACGGGCTTTGTAACTAGTATATTATAATTATGTATAATATACAACCTCAAGTACAGTATAGCTAAGGGAATAGTTTCCCTTTAAGACATAAGTGGCAAATCTTCCAATATTTCTGAAAGGATCAAATACAGTTTTAGGGTTTCAGACAAGTTAATCCGTTGGATGCTGGATACATCTCAAATATATTTAAAAAATGTTTAATTTGTGCCTGTCAATGTTTGTTTTAAAGGGATAGTAATGTTTCATAATAAAAGCAGCTCTATTTAATCATCATAGTATTTGGACTTTGGAGAGTGTTATTTCAATTCTGTCAGAGTTGTAGTACAAGAGTAATTCAATGACAAAGTATCCCCCTCCCGCCCCTTTTACTGATGTAACACTGTTCAGCCAGATCAGAAGGGAGGTGCCCAGGTAGACTGCAGAGAGGGACAATCTTCAGTTAAGATAAGGGAAAAACCTGAAAAGCTTGTCAAGGGGGGCAGGGCTTTCATTGTTCTCATAGGAAGAAGATTGTCCCCTTCTGTTATCTGTCTGGTCTATGTACTGGATTCCACATCTGAGAAGAGATGGCTTACACTAGGTAAAAGGGGCGGGAGGGGAAACTTTATTAGACTGTAAATGAAAAACGGCAGCGTTTAATAACGTTTTCTTGCTACACATCGTTATAAAAAAGAATACAGAATACTCGATTTTACTTGAAATATTAACATTACTATCCCTTTAAGTTAACCACTACACTTAGATTGTGTTGCTCTGTCTCACCCCATCCTCTTTTTCTTGGTGTGCTGAGGTGTCTGTAAAACACAACAGCTGTGGAGTGCAAAGTGTGTCCCCTTTTAACCCTTTGAATGTCAGAGTGCTGGCCATCATATTGAAAACACTTCTAGCACCCAAAGGGTTAAACAAAATAGCGAATCAAATGACAGTGCATAAAAAGGAAGCATGATCTAATCTAATATTAGGATCCTGGGGACAAGAATGGGTTAAGCTGTACCTTGCCTCACTAGCACTACCCCCCCCCCCCCTTAACCACTTGAGCTCCAGAGGGTGTGCATAGTGCATAACAGAGAAATGTGTCACATTCTCACCTGGAACTCAAAGGGTTAAATGACTCCAACATTACACAGCTTGTCTGTGCATCATTTATAGGATTCACAAGGCAAGCTGGGAACAGAGGGAGGGGGTTACCATGGCAACCATCAAAATCTGGTCCAAATTTCAAAATACTGGGCTGGTTACCTTAACCGTTTGACTGCTGGGAGAAGCAAGAAAGGATTCCAACTCATTGTAACGCAATGCGCTGGATACCCTCTGGCACCCAACGGGTTAGCAGGGTGGTTTAGATGAGGAAAATTAACTCATTCTCCACTCAAAATACAGGCAGTGTTCTGTAAGATGGAGGACCTAGCAGTGAAAGAGTCGAGGGCTGGTTATGAAAAATGCATTTGCCTGTGCTTCAATGAGATAACAGACACACCCTGAATTATGCTTTTAAAGGGATAGTAATGTGTCACAATAAAATCAGCTCCTATTAATCTTCATAGTATTTGGGCCATGGAGACTGTTATTTCAGTACTGCCAGAGTTGTAGTACAAGAGGAATTGAATGATAAAGTATCCCCCCTCCAGCCCCTTTTACCTAGTGTAATCCACCTCACCTCAGATGTGGAATCTGGTCCTGTGACATACCTCCCAAGTGTCCCTCTTTAGGAGGGACAGTCCCTCTTTTAGTCCCAAATCCCGTTGTCCCTCTTTCCCACCCTGATGTCCCTCATTTTAGGAGATCACACTGTGTGGTGTGTATATAAGTGTATCATACTGCTCTACAGCAACAAAACTCACATTATTGTTTGTTTAAACATCAGTATATGTATTTAGAAATTAGTATGTGTACATAAAATAATTTGGTCTTGTTAGAAGTCATTTATTAGGTTACAGAAGGAGGTGTCAGTAGGTCATGAAATAGCCTAAAAATTATTGGGAATGCCCCACCCACCAGTCACGCCCCCAGCAATGCCCCATATAACACAAGTGTCCCTCTTTGGCAATTTGAAATGTTGGGAGGTATGCTGTGACCGGACAGGTCACAGCAAGGGACAATCTTCTTACTGTGATCATAAGGAAAACCCTGCCCCCCTTGACAAGTTTTTCAGGTTTTTCCTTATTCTCACTAAAGATTGTCCCTCTCTGCGATCCATCCAGAGACAGCAGGAGATTTGAGTCGGCCGACTCGAGGAGGCTCTTCAGCAGAGCCGAAATCGCATTATTTAAAAATATGGTTCTGATCTAGAATGATGTCCAACTCATTTTTAATACATATATGTCTGCAAACAGCCTGCAAAGGCAAAGAAATCCATAGCTGGCTGTACTGCCCTTACTGTTTTAGTTGCAAGCATCTTCTCTCTAGCGTTAATAGTTGGCCTCTTGCTCTTTGCTCAGCTCTTTGTGTAAAGAGTTCTACAGAGAGTTCTTTGTACTGACCTTGAATATATTTGTAAATAGCAATCATATCCACCTTTAGACATTTATTCTCTAATGAAAACAAACCCAGTTTGTCTAGTCTCTCTTTGTAACCGACAGTTCTGACGCATGTCTCTGTACTTTTCCAGTTCGATAATGTCTTTTTCTAAAGAACAAACTTTACCGCTATTTACACTGTTACGAGAAAATGGGATAAAAAAATTAAATCTTCTAAAATATGCTTGGCAGTTACATTTAAAATTCCAAGACAAACAAAAGTATGAGGGGAGCTGCACTGCTACTTTGTTGCATTGTTTATATTAAAGTTGATAAATAACAATACTCACTTAGAATATCCCACCGGTTCCCAATAACACTTGCTGAATCAGTGGATGCTCATCGGTTGAGTTCTGTTGCGGTGAGAACCAGCATCACTATTCCCTGCTGGCCTTTTAAACCGGTATCCAACATTTGGAAACACAGACCTCCCAAGTGTCCCTCTTTAGGAGGGACAGTCCCTCTTTTAGACCCAAATCTCTCTGTCCCTCTTTCCCACCCTGGTGTCCCTCTTTTTAGGAGACCAGACTTTGCGGTGTGTATTTAAGTGTATAATGTTGCTCTACAGCAATAAAACTCACATTAATGTTTGTTTAACTTCAGTATATGTGTTTATTAATTAGTTTGTGTAAGTGCAATACTTTGGTTTTGTTATAAATCATTTATTAGGTTACATACATAGGTGTCAACAGGTCATGGAATCATCTAAAAATTTTCGGTAATGCCCTGCCCACCAGCTACACCCCTACGTAAACCATTTAAAGGGGAACTTTCACCCCGCAATAACTTAATGTTCACTTATTGCTCACCTGGCGACTAGCTGCTTAGTAGCGCTAGTCGCCAGAAATCTTACCCGGTTCTTCAGATATCGGCGTTTTACAGGAGCAGGAAGCACGGACGTCTCTTCACAGTGACGTCCGTGCGCCTGCGCTGTCAGTCCCTTTTGCACCGCACGGTGCACAAGGGACTGACAGCGCAGGCGCACGGACGTCACTGTGAAGAGACGTCCGTGCTTCCTGCTCCTGTAAAAGGTGCACAAGGGACTGACAGCGCAGGCGCACGGACGTCACTGTGAAGAGACGTCCGTGCTTCCTGCTCCTGTAAAACGCCGATATCTGAAGAACCGGGTAAGATTTCTGGCGACTAGCGCTACTAAGCAGCTAGTCGCCAGGTGAGCAATAAGTGAACATTAAGTTATTGCGGGGTGAAAGTTCCCCTTTAAAACAAAAGTGTCCCTCTTTGGCCATTTGAAATGTTGGGAGGTATGGAAACGGTGGGATATTCTAAGTGAGTATCGTTTTTTATCGACTCTAATATAAACATCACAACAAAGTGGCAGTGCAGCTCTCCTTGTACTTTTGTTTGTCTTCTGTCTTTAAAGGGATAGTAATACTTAAGTATTACTAATCCCTATATTAAAGTCCTATTAAAAATAAATGTATTGCCCCCAGTGTCATCTTTCAAACCTTTATGGTTTGAGAGATAATCGCTCCTAAAGTTCCCTCTCCCTCCCCCTTCCCTGTAGTCACCATTCTAGCTGATTGCCGGGAAGCAAGTTGTACGACTTTCAGGCGGCTCTCCAGCACAGCCAAGATCACGTTACTAAAAAAGAAAACTTTCACTGAAATGGTCTTCTACGTGTGCTTGGTTTGCAAGCACACGTAGAAGACCGTTTTAGTGAAAGATTTTTTTTTTATTAATGCGATCGCGGCTCTGCTGCAGAGCCGCCTGATGATCTATGACCGGATTTCCCTTCAGTCAGCTACAACACTGACTTCATGGAAGGGGGAAGGAGAGGGCAACTTTAGGAGCGATTATCTCTCAAACCATAATGGTTTGAGAGCTGACACTGGGGACAATACATTTATTTTTAATAGGACTTTACTATAGGGATTAATAATACTTAAGTATTACTATCCCTTTAAATTTATGTATTACTATCCCTTTAAGCCCTACCTGGAGGTCGTGGTTTTTGAGTGATTGAACAACAAGGGTCCAGTTACCTGTGTAGATGCAGATTCAATATCCTCCACAAGCCTTATGTGTCATTTGATATTTTCCTAATGACATGTCCAAAATGTGAGTAGATCTACAATTGAGCAATTTCTCCAATAATTTGAACATACTACACTATGTCTCTTCCTTCTCTCTTGTGTTCTTGACATTTAAAATTACCTTGTACTCTGTTCTCTCCTTTGTCATTCAGTGTTTTAAAGGGATAGTAATGATTCAAAATAAATACAGCTTCGATGATTCTTAATAGATTTTGGGCCAGGTAGAGTGTTATTGTCATTCTGTAACATAGTAACATAGTAACATAGTAGATAAGGCTGAAAAAAGACATGCGTCCATCAAGTCCAGCCCATGCCAATAACACCCCTGTTGATCCAGAGGAAGGCAACAAAAAAGCCCTCTGGAGCAATTTCCAATGTAGGTGTGTGTGTGAGTGTGTCAAATAGTTCCCCGGCTCAATATCCTATTTGCTTTGAAGCCATCTGTCATAACTGTCAATATTGTTCTGTGCTAGATAGGCATCCATTGCTTTTTTGAATGCAGTTACATTATCTGCAAGCACAGCATCCCGAGGCAAAGAATTCCATAGCCTTACCGCCCTTACTGTAAAGAATCCCTGCCTGTGTTTTAGTCGAAAGCGCCTTTCCTCAAGTCTTAATGGATGACCTCTTGTTCTTAGCTCAGCTCTTTGCATAAATAATTCATTGGATAGTTCTTTGTATTGGCCTTGAATGTATTTGTAAATGATAATCATATCACCCCTTAGACGTCTCTTTTCTAATGTAAACAAACCCAGTTTGGCTAGTCTCTCTTTGTAACTCAGATCCTCCAATCCCTTTATCAGTTTTGTTGCACGTCTCTGCACCTTTTCCAGTTCAGTAATGTCTTTTTTTAGAACAGGCGCCCAAAATTGTACTCCATATTCTAGATGAGGCCTAACCAAGGATTTATACAGAGGTAGGATAATATTAGCATCCCTTGCTTCTACACCTCTTTTTATGCAGGCTAGTACTCTATTTGCTCTTGCAGCAGCTGAGTGACTCTGCACACTGCTGTGAAGACTATTGTCTATCAGTACACCTAAATCTTTCTCTAATGAGGATTTCCCAAGTTGTTTCCCATTTAGAGTATATGTAGCAAGTTTGTTTCTACAACCCAAATGCATAACCTTACATTTATCTACATTAAATGACATCTGCCACTTTTCTGTACGATGTGTAGTTACGGAGTAATTAAATTATAAAGTGTCCCCTCCAAAATCAGCCTTTAATTAGTAATGGATATCATGTCCAAGGGAGAAGACATGATTTTTGTGCAGGACTCCAAACTCCTCCCACTGACATGTTCATAGTAAATCTTCAGTGGGAGGAGTCTGTGGTGTTTGAGTGCTGCAACAAAGAATCGTGTATGTGACTCCATGGATCCTATATACAGTCCAGAATTGAGATATAGTGATCATTAGGATTTTCTACCCAGTGGATTGTTACATAACAGAAGTTAGTGTTCCTTTACACCGGTACATGTGTGTAATGGGGTATGATAATGTAAACTGCACCATTTAATTATAAAAAATATATAAATTCACAGTTTCAAGTGCTATACCTATCTGTATAGGTTAAACAGTTTCTCAAATTATATATAAAATTATTGCATGTTTGTTTAAAAATATAGGACACACACCTGCAGACATATGAACACTATGTCATAATAACACATGTCAAAAAGGAATAAATCCACAATAATAGAACAATATATGATGGAAAAGTACGGATTAGCCTATACATCCACCCTTCACAACCGAGCATAAAGATCAACCATCCCACCTGGAAATTCCTAGATGGGATAACCAGGGCTGGTGCAAGGATTTTTGCCATCCTAGGCGAAGCCTCATTTTGCTGCCCTTGGCTCCACCCATTGGGCCACACTCCTTTATGCCCCAACATGGAGTGTATTGAAAACATTTTAGGACAGCACTGAGTATTTTATCTATATTAGTTATTCCTTTATTTATAACTAGTTGAACAGCCCGTTACACGGGCCACAGTGCCTCTGGCAGCCGGTTGCGGGGCAGTCACATGCAGTGGAGACTGGCCACGCCTCGGCTGACACAGCCGCAGCGCCGGCAGTCTCTACTGCGCATGACTGCCGCACGCGCAGCAGTGTCTACTGCGCATGTCGGGCGTTACACACAACTTGGCGAATTATTATATAGGATTTTAAAAAAGTTCCATGCAACTTTATGCTTTTCCCCCGGATGTTGTGCATCACTGAACTTCCTCTCCTTACCAGACGAATCATGATCCCAACATTTAGTCCCTGAAGGTCAAGTCATATCTAGTACTGGACTGAGGACTGTAGTTTGGTAGATGCAGAGGATAAAAAGGAGCCGCCCGGCCGGCACATTAGCTGGACGCTGCAATGCTCATTGGTTGAGGCAGGAGGAAGCTTTCTTGTCCCTCGCTCTTGTTAGAGTGCCGCGTCTCTCTCTCTCCTCAGTTTCTCTTCACACAGCTACTGCCGAGGTGCGTGTGGCTCTGCTGTGCCCCCAGTAGATGTGCGCCCTAGGCCGGCTCCTACCTCACCTATAGGTGGCACCGGCCCTGGGGATAACCCGCCAAAATACGCAGATACCATGTTTAAAGGTGATGTCCAGAGAATTATCAGCAACTAACACAGAGA
Source organism: Rhinophrynus dorsalis (assembly GCA_037306005.1). NCBI lineage: Eukaryota > Metazoa > Chordata > Amphibia > Anura > Rhinophrynidae > Rhinophrynus > Rhinophrynus dorsalis. The sequence goes on along the minus strand of CM074721.1, from coordinate 31,589,468 downwards.
CCCCTAATATATCACTTTTTAGAAAAACGGTAATAAAACATCACATGATAAAAACACCTGTGAGTGTTCAACACAGAATATTCCACAAGTTCACCACAAATGTAAATCTGATATATATTAGAAACACAGACCACATTAATATCCAAATACTCCTCAGTCTGTGGATCCAACCCAGACCCAACTCCAAACGGTATAATAGATGTAAGAATATCACAATCAGACTCACAATAAAGATTTTGATAGTAATAATCACCCGATCTGTAGTTTTCAAACCAAACACCTCTGTGTATGAGTCTGCCCTGGTTGGTTTATGCAGTTGAAATCAAATATCCTATCCTATATAATAACTCGCTAAAACGTGTGTAACGACTCAGTCATGCGCAGTAGAGACTATCCGCACCACGGCTGATACAGAGCTGGGCACTCCGAAGGAGCATCCAGCTCGGTATCAGCCACGGCGCGGGCAGTCTCTACTGCGCATGACTGCCCCACGACCGGCTGGCAGTGGCACTGTGGCCCGTGTAACGGGCTCTTCAACTAATACATAAATAAATAAATAAAATGCAGTTGAAAGCCAATCAAGGAACGAACATCCAGTCTAGTTTTCAGTTCAGACCACTGCGTATCCTGTCTCAAAACAATCCTTTATTGAAACCGATATTCGATCAGGACAATCACATATACCACAAAATCCATATGAAACACTATAGTCATGAAAATATATTAGCCCGCTCAATAACAATATAGATATAAAATCAGCAATGTAAAAAGTGTACACTTTAAAGGGATAGTAATTCTTCGTTTTAACTTTATTTTATTTTGTAGGCATTAAAAAAACATGAAGAATGATATAAGTCTTATCTCTCAAACCTTTATGGTTTAAGAGATATTCACAAGCAAAGTGTCCCCCTCCCGCCCCTTTTACTGATGTAACACTTCTCAGCCAGGGCAGAAGGGAGCTGCCCAGGTTGACTGCAGAGAGGGACAATCTTCAATTAAGATAAGGGAAAAAGCTGAAAAGCTTGTCAAGGGGGGCAGGGATTTCATTGTTTTCACAGGAATAAGAGTGTCCCCTTCTGTTATCTGTCCAGTCTATGGACTGCATTCCACATCTGAGAAGAGATTGTTTACAGTAGGTAAAAGGGGCGGGAGGGGGAAACTTTGCTTGTGAATATCTCATAAACCATAAAGGTTTGAGAGATAAGACTTATATCATTCTTCATGTTTTTTTAATGCCTACAAAATAAAATAAAGTTACAACGAAGTATTACTATCCCTTTAAAATTACTACCAAAACCAGGATTTGTAAAAAATATATCATGTAACTGAGAAGAAACGTCTGATGGGAACTGGATAATTACAACTCAGGAGCAGAGCCTAATAATGATAGACAACATTGAAGAAAAACAATCAGATTCTTCTCTCTTGTCAGTTACTTCAGTTAGAAGAACATCTTCTTTAACAGTGATTGTCAAACCAATTTCGCTGCCATGGAACCCTTTAGTTGGAAATTAAATTTCCATGGAATCTTAACAATTGAACACTTTAGCCCAAATACCACATTTATTTAGGTGTCACGTTTATCATGTTAATGTCACTGGTAATTTTGTCTGAATTATTTTTTTAGAGATGCTCAGTTCTAGTATTTTTTACAAAAGCAAATATACTGTTTAAATGAGAATTAACACCTACTAATAATTATTATTTTTTATTTATAAACTGCCATCAGTTTTTGCAGCAGTGTAAAATACACTAGCATCATTTTTTAGCTCTCTAGTGCCATTACATATTATACTAATCCCACCCAAAATGGCAGTCCAGTTCTAAAATGACAGGCAAGTCACCTCTGCATGGGAACACCAGCTAACCCCAGACGTATGTTTCGGCCTTGGTGGGCCTCATCAGTGAGGTGCCGCTGGTTTCCTTAGGCACTGTGAGCAAGGGGTCCAAGTCTAGATTACCCTTCACTCTCAGGGATGCCGCTCACATTTTGTATATGAGCTTACAATCTTGAAGGAGCATAGGGTGGTAGACACAGAAGGTTTTGAGGAGGGTGATCTATATTACATTGGGAACATCCAATGGATAAATGAGATGGCTATATCTTAGGAAACAGTGAGAGTTATAGAGGGCAAAAGGACAACTACGGAACTCTGTATAGCAGTTTTTACAGGTGTAGCTGGTAAGTTTATCTGAATAGGTGGGTTTTCAGAGACTGTTTAAAGCCGTGGAACATAAGTGAGAGTTTCACAGAATGAGGTAGGGAATTCCACAGAATGGGTGCAGCATGGGAGAAGTCCTGAAAACAGGAATGTGAGGAAGTGATGGTAGGAGAAGAGAGCAGCAGTTCATGGGTAGAATGAAGAGGTAAGTTGGGAGAGCATTTGGAGGAAAGGGAGGAGATATAGAGAAGTGAAATGTGATAGAGGGCTATTGAAAGTTTGGGACAGGACTTTCAATTTTGATCTGGAGGCAATAAGGAGCCAGCAGGGGGGGTTGGCAGAGAGGGGCAGCTGATTAAGAACTGTGGGTGAGATGTATGAGTCGAGTAGAGGTATTCAGAATGGACTGGAGCAAGGGAAGGCCAGACGGGCGTCCTGGACATCACGAGAGAATGGAGAGGCATTTGGTTGTATCTTGTGTCAAATCCAGTATGTATCCAGTAGCTGGAAGCAAATGAAGGCTATCTGTGTCCTCACTCAGCCCTTGTTAGCTCTTGCGAGACTCTGAATGAGGTGCTTGTGCACAAACGCATGAAGCTGTACCAGGAGTGCGCTGAATTTGTATATTCTGGCGAGAGCGTGCTCCACAACAGGAAAAAGAAAGATGGCGTCTGAAATTATCTGAGGGAGCTACTAAACAGTTCAAAAACTTAGGTAACATAGTAACATAGTAAATTAGGTTGAATAAAGACAAAAGTCTATCAAGTTCAACCTTCTCCTCAAACCCCAGTAACTGAGAATTTTATAGCTTTCCTGCTACCAATTAAGTTAGTCTTTATCAGACCTTCTTGATCTGCCTACTGATAAACAGTATAACTCTGTATGTTCCCTTTTGAAAGAATGTATCCATTGTATCTGCCATAACCACCTCCTTGGACAATGAATTCCACAATTTAACAGACCTTACCGTAAAAAAACCCTTCCTCTGCTGAAGTTTAAACCTCCTTTCCTCTAATCTCAAGGGGTGTCCCCTGGTCACCTGATCAAGCCTTGGAATAAATAGCTCACCACAGAGATCCTTGTATTGACCTCTCATATACTTGTACGATGTGATAAGGTCTCTTCTTAGTTGCCTTTTCTCTACAGTAAATAAACCAAGTTTGTCTAGTCGTTCCTGCTAGGTAAGAGTGATGATTACAGAAACATGAAGGGGCTGTTGTTATTAATATAGGTAATAAAGACTAAAGCCAGTTTATGCAAATGAAGTATTACTATCCCTTTAATGTTTGTATAAACTTCAGTATATTTGTTTATAAATTAGACTGTGTAAATAAAATTCTTTGGTTTTGTTCTAAATCAATTATTCTGTTACACAAAGAGGTGTCAACAGGTCGTGAAACAACCTAAAAAATATCTGTAATGTCCCGCCCACCTGGCACGAGACCAGCAACACCCCCTAAAACAAGTTTCCCTCTTTGGCCATTTGAAATGTTGGGAGGTACAGGGAACCTTGGGGTTCCACAGAACATAGTCTGAGACCAAGGAACTATACAGATGTATCCATCTTAGTATTGAACGTGGCATGAAACACACAGAGCAATTTGGAAGAGTTCATGGCTAAGAGATCAGGTATTGATCAATTACACCCACGTAAAGTCATGTTATAAATCAAGCTTATGAGGTGAAGCCTTTAACCCTTTAAGGCTAGAGATTTATGCATTGTAAAAACCTCTGATGAAAGGAGATTCCTTCTAGTCTTAATGGATGACCTCTTGATTTTTTGCTCAGCTGTTTGAATAAATAGTTTCCTAGAGAGCTATCAGTATTAGCCTTGAACACATTTTTAAATAGTAATTATACCACCCCTTAGACATCTCTTCTCTAATGTAAACACACCCATTTTGGCTAATCTCTTTATAACTAAAATCTTCCAGTCCATGTATTAATTCATACTGCAGTTCATATTCTAGATCAGTGTTTCTCAACTCCTGTCCTCAGGACCCACTAACAGGCCAGGACTCAGGGATTTCTCTGCTAGAGCACAGGTATGGTGATCAGAGGCTCATTCACATTGATTAACTCACCTGTGCTTTAACAAGGAAATCATGTGATCAGAGGCTCATTCACATTGATTAACTCACCTGTGCTCTAACAAGGAAATCATCACATCCTGGCCTGTTAGTGGGTCCTGAGGACAGGAGTTGAGAACCACTGTTCTAGATGACACCAGAAACATAGAATATGACAGAACATAAGAACAATTTGTCCCATCTAGTCGGCTCATTTTCCTACTGTAAAAACCTCAAAACTTATGTTCAGGACAGCCTTGTGCCTATCCCATACATGCTTACAGTCTTTCACTGTATTAATCTCTACCACATCTGCTGGTAGGCTATTCCGTTTATTTAATACCCTCTCAGTGAAGTAAAATTTTGTTATATTACATCTAAACCTCTGTCCCTCTAGTTTTAGACTATGGCCTCTTGTCCTAACTTTTTTAATCATTTGAAATGTACTTCCCACCTGCACTTTGTTGAGTCCCTTCATGTATTTGAATGTTTCTATCATATCCCCTCTCTCTCTCTCTCTCTTTTCTCCTCCAAGCTACACATGATAGATCCTTTAGTCTATCCTGATATTTCTTTTCCTGTAAACCAGTCACCATTTTAGTAGCCCTTCTCTGAATTGTCTCTAGAGCATCTATATCCTTCTGTAGATGGGGTCTCCAGTACTGTACACAATAGGTGAGGTCTAACCACTTCCTTTTTTCTGCTACCAATGACCCTAGCTATATATTCCCATCCAGTGCATACTCTTTTATATACATGACTAGTGTAAAAGCCCGCGTACACGGGCCCATATACAGGTGATGTTAACTCTTTGAGTGCCAGAGGGGTACGCAACGCATTGCTCAAAGGGGGCGGTCCTGCTCTGTGTCCTGCCGCCGATGCAGTCATGCACTATAGAGACTGGCCGAAAGCACAGAATGCTCCCAGCACAGAACTCCCAGCATTCTGTGCTCCCAGCATTCTGTGCGTTTGGGCAGTCTCTACTGAGCATGACGGCTTCTGACAAACATTCTAGCGAATTATGCAATGCATTGCTTTGCAATGCGTTGCGTATCCCTCTGGCACTCAAAGGGGCCGGTCCTGCTCTGCGTCCTGCAGCCGACACAGTCATGCACTATAGAGACTGGCAGAAAGCACAGAATGCTCCCAGCACAGAACTCCCAGCATTCTGTGCTCCCAGCATTCCATGCTCCCAGCATTCTGTGTGTTCGGGGCAGTCTCTACTGTGCATGACGGCTTCTGACAAACATCCTAGTGAATTATTATATAGGATAGTACCCTAATGACTCTTGCAGCAGTTGAGTGACTCTGCACACTGATGTGAAGTCTGCTGTCTATCAGTGCTCCTAAATCTTTCTCTAATGAGGATATATATATATGTAGCATGTTTGTTTATGCAGCCCAAATGTATAACCTTACATTTATCTACATTAAACCTTCTCTGTCAATTTTTTTCCCATTCACTCAAATAATCCAGTTCTATTTCGAGTGATAAACTAAACATCCAGCCCTGTATGCATTTCCTTACACAGGCTAATGCTATGAGCAAAGATTGAGACATTACTTTCAATACCCACTTCAAGATCATTAATAAACAAATTAAAAAGCATTGGGCCCAGGACTGAACCCTAAGGCACCCCACTTATACCCTTAGACCAACTTGAAAAAGTGTTGTTTGCAACAACTCTCTGCACTCTGCATTTACCTATTTCTATATTCATGCACAGAGATCACCTCCCAAACCCAGGCATTTTCATTTATGCAGTAATCTGTGGTGAGGCACAGCATCCATGACTTTTGATTTAAAAATATAGTATGCAATGGACTTTATGCACATAGGAGAAAAGGAGCAATTCTGGAGTAAACCAGTTGCACCACATGGGGCAAATTCAACTTCCCAAATTACCAATGACTTCAATGGGGATTTTAAAGGGGTAGTAATATTTTATAAAACAGCAACTCCAATTAATATTCATAGTATTTGGGCCATGGAGAGTATTATTTCAATACTGTCACAGTTGTAGTTCAAGAGTAATTGAATGATAAAGTATCCCCCTCCCGCCCCTTTTGCTGATGTAACACTGCTCACCTCAGAGCAGCAAGACTGTCCGGATGGATCGCAGAGAGGGACAATCTTCAGTGAGCATAAGGAAAAACCTGAAAAAGCTGTCAAGGGGTGCAAGGTTTTCTTTATGCTCACAGTAAGAAGATTGTACCTTGCTGTGACCTGTCCGGTCAAGAGACTGATTCCACATCTGAGGGGAGGCAGCTTACACTAAGTAAAAGGGGCGGGAGGGAGATACTTTATCTTTCAATTACTCTTGAACTACAACTCTGACAGTATTGAAATAACACTCTTACCCAAGTACTATGAAGACTGTGAACTTACTGTGAACATAAGGAAAACCCTGTCCCTCTTCACAGGTTTTTCAGTTTTTTCCTTATGCTCACTGAAGATTGTCCCTCTCTGTTATACATCCGGACAGTCTTGCTGCTCTGAGGTAAGCAGTGTTACATCAGTAAAAGGGGCAGGAGGGGATACTTTATCATTCAATTACTCTTGAACTACAACTCTGACAGTATTGAACTAATACTCTCCATGGCCCAAATACTATGAAGATTAATTGGAGCTGCTTTTTTTGTGAAACATTACTATCTCTTTAAAAATAATATTCTAGAACTGGAGAGGGTCACAGCAAGGGAAAATCTTCTTACTGTGAACATAAGGAAAACCCTGTCCCTCTTCACAGGTTTTTCAGGTTTTTCCTTATGTTCACTGAAGATTGTCCCTCTCTGTTATCCATCCGGACAGTCTTGCTGCTCTGAGGTGAGCAGTGTTCCATCAGTAAAAGGGGAGGGAGGGGGATACTTTATCGTTCAATTACTCTTGAACTACAACTGTGACAGTATTGAAATAACACTCTCCATGTCCCAAATACTATGAAGATTAATTAGAGCTGCTTTTTTTTGTGAAACATTACTATTACTATTACTATTAAACCCTTGAATACTAGAGAGGTTTCCAAATCTTTGCAAACAAATATGTTAGCGTCCTCTAGCATTCAAAGAGTTAAACCCCCCAGTTAAATCAATGAACAATTGTATTTGTCCCCTATGGTGCAATTGGTTTGTTCTAGAGCTGTCACAATTGTAAGTACATCAGCCCTGGTAATTTATAGCTGGTTTCAATTAGATTGATGAGAGAGAAAAAGATCAATGAATGATTCAGTTATATTCTCTGAATGGGAGAGAGAGATCTCTTTAACTGGGTAATGAATATTCCAACAAAATGGTGGTCTTGAAATATATAATTTTTTTTTAACCCCTAAGATGCTAAACATTCTCCAGCACATTGCAAGGATTTTTCCAGCATCCAAGAGGTTAAACTGGACCTGTAATCCTAAAACAAGTTTAGATTTGTTATGTGTTGTGCTAGCGATGTTTCTGTAAACACATTTTTTTTGAGGAATAAGCTTTATTTTTTGCTGGCAAAATGTGGCACTTAAAGGTATAGTAATACTTCATTTTATCTTTATTTTATTTTGTAGGCATTAAAAAAAACATGAAGAACGATATAAGTCTTATGTCTCAAACCTTTATGGTTTGAGAGATATTGACAAGCATAGTTTCCCCTCCCGCCCCTTTTACCTAGTGTAAGTCATCTCTTCTCAGATGTGGAATCCAGTCCATAGACCAGACAGATAACAGCAGGGGGGAAATTTCTTCCTATGAGAACAATGAAAGCCCTGCCCCCCTTGACAGGTTTTTCAGGTTTTTCCCTTATCTTAATTGAAGATTGTCCCTCTCTGAAATCTACCTGGGAACCTCCCTTCTGCTCTGGCTGAGCAGTGTTACATCAGTAAAAGGGGCGAGAGGGGGATACTTTGTCATTGAATTACTCCTGAATTACAACTCTGACAGAATTGAAATAACACTCTCCAAGGTTCAAATACTATGAAGATTAATTAGAGCTGCTTTTATTATGAACCATTACTATCCCTTTAATGCAAATTCCCTACACAGTAAGCTAATTAGTATAACGTTCCAGACTGTGCCACCAACAAATAAAAGTTAATTTCTCAAAAACTTTTTTTTTATTTTAGTAAATTACACAAGTTTTAGGTATTTTTAGAGTTAAGAGTAAGGGATGTAAAGCTATGGAATTCTTTGCCTAGGGATGTTGTACTTGCAGATAATGCAGCTGCTTTCAAAAAAAGCAATGTATGCCTATCTAGCACAGAACAATATTGAAAATGATGAGAGATGGCTTCAGTGCAGATAGGTTGTTGATCCAGGGAAATATCTGACTGCCATTTGGAGTCAGGAAGGAATTTGTTTACCCACTTGGGGCTAAATTGCAAATGGCTTCAGAGAGCTTTTTTGCCTTCCTCTGGATCAACACTCCGCTTTTGGCATGGGCTGGACTTGATGGACGCATGTCTTTTTTCAGCTTCATCAACTATGTTATTATGTTAGGTGACAAAAAATTACTAGGCCTGGTTGACATTTCGGTTGAGTATCACAGTATGTAATAATACCTTTTTTATTGGACTGACATCCTATAAAAAGGTATTATTACATACTGTGATACTCATTCATCTGGTGGTGGTGTTTATCTCTGTGTGTGTATGTGTGCTGGTAATGTTTTGTAATTGTATACAGGAGACAAATGTGCTAAAATATATTTACATGAGTCTGAAAACCCTGCTGTGTGAGAAAGGGCTTATAGACGTCAGGAGGCCAATTAAGTATAATACATGCAAACTGATGGCAGATAAGAAGCGTTTCTCACACATATCTGTCTATCTAAGCAGTCCTAAATTCTAGAAGTATCTGGTACAGTCATACCTGCCAGAATCCACTGCCAAAAAAAGATTACTGCTGATTCAAGATATAATGAAAGCTAAAAATTAAATAGGTTTCTATCACTCAACATAATCCCGTACTTACAGCTAGTATATGTGAAAATCAATTATTCATATGTTAGATTTGTAAAATGTAATCCGAAACCTGTTTCTTAATGCATGTGTTAACTGTCCTATTCAGGGAGCATTCATTTAATATCGTTTCTGACGTTTGTAATAAGAGATAAGAGCTAAAAGCTTATTTATTGTGATAATTGACCACTTAAGAGAGACTGTTATCTTGTTTCAGCCCATTTATAGACAATTTTGAACTGCCACACGGATACTTCTGTTGTACTGTAAAGGCAGAAACGGCTGCTGCCTCTGTGCATATGTAAGACGAGCACCCATCAAGCACAAACAAGATAAAGTGTCTAGTTCTTAGGCATGTTGGCCTCTCAGTGGTGCTTTAAAGGGATAGTAAGACTTGATTTTATCTTTATTTTATTTTGTAGACATTAAAAAACATGAAGGACGATATAAGTCTTATCTCTCAACCTTTCTGGTTTGAGAGATATCCACAAGCAAAGTTTCCCCTCCTGCCCCTTTTACCTAGTGTAAGTCATCTGTTCTCAGATATGGAATCCAGTCCATAGACCAGACAGATAACAGCAGGGGACAATCTTCTTCCTATGAGAACAATGAAATCCCTGCTCCCCTTGACAGTTTTTTCAGGTTTTTCCCTTATCTTAATTGAAGATTGTCCCTCTCTGCAATCTACCTGGGCACCTCCCTTCTGCTCTGGCTGAGCAGTGTTACATCAGTAAAAGGGGCAGGAGGAGGATACTTTGCCATTGAATTACTCTTGAACTACAACTCTGACAGAATTGAAATAACACTCTCCAAAGTCCAAATACTATGATGATTAATTAGAACTGCTTTTATTATGAAACATTACTATCCCTTTAAGTCACATCCTTCACTCCCATGTGCCATTGCAGAGAGAAAATTTCCATATCAATATCAGACTGGTCCTGCCCACGAACAGTCCAAGTCCGAAATGTCAGGCAAATTCTCTCCGCAGGAGACACAGCAAAGCCACAGGCGTACATTTCGGCCTAAGTGGGCCTCATCTGTGTGGTGCAGCTGAATCCCTGTAGGCACGTGGAAGCATAGACTCGTGCCTGGAATACCCTTATCCTTAAGGAGACAAAAAATGGGATAAGTACCCATCAAGCTGCACCACACCGATGAGGCCCACTTAGGCCGAAACATATGTCTGTTGTTTTGCTGTCTCTCTCGTGCAGAGAGGATTTGCCTGACATTTCAGAGCTGGACTGTCCGAGGGCAGGACATTTCCTCTCTTCAATGGCACATGATAGTGAAAAACTGGACTTGTAGCACAATTGAGAGGCCACCATGCCTTAGGGCAAGACACTTTATCTTGTTCGTGCTTGATGGGTGCTCATCACATTTGTATATCTCCATATGTAAGGCTCATACCTACAAACGTTCAAAACACACTGACCCTGAGATTTTTTAAATATTAACTCTTAAAGGGATAGTAATACTTCGTTTTAACTTTGTTTTATTTTGTAGGCATTAAAAAAACATGAAGAATGATATAAGTCTTATCTCTCAAACCTTTATGGTTTAAGAGATATTCACAAGCAAAGTATCCCCCTCCCGCCCCTTTTACTGATGTAACACTTTTCATCCAGGGCAGAAGGGAGGTGTCCAGGTAGACTGCAGAGAGGGACAATCTTCAATTAAGATAAGGGAAAAACCTGAAAAACTTGTCAAGGGGGCAGGGCCTTCATTGTTCTCATAGGAAGAAGATTGTCCCCTGCTGTTATCTGTCTGGTCTATGGACTGGATTCCACATCTGAGAAGAGATGGCTTACACTAGGAAAAAGGGGCGGGAGGGGGAAACTTTGCTTGTGAATATCTCATAAACCATAAAGGTTTGAGAGATAAGACATATATCGTTCTTCATGTTTTTTTAATGCCTACAAAATAAAATAAAGTTAAAACGAAGTATTACTATCCCTTTAAAGTTCCCACATAATATAGATTCTATGCAATATCCCTCTGTGTTCTCCGACCCAGATGTGTTTCATTCAGTCCACAAGAACCTTTACACGATACAGTATGAAGCTATCACTGCCTGAACATCCCAAGTGACATAAAAAACAAAAAGCGCGCCTAATAGTGTAATTCAATAAATATAAAGAAGCAGTAAAACTTGGTTGCACTTGCACTCACGTTTTTATGTGGTCAGATCGCTGCTACCAGTGAATCTGACAATCGAGCAGATGGAGAGATAACACCCGTCTCCGCTCCGGGGATGAATGATTTCCTCTTCAGACGTCTGAATGACAGAGGGAAGACGAACAAGGCAGCACCTTCCTCGTAATAAAATACTTTAATCCAACACTTAAAAAATTACATAAAACAATGATAAAATGTAGGTTTTAACACTAACGAGTTTCGCAGTGGAAAAGCTGCTCTCTCAAAGCTCAATAGAGCTGTGAGAGCGAGTTATAAGAGAGCAGCCGTAAACCTGTTGGAGACTCTGTGTCTGAGGGCGGGGATTTACCTCAGTTGCGTGTTTGCTGGGGTTGGTATAAGCCAGTCTCCAGTTTATACTTCTGTGAGTACACACCTTTGGGTGTTGGTGGTGGCCATTGAAGCCTAATAATTCTACACAGGGGCGCTTGTGGTCTCCGTTTCTCCCTTCCTCCTTTGTGTTGCACTGCCTGAACATACACAAGACAAGCAGGACTTCTCCCTCTGCCTTTCTGGTAGAAATTGTACCAGTTTAGAGACTAATAAAGCAGTTAATTGATGCAGATTATATAGTAGGAAGCAATGGACTCTCTCACCTTGTGAATTTGGCCCTTCAGCATGAGATTTAGATCAAAACCCAGAGTTTCGGGTCAAACCCTGAGAGTTCCCAAGTATGATGATGTTGAGTTGAATGTCACCCACTGTTACCATTACTACGCAGGTCTGTGGTGCCTTTCCTATCACCTCATCATACCAGACTCCAGTAGGTTGCATTCCCTTTCACATACCTCCCAAGTGCCCCCTTTAGGAGATATTAGGGGTACATACCTCCCAAGTGTTCCTCTTTAGGAGATATTAGGGTCAATACCTCCCAAGTGTCCCTCTTTAGGCGATATTAGGGGTCCATACTTCCTACGTGTTCCTCTTTAGGAGATATTAGTGGTTCATACCTCCCAAGTGTCCCTCTTTAGGAGATATTAGGGGTATATACCCCCCAAGTGTCCCTCTTTAGGAGACATTAGTTGTCCATACCTCCCAAGTGTCCCTCTTTAGGCGATATTAGGGGTCCATACCTCCCAAGTGTCCCTCTTTAGGAGATATCAGTGGTTCATACCTCCCAAGTGTCTCTCTTTAGGAGATATTAGGGGTATATACCCCCCAAGTGCCCCTCTTTAGGAGACATTAGTTGTCCATACCTCCCAAATGTCCCTCTTTAAGAGATATCAGGGGTCCATGCCTCCCAAGTGTCCCTCTTTAGGAGATATCAGGGGTCCATACCTCCCAAGTGTCCCTCTTTATAATATATTAGGGGTCTATACCTCCCAAATGTCCCTCTTTAGGAGATATTAGGGGTCCATACCTCCCAAGTGTAAATCTCTAGGAGATATTGGTTGTCCATACCTCCGAAGTGTCCCACTTTAGGAGATATTAGTTGTCTATACCTCCCAAGTGTCCCTCTTTAGGAGATATTTGGGCTCCATAGCTACCAAGTGTCCCTCTTTAGGAGGGACTGTCCCTCCTTGAGACCCAAATCCCTCTGTCCCTCTTTCCCACCCTGGTGTCCCTCTTTTTAGGAGATCAGACTGTGTGGTGTGCGTATAAGTGTATCACATTGCTCCACAGCAATAAAACTCACATTAATGTTGATTTAAACATCAGTATATGTGTTTATAAATGAGTCTGTGTAAATGAAATACTCTGGTCTTGCTCTCAATAATTTTTAATTACACAAAGAGGTGTCTATAGGTCATGAAATAACCTAAAAATTATCTGTAATGGAAATGTTGGGAGGTATGGAAATGTTTGCAGGTTTGGAAATGTTGATAGGTATGGAAATGTTGGTGGGAGGTATGAAAGTGTTGGCAGGTATAGAAATGTTGGGAGGTATGGAAATGTTGGTGGGAGGTATGGAAGTGTTGGCAGGTATAGAAATGTTGGGAGGTATGGAAATATTGGTGGGAGGTATGGAAGTGTTGGGAGATATGGGAATGTTGGTGGTAAGTATGAAATGTTGAGAGGTATGGAAACGTTGAGAGGTATGGAAATATTGGGAGGTATGGGAATGTTGGTGGGAGGTATGAAATGTTGGGAGGTATGGAAGTGTTGGCAGGTATAGAAATGTTGGGAGGTATGGAAATGTTGGTGGGTGGTATGGAAGTGTTGGGAGGTATGGAAATATTGGGAGGTATGGGAATGTTGGTGGGAGGTATGAAATGTTGGGAGGTATGAAATGTTGGGAGGTATGGAAGTGTTGGGAGGTATGGAAGTGTTGGGAGGTATGGAAATATTGGGAGGTATGTTGGTGGGAGGTATGAAATGTTGGGAGGTATGAAATGTTGGGAGGTATGGAAGTGTTGGGAGGTATGGAAGCCAGGTATGGAAGTGTTGGCAGGTATAGAAATGTTGGGAGGTATGGAAATGTTGGTGGGAGGTATGGAAGTTTTGGGAAGTATGGAAATGTTGGTGGGAGGTATGGAATTGTTGGGAGGTATGGAATTGTTGGGAGGTACGCTTTCACAGTAGCTCTGCTGAAGGCTGAGATACTCATTGCATCGTCTAATGAATACCCACCCCATAGGTGTTAGCATTTATATAAGGCTAGTTTTAAAGCCCGTATACACAGGCCAACGCTGGCGGTGCTGCAGTCAATCGCAGAACTGATACGGAGCAGGGTGCTCCGAATTCAGACCGTAGTCCTCTCTGTGCAGAGCATGACTGCAGCACACGCAGCCGTCTCTACTGTGCATGACGGCTTCTGACAAACATACTTAGCGAATTATAATTTAGGATTAAGAGCTTCAAAAATCAGGACAGGAGCAGTGGGCCTTCTTTATCAACTAAATTTTAGAGCAAACCAACTGCCCAACAGTATTGAAATTAAAGTTCCTTCTCATGTTCCATTTGTTTTAAAAGGAGCTTTAAATACCTTGCATTCGACAGGTTAAAGATAACATTTTAACCTTTTCCAGTGACGCTGAAAGGGTTTAATTTAAATGGGAATTTTCATTTTCATCGTAAAGTACTGTTAGTTTCTTCCAGAATTACATCTCTTTTCTTTGATAAATAAGACCATTTGTCATCAATTAAAGGAACAGCAATATTTTCCTATGAAAAAATATATTGCAGAGCTTTTCCGATAAAGAAAATGAAAAGGTATTCCCATTATTGAGAGATGCTCTACTGAAAACATATTTGAGGGCAAGATAAGGGGGATTATCCACTAAGGAGTGATAAAGAGGTGATAAAGCGGAAAGTTTAGTGATATCACTTCACCAGCTCCTATGATATTCTATGGAAACCTATGCACTAAGATGTCCAACGTTGAAGAATTTTCAGTCATTTGTTCCATGGAATAAATTAGGAACTGGAGAAGCAATATCACTGGAGAAGTCATCTCCACTTTATCACCTCTTTAGTGCATTCCCCCAATGCCTTTCTGTTGCAGGGTTTGGACAGATTTATAATCGATCGCCAGAAATTCTTCACAGGCATTTATGAAACAGCACAACCTAGTGGCCACTTCAGGGATTCAGAGCTGTAAAAATTTCAGGGCAAAAATATTGCAAAGAAATGAAAAGAGAAAATTCAGTGGATCAGGTTTAAGCATTTTACACACGAAACGTGTTGATCAGATCGTTGGGGCACCTCTCTATCAGCGATACACCAGTTATGTTGTCCGGCCATACAGCTCAACACCTACACCATTGAGATTTTAAAGATTAATAAAGGTATTGATTTTTGTTCCTGAATTGAGTTTATTATATTGGTGCCGCCATTCAGAATCTCTGGTCCCGGGACCATAAATCTCCATAGGATGGTGTAGCAACAGCGCCACTGTACAATTTCAGGCCACTGTGATATTGCACCTAAAAAATTCAACTTTGAAAATTAATAACTTTTGAATGAAACACCTTTCAGCAGTGGGATTACTCTTGTTTTACTCAGGGGGATAAACCCTACAACATATTTTTTTTTTTACATTTTAAGTATTACTATCCCTTTAATGCCTACAAAATAAAATAAAGTTAAAACGAAGTATTACTATCCCTTTAAATGGAAAAGCCTCCGATAAAAAAACGAACTACTTTATTACTGTAGGCAACTCTCCTGAACTGAGATTGAGCCCTAAACGGGTGATATATCACTACCTAAACAGGTCCCTCAATTATTGCCTCAGTACAAGGGTTTGCATCTAAATTTCAAGTTCATAATGATCCACGTAGGTTCACAGCTGTGAACACAGGTGTGTATTATCAGTTTCTAGCTAAGGGTGCACGGCAATATAATATACTGTTATAACAATACACCGCTTAGTGTGGTCGACTCTGTCAGTGCTCTGGCTCTACTAAATTCTATATTTGTAAATATCTTTGGAACTACATAAAAGTAAGTGATTAAACATGGCGCAACGTGCAGTGGCGTAACTAGCAGCCACCGGGTCCTGGTGCAGAAATTGCCGCTGGGCCCGGCCCCCCCCCCCCAATCTTCACGTTGCCCCACGTGAATCTCTTACCTCCATCTCTCGCTCAGTTCTCAGTTATGCACAGCGCTGGGAGATGATGTCATCTCCCAGCGCTCTGCATTACTAGAGCACCGGGAGATTACCTGAGCTGCTGCGGGCAGGGCTGTGGGCGAGTGGCGATGGGTTCGCAGGGGGCGGCCGGGCCCCTTGGAGTGACGGGCCCGGTCGCAGGTGCGACCCCTGCGACCCCTATTGTTACGCCACTGGCAACTGTTAGATTTACAATAAAGAAGACTCGATATTTACTTTATGGGAGACATTACTATCCCTTTAAATTCTACTTTTACTTGTATATCTGTGAATGTTACAACCAATGGTATATACAGTGGATACAAGGCAGGTAAGATAGGAGTTGTATTCTATGATAAATTAAAGAGCCTCAGGTTGCCCACCATTCTTCTATGTCATCATCAGTGAGTCATCAGCCTCTTTCTAGTTGTTACTGAACTACAACTGCCATCTCTAGAATGTAAGCTCTCCATCCCCACTGTATTTTTACCCCATTTGAATCCATTGTTCAGTGTGCCATGTGTTTCTAATAAGCGTAGCTGGGAACTCTCCAGAGACTCTGGTTCTTATACTTAAAGAAGCAGTAAACTTTTTTATGAAAACACAAATTTTATAGATCATTCCTGCTGAATAAAACAAGGTCACTCCCATCACTCTCAGATGTTTTATTCAAAATTTATAGCAGTTTAAATAATCAGGAAGTGAATTTACTGTGTTTACTTCCTGATAGTTCTGACAGGAAGTGACTCAACAGTTTCTATCACATTCTATGGAGAACTGTATGTCTCTGACTTTTCTGACTTTCCTCTCCATTAGAATCAAACAGGAAATCTAATTAGAACTTGACCACTAGAGGGCACTGCTAATATATAAAAAAACATGGGTTTAAACTGTAATAACTCTGGAAATATAAATCTCTCGGCAGTGGGAGTACCCTTATTTTACTCAATAGGAAATTCAATACAATATATATTTTTTCATAAAAAAAGTTTACTGCTCCTTTAAATATTGGGTCTCTGGAGATAGAGGTTGATTCTGAGAGCTCAGTGAGTTCCTTTGTAGATCTGCCCACTTCACTGCTAGTTCCGCTCACTCTTTGCCCTGTTCTTCCATTTTAAGGGCAATCTCTGCCTCCACCCTTCTCAATCTCAACCAAAATCAAGCCCTCCAACTTTATAATACAAATCACATCATTTGGACATTACCACCCCTAGAGGGTCCTCCAGAGACTTGGGACAAAAGGTCCCCTGGTATGATAATGAGTTTTTAAAGGGATAGTATTGCCTGAAAATAAATTTATGTTATATTGTAGCCCTTAAAAAAACATTAAAAATGATATAAGTCTTATCTTTAGCAAGTAAAGTTAAGTAAAAATTCCCTTTTCCTGGCTGTTTTAGCCAAGTCTGCCATCTAGTGGACAGATTTGGAATCCGGTCCACAGATCAGCTGGCAGCTCTTTAGCAGTGCCGAGATCACAAGCTTTAAAAAGAACTACTTCATTGGAATTGTCTACAAAGTGTGCCTGGCTTGCAAGCACACTTTGTAGACCACTCCAATGGAGAAATTCTTTTTAAAGATCATGATCTCTGCACTGCTGAAGAGCCGCGGCTGGTCCGGGAACTGGATTCCAAATCTGAAGGCTTGAGCAGTGACGTCACTCCATGGAAACTTTACTTGCTAATATCTCCCAAACCATAAAGGTTTGGGAGATAAGATTTATATCATTTTTAATGTTTTTTTAAGGGCTACAATATAAAATAAAATTATTTTCAGGCAATACTACCCCTTTAATGCGTTTCCTAATAATACGGCACTATGGAATATGTTTGCACTATTTAAATGAATGATGATAACAATAATATTAACAATATAATTAATAATAATAATATTAACTTGGGAACTCTTATGGTACTCAGTAGCAGAAATAGATTAAAAAAGTAAAACAACAACAAGAAATATTATCCTATATGGTACTTTTCTCCAAAAATAAATGAATGCATAGATTACATTGCGGTTGATCAGTGTTAGCACTGGGTTTTATTTAACAAATTTCAATTGACATTGCCAAGGAAATTTGTAGATAAAACTCACTATGAACTGATGAACTGCCCCATCTCCTAATTAAACAGTGGTGTAACAATAGGGGTCACAGCTGTCAGCAGTCACTTACCTGATCTCCCACTCGTCGCGCCGCTGTAGTAATACAGAGCGCTGGGAGATGACATCATCTCCCAGCCTCTGCATTACTACAGCGGCGCGCGGGAGCTCCGGTTGCAGAGATCTGTGCCGAAGGAGGCACAGATCTGTAAAGACACTCCGCTAGACCACCAGAGACTAGAGGTAGGGGAAATGTGCAGTTGGGGGCATTGTGGAGATGAAGGGGCATTGTGACGATGAGATGAAGGGGGCATTGTGGAGATGGAAGGGGCATTGTGGAGATGAGATGAAGGGTGCATTGTGGAGATGAAGGGGCATTGTGGAGATGAAGGGGGCAATGTGGAGATGAAGGGGGCATTGTGGAAGGGGCAATGTGGATGAAGGGGCCAATGTGGGCGGGGGGGCCCCATGGCAATTCTTGCACCAGGGCCCGGTGGCTTCTAGTTACGCCTCTGTAATTAAACGTGGGAGTTAAGCTCATCTCGAAAATACTGGAAATAGACTTTCCCCCTTTTTACCCTCCCTGGTCCACCCTGACCAGGTTGGCTTTGTGAGAGGAAGGCAGGCCTCGGATAGTGGTAGACCTACTGTGGCCCTTATTGACCATTCCCAGTGTCAGAAAATTCCAACTCTTCTTTTATCTCTGGATGCCCAAAAAGCATTTGACCGACTGGACTGGTATTTTATGTTCACCACCTGTAGAGGATTTGGCTTCCCTTCCTACTTGTCATTCAGGCACTCTACGGAAACCCTACTGCCAGAATTTCCACTTCTTTTCCCTGTCTTTCCCATCCAAGGTGGCACCCGACAGGGGTGCCCTCTCTCTCCACTCCTGTATATTGTAAGTTTAGAACGTATCAACTGCAGTGGAATCCAGACCAATATTAAACAGTACTAACATTCCGAAGGGTCAATAGGTTCAGTATCCCTGTGTGCATTGTCTTCTTTCTTTACAGAGTCATTTTTCTAATTCTTCCTTATGGCCTCTGCACCTGACACTGGGTAGGTTTAACCCTTTGGGCTCCAGAGGGATGTCCAACACACTGCGAAACATTGAGTTGTACATCTGGCACTCAAAGGGTTAATTCATTTCCCGAAATTAAGTTTAGAATGTCACTCTAGGCTACATAAAATCAATAGTTCCATTTCCTTTTCATTTCATTTAATAGCTGTCCGTATTTGCAATGTTACCCTTAGGGGGGACGTGTCACTGACACCAGAGAGAGCTGTGGTTAAAGTGATATTAACCCTTATAGTGAAAAAAACAAAACAAAGGAACCATACGTAGAAAGAAAAAGAGGAGCAATTCTGTTGAAAAGTCGGTAACCCTGCTCCAGCGTACCTCTGATTATGGGGGTGGTGAATGTTGCAAGACAAGTCTTCTGCTAGTATGGCAACCGTCGCCACCACATTGCACAGGGGCAGCGGAGGTCAAAACAAGACCCAAGCAGGTCCTTCCAGGGAATGCTTTTGTGGTGGGTGGACAGTGCATGAGGGTGAATCGGAAATTATGAGGGTAAGACTATGTCGATGGGAGTGATTAGGATGAGTGGGATGGGAGAAATTCCACCCTCCTACTCTTCCCCAAATTACTGCTCCAAGCACCATGGGAAGGAGCCAATCAGAGGTAAGAAGCAGCCAGCAAGTGAACAAGTCCCTCAGTGATTTTGATGGAAGTGGACAGGATCTATCTATCTATTAGGGTTGCCACCTTTTCTTCAAAAAAATACCGGCCAAGGCATTCCCTCCGTAGACTTAACATTGGAAAGAAGCCAATTTTTTTACCGGCCTGCCGGTAAAATACCGGCTGGGTGGCAACCCTACTATCTATCTATCTATCTATTTATCTATTGTCTATCTGTCGCATATCTATCTCATATCTATCTATCGATCTATCTATATCTCTGTCTATCTATCTCTTATCTATCTAATATGTCTAACTCTAGATCTATTTTTCTATGTATCTAAATATATCTATCCTATCTATCTATCTATCTATCTATCTATCTATCTATCTATCTATCTATCAATATAGCGATAATAATACCTATTTTGAAAGTACATATTTTACAGGGCTTTGCATGTGTAACCCCTCAGGGATCACAGTGATTTCTGCTGCCACTGACTATCCTGCAGTTCCCGTGGAGTAGCCAGCAGATGGCGAGCTCCTATGCACATGGATGGATATTCAGGACTCCGTTTTAGTTTGGAGTTGGTTTTAGAGCTGGGTTGAAGTGAGTGAAGGAGCCTCTTCTAAGCAGGGAATGCTGACCTGTCTGATCCAGTGCTGGAGGATCCTGGAAGAAACATTCCAACAGACAGCTGTAACCAGACCAAGGCACATAACTGATCCTGGCAGGGAATACTGTGAAGAGCAGGAATTCCAGCAGCAGTTAAATGATCAGGAGTTCCCCTTCCTGAACTGACCAGATTGCAGACTGTGGAGTGGTAAGCCTGAAAACTCCCCCACCTGTTTCTCCACAGGGCACCCTGAATCTGGATACACAATTAAAGAGACCTTGCTTTATAGATTCTCTGATCATTAGAAGATTACAGCATAACACAAACATAATGTGGATTACAATTACTCTGGCCCTCAACTATGTGCACCAGGCCAGCTAATGGTACCCAACTGCCACTAGGGTGAAGCCTAGGGTGGGCCGTAGTATTTGTTGTGGGTGGGTTAATACCATATTGACCATTGCATTCTTGAACTGTTTTACTGTATTATATTCATGTATCTGTTATATTCCTGCATATCTGTTATATTCCTGCATAGAGTTTTCTTTCTGTGCAATACAAAGTTCTATTTAAGATAGTTCTGTGTCATTTTTATTGCTCACTTAAATATGTTCCCAACTGGGCCCCACATCCATACCCTGGATGCCCAGCTGGGTGGAGGCACTGCAGCAGTCATGTACCCCAACTCCCAGGTAGCGGAGGATCAGGATCGGCCTGCAGAGCACAAGGAGGTTTCTGAGGTAAAGGACCACAGGGGTGTCTGTGGGCCTATGCAAAACCCCATTGCACATGTAGAAATGAGTGAAGACAAGGTATCATCCTCTGGCCAGTGCTTTAGTAAACAGCATGTTACCGTCCTCCAAACACAGTCCCCGTCCCACAGGAGAGACAAGACTCCCAGCAGATACTGTAATTACACTTGTTGGTGTTGTGACTTGTTCGGTGTGACTGCGCTAACACACTGTACATGAGAAACATAAGGCTCAGCAGGGACAACCTGAAAACAAGAAATAAATGCAATGTTTAAGGGAGAATGAAAATCCCCACTTAGCTTATTATGTCCCCAATGAATGTTGTCCATGGAGGCGGACATGACAGTTGCTGGCAGGACCACAGAATCTCAAACTCTGCTCACTGGTCATGATAATCGAATCTTCACCCTTTAAGGAACATAGGGGTGCGCAATGCTTTTGTTTTGTGCACTTCTCTGGCCCTTAAAGGGTTAAGCAATCTCTTACACTCTGTCCCAGTATGAAAAATACTACCAACTACAATTATGTTCCATACCTCCCAACATTTCACATAGCTAAAGAGGGACACTTGTGTTTTAGGGGGTGTTGCTGGGGGTGTGGCTGGTGGGTGGGATATTACCGAGAATATTTAGGTTATTTCATGACCTACTGACACCTCTTTGTGTAACTGAATAAATGATTTAAAGCAAGACCAAAGTATTTTATTTACACAGACTAATTTATAAATACATATACTGAAGATTAAACAAATATTAATGAGAGATACACGTATATACACACCACACAGTCTGATCTCCTAAACACAGGGACACCAGGGCGATACACTTATATACACACCACACAGTCCGATCTCCTAAACACAGGGACACCAGGGTGAAACAATTATATACACACCACAGAGTCCGATCTCCTAAACACAGGGACACCAGGGTGATACTCTTCTATACACACCACACAGTCCGATCTCCTAAACACAGGGACACCAGGGTGATGCACTTCTATACACACCACACAGCCTGATCTCCTAAACACAGGGACACCAAGGTGATATATTTATATACACACCACACAGTCTGATCTCCTAAACACAGGGACACCAGGGTGATACACTTATATACACACCACACAGTCTGATCTCCTAAACACAGGGACACCAAGGTGATATATTTATATACACACCACACAGTCTGATCTCCTAAACACAGGGACACCAGGGTGATACACTTATATACACACCACACAGTCTGATCTCCTAAACACAGGGACACCAGGGTGATACACTTATATACACACCACACAATCTGATCTCCTAAACACAGGGACACCAGGGTGATACACTTTTATACACACCACACAGTCCGATCTCCTAAACACAGGGACACCAGAGTTATACACTTCTATACACACCACACAGTCTGATCTCCTAAACAGAGGGACACCAGGGTGATACACGTATATACACACCACACAGTCTGATCTCCTAAACACAGGGTGGGAAAGAGTGACAGAGGGATTTGGGTCTCAAATGGGACTGTCCCTTCTAAAGAGGGACACTTGAGAGGTATGTACCACTAATATCTCCTAAAGAGGGACAGTTGGGACGTATGGATCCCTAATATCTCCTAAAGAGGGACACTTGAGAGGTATGGACTCCTAATTTCTCCTAAAGAGGGACACTTGGGAGGTACAGACCCCTAATATCTCCTAAAGAGGGACACTTGGGAGGTATCTACCATTAATATCTCCTAATCAGGGACACTAGGGAGGTATGGACCCCTAATATCTCCTAAAGAGGGACACTTGGGAGGTACAGACTCCAAATATCTCCTAAATAGGGACACTTGGGAGGTATGGACCCCTAATATCTCCTAGAATGGGCATTTGGGAGGTATGGACCCCTAGTATCTCCTAAAGAGGGATACGTCGGAGGTATGGAGCCCTAATATCTCCTAAAGAGGGACACTTGGAAGGTATGTACCCCTAATATCTCCTAAAGAGGGACACTTGAGAGGCATGGACCACTAAAATCTCCTAAACAGGGACACTTGGGAGGTACAGACCCCTAATATCTCCTAAAGAGGGACACTTGGGAGGTATCTACCCTCAATATCTCCTAAACAGGGACACTTGGGAGGTATGGACCCCTAATATCTCCTAAAGAGGAACACTTGGGATGTATGGACCCCTAACATCTCCTACAGAGGGACACTTGGGAGGTATGGACCCCTAATATCTCCGAAAGAGGGACACTTGGGAGGTATGATGTTCACTTCCATGGCATCAAGGACTAACTAACAATGTAATCTCTTGAAACAAAGACACAAGTTCAAATGTCCCAGGGGCTATTAGGAATTTTGGTGAATATTGCGGGTGTAGATATAGAAATGTGTTTTTCTATTTATTGTGCAATGCACAGTTCAGACAGGGGTTCACTATCCTCTCTATTCTCCATAACTGAGTTGTGCGTCTGATACAAAGTGGATCTGTTACCTACATGTTTAGAGACAGTTAAAGGGTTACATATGCGTTGTTCTATAAATTCCAACTGTGCGTGTATATATATATATATATATATATATATATATATATATATATATATAATATAGGATATTAACTCTTTAATAAACTGAAGGGTAAGCAATACATTGCTTAACCCTCTGTTCTTAACCCACTGAGTGCCAGAGGGGAATCCTCAGAGGGGTAACTAGAAGTCACCAGGCCCTGGTGCAAAAATTGCTATGGTGCGCTCAAAGGGTTAAAATTGGTGCAAACCAACTGCACCATAGGGAACAAATAAAAATTCCCAATGACTTAAATGTTACTTTTAACCCCATGAATGTTAGAGAGGTCTCCATCACATCCTCTAGCATGCAAAGGGTTAAAAAAGCCACTTTTTAATTAGTGCACCAGCCTCTCTTTTAAGCATCTCCTCTTAACCCTTTCAGTGCCAGAAGGGTATGCAACGCATTGCTTTGCCCCCTCCGGCACTGAAAGGGTTAAAAAAAATTGCTTACATAACATGGAAATGCTATATTTTGTAGGGCTTCCCCGGCTGGGCATCCCAAGGGTACTCCTGCTACTACTGGAAGGTGCTTCGTTCAAAAGTTATTACAGACTTGATTTTTTTTTTTTTTTGCAGTGGCAATGTTGCTACATCAGGCAATGGAGGGCTACAGTCACTGACAATTGGTGTCCATAAGGCTCAATAGCAAACAACATTGCTGTACTAACATTTGACTGGTTCATCTCATAGCATTGGGGGTTCTCTTTATATAGTCGACAGGCCTAGAACTACTATATAATAATAACTAGCGCCTTTCTCCACTGGGACTCAAAGCTCTTTTTAGCGCACGCTCTCAGGAATTAACCGAATTGGCAGCTGAATAATAGATGTTATTATTACCCAATCATTTATCGACCAAGGAAGGATGAAGGGCTGAGTTGACCAGGCCGGGAATTGAACCAGTGGCGTCACCAGGGGCTACATTCTACTGTGCCCCCCAAATTTTCCTCACCTCCGCCCTGAATCTGATTAAATAAATTCTCCCTTGTGGCGTTTTTTCATTCGGGCAGCCCAAATGAACAGAGCCTGAATAAATAAGCACCGAGATGGAGCACTTCACTTTATGTATTCCCAGTGCTGCTTGCAGGAGAAGAGAGTGGCCAATTCGCCTGGCCCGCTGGCAGCGGCCTTCATTCTGGCTTTAGCTGGTAACCAGGCCTGGACTGGGACAAAAAATAGGCCCAGGAATTTAAGGCTGAGCAGCCCACTTTTATTTTTTGAGCATATAGTGCCGCACGTTGATTGCCCACCAGGAAACTTGTAACAAAGTGGCCGTCTTTCAGAAAGTAAAAGACAGCCCAATGCCCGGTATGCCCGATGGCCAGTCCGGGCCTGCTGGTAACGTCAGACGCAGTGCAACTTCAGAACACTGCACCTGCGCACCAGCCACCAGAGAAGTCACAGCCGCACCCAGCGTAGGACTTGGACGGAGCAGGCCAGCAGCAAGGCACTGGGGCAGCAGCCAATAAGGGACTCAAGTTAAAAAAAAGTAGGTGTTAACTTTCCTGCAATAACTTTAGTCCCGTATCGGGTTTTCAAGGCTAACGTAGACATTTGAATTGCAATTTATGGTATTGTCATCATTTTTTATGGCTGAAAACACCTCTTACCTTTAACTCCCAACGGCTCTTTTTTTTTGCTGGTATGTTTTCACAGCACAGGCATTTGCATAGCTTACTGTGCTTGAAAAAATGCCGTCGGCAGAAAAAACAGCCGTCTCCAACATTTGGATCGAGCCCTAAATACCCAGGTTACCTGACCCTAATCATTTGTGACCTAGCACTACTACCTGAAATAAAATGAGTTTACATTACATTGTTTTCCAGTCCAAGTGTGTGTGTCTGTGTGTGTATATACATATAATGTTTTATAATTGTCCTCCTACATTTGTCCCTGGGCCCCATGTCCCCCCCCTAAATATGAATGCTGGAGACGGCACTGAATTGAACCTGCAACCTTGAGGTTTGAGCAGGCTGTGCAGTCAGATAATTACTACTGAGCTATCTCACCAGCTGGATGCGCTGTCCATACGACAGATGCTTATACGTTTAATTGTAAACATTTAGTCATGTGTGATCGATCTAAATCAGTGTTTCTCAACCGGGATGCCGCAGCACTTTGGTGTGCCGCGGACACCCTTCTGGGGTGCCGCAGAATTTTTTAAGTTGTGCTTGTTTAGGGTGCAGCAGTATAACTTTTATTTATGATGGCGCACCGCCGATGCTTCCTTTTCCACAGCCGGTGCATCCATCAGGGAAGTCAAAGCCCAATCCAGTGCTTGTGCTGGAGGAGCGTCCTGATTGGACTGTTGGATGGAGGCGGGACAACGGTGATAGGATATCACAATCCCACCTCTCTTTTTACTGGTGGTAAGTCCTGGCCTGTCATATACACACATGCACAAACACACACCATCGAGGGACAGTGTGAGCAAGGGGGGTGTGTGTGTGTGTGTATGTGAGTTTATGCTCAGATGCAGTAAAGAGAAGATGGAATGCACTAACAGCCAGTGTCAATGTTTGCTTTACTGGTAAGGTGAATATATGTATTTATTAATATTCCCCATAGGTGACCCTTATGTCCCCCTTATTGTGTCCCCTTCACTGAAATGGCCAATGTGCACTACAAACTGTGCCCCATTGATGTATATTGGGGCATCAGATGTGACCAAATTCACTCCAGTCAATCATAAGGGCACCATATGGGACTGTCTGTGCCTCCTCTAATTTCCTTGAGTAGCAGATTGGTAACCCACTGATTCTGATGTGCCACTAATGCCCCAGAAGTGTACACACAGGCATCAGATGAGCCACTCTGGTGCCCAAATGTACCCCTCAGACTCAGAATGACCCTCCAGAAAGGGGTAAGATAGGTGAGTAAATTTGGGCACTGGATGGGCTGATCTGATGCCCCAATGTATACCACTGGGGCATTTTAGGGGCACTGGACTACTAATGTGCTATATAAGGGCATTTAGTTGCCCTTTCTGCACCACTCACTCAAATGTCCAATGAACAATACTAACTATGCCCCAATGATGCCCATATATAAGACATTAGTAGCCCAATGCCCCAGAGGTGTACATTGGAGCATCAGTTGAGATCATCCAGTGCCCAAAATTTACTCACCCATCTTACCCCTTTCTGGAGGTTCATTCTGAGTCTGAGGGGTACATTTGGGCATCATAGTGGCTTATCTGATGCCCCTGTGTACACCTCTGGGGCATCAGTGGCACATTAGATATTCATTACACACTGTTAAAGGACTGTTGGGAAGTTAGGGGTGCCCCGGGAATTCCAGACAGTGTGTAGGGCTGCCTCGAATGAAAAAAGGTTGAGAACCACTGATCTAAATATATCCTTATGTTTCTAAATAGTGTCTTAGAAATGTATTGTTAGAATCTATGCATTTTTTCCCCTTTTTCAAGCATTTTAAAGAAAATACAAATATTGTTACGTTATGCCAGCCAAATGATTAGTCCCTGAGTCACTTTACCTATTCTACAAAGTCCTCTCTTGATTTAAGGCAAGTGTATGCAGCCTGTCACCCTCCAGCTGTTCTTGGACTACTATTCCCATCATCCTCTGCAGGGCAACAGCCAGCTAAGGATGATGGGAGTTGCAACCCAACAACAGCTGGAGGATCACAGTTTTAATACTCTTCATCTCCCGTATGCAGACAAGGTACGGGGAATTAGTGATCTGAGCCCCAGTGTACAAAGCATTATGGGACGTGTACTATACAAAGGTTAACCAATGTTCTTACTGGGTTGAGTGGATTCTTAGCCGGGGGCTGTATCGACCTCTCAGGTAAATCTTTCTCCACAAAATTATTGAAACATTTTATAATTGTTTTCTTATTTGATTTGGGATATGTGATTTGGCGCCCCGCCATTGCTAGAGGGGACATCAACCCTGTAAGGAATAAATATTAATTATCCACATCGGTGTTTGATATTTAGCAATACAACAGAGGTTGCATGAAGATAAACTATACTTGTCTGATTTCTATTAACAGAACAGCGTACGGAAAGAAAGGATTGTCCTAATTCCAATCAGTACGAAGACTGATTTCCCACTAGTCAGAGAAGCCAGAGGCTTAACCAATTGATTGCAAAGCAATGCGTTGTATACCCCTCTGGCACTCAAAGGGTTAAATAAACATTATATAAACACAATGACTAAGCGCTAAATTAAGCACAAAACGCGCCAGACTCTTTTCGGGGGTCCTGTCGGATCATGGGGTCCTGTTTGTCTCATCTCTGCCCTGCTTAAATGCCATTTTGTTTTAATAAGCAAAATAAAGCTATACGTGAATTTTATTATTTTCGGAAGTGCTATTCATCTTTTTGTGTTTATATGATGTGTCAGGAGTGGAGACCCTGCTGAGAGTGTGCACCCGAATCTAGAAAGGCAGCGGTGAGTTCCTGAAGATTTTGTTACCATGTTGCTGCTGCACGGTATATGTCGCTAAACGTAGATGCACCCTTTTTTTTTTCTCTTTGTTAAATAAACATTAACCCCTAATTGCTACTGTCCTCTTGCCTTTCAATTAAAAGAGAATCCTAATGACCCCTTGGAATTTTGCCCTTGTACCTTGGTTCAAGATAAAACAACTTCTGTGAGCCCTGGGCATGTCCGACATGTTCACGAAGGAAGCCATGTCAGTTGCTAGGATGGGCACTGGACTCCAAACTCTGTCCAGTGCCCAATTAGTACATGCGCTCTGCTTCATTCCAGTGGAAAAGTCTGAGTCCAGGAGACCTGACTGTTAGCGCATACCGGGGAGCTTTAGCTTGTGGAGTACCAGGAGGGGACCGCTGTGATGCTGATGTTACAGTGGCGCTGTTTCTACAACATCTTATCGGCAGCTCTGGTCAGTTGATCATAAACCACCATAGGCTGGTGTATCTCAGGCCATTGGCATATTGAACCTTAAAAATTCAAATATGAGCTGCAATAACTTTTGAAAAAAACACCTCTCCGCAGTGGGAGTAGCCTTGTATTACTCAGGAGGATAAACCAGGGGCGTACTGACAGGACCCAGGGCCCCTGGTCCAAAAAGAGGTCTGGGCCCCCTGCAGAAATCTCCACATTGCCCCTTTCATCTCCACAATGCCCCTATCTCCACATTGTCCCCTTCATCTCCACAATGCCCCTTTCATCTCCACATTGCCCCTATCTCCACATTGCCCCTTTCATCTCCACAATGCCCCTATCTCCACATTGTCCCCTTCATCTCCACAATGCCCCTTTCATCTCCACAATGCCCCTATCTCCACATTGCCCCCTTCATCTCCACAATGCCCCTATCTCCACATTGTCCCCTTCATCTCCACAATGCCCCTTTCATCTCCACAATGCCCCTATCTCCACATTGCCCCCTTCATCTCCACAATGTACCTTGCACAATGCCCCCATCTCCACATCGCCCCTTCCACCACCATGCCCCCTCATTTCCACACTGCCCCTACCTCCAGTCCCTGGTGGTCTAGCGGCGTGGTGAAGTCCTGCGCGCCTCTGGTAATGCAGAGGCTGGGAGATGATGTCATCTCCCAGCGCTCTGTATTAGTAGAACGGCGCGATGGCGGCTGTGGTTTGAGAGCAGCTGAGCAGCGCTGGAAGCGGCGACGGGCCCCCTTCGGTCACGGGCCCTCGGTCCGTGACCGAATGCCTGTATGGTCAGTCCGCCCCTGGGATAAACCTTACAATCCATATATTTTTGCATTTTAAATGTACTATCCCTTTAATCTCACTCACACATGCAGATGTGGGAATTTGGTCAATTCACTCACAATCCCCCTGAGCCAGACATCTGCTTCGTTTATGGTGGGAACATTTTTTACCAGTTTATATATTGCAGTGCTGTACTATTTATATAGTCTTGTGCCCAGTTTACTTGCCAGTCCATCTACCCTTTTACTTGCCAGAGTACTGACCCTGTTGTATGCTGAAGAGGTCTAAAAGAGGTAAGAGAGTCTTATGTTTACATGGTCCAGGCAAAAGGTATTTTCTGTATCAAGCATCAGCGAATAGGGCTGGCCACGGGGAAGCAGGTCTGTGGCATAGGGTGACCACGTGTCCTGGATTGCCCGGGACAGCCCAAATTTTAAATGTGTGTCCGATGTCCAGGGCAGCCACCTTCTGGGACAAAACAAAGTCCTGGAATGAAGATTCCAGAGAGCATAGAGTTCTCAACACTAGAAGTTGAACTGCCCATTGAGTACTGTGACAGGAAGAGATGCCTCTACTGGACTACAAGAAAATGGCCTCCAGACAGAATTGTAAACACTTGAGAGAGAACTGACCCTTGATCTTCACATCAATAGGGAGCTGCAGTGTATCCTAATTTAAGGCTTTAGGCTTGATGTACAGTTTCTTGTAGCCCACCTCAGGCATCTCTTTCTGTTTAGAACTTTGTGGTGTCCTCTTCTCTCCGCAGTGTCCCTGGAAGGCAGAAATGAAATATGATCTCCCTGCTGTGGCCACGAGAGGAGCTAAGGGTGACTGAAATGTCAATTCATCCTAGAATGTGGTGCTGTTCTTGTTACACTTGTACCTTACAATATATGTCACACAGTTTTTTTTTTTGCTTTGTACATTGTCCCTTAAAGGAGCAGTAAACTTTTTTTATGAAAAAATATGTATTGTAGGGATTTTCCTACTGAGTAAAATAAGGGTACTCCCACTGCCGAGAGATTTATATTTCCAGAGTTATTACAGTTTAAACCCATATTTTTTACATTAGCAGTGCCCTCTAGTGGTCAAATTCTAATTAGATTTCCTGTTAGATTCTAATGGAGAGGAAAGTCAGAAAAGTCGGAGAGATACAGTTCTCCATAGAATGTGATAGAAACTGCCTGTCACTTCCTGTCAGTTAGAACTATCAGAAAGTAAACACAGTAAATTCACCTCCTGATTATTTAAACTGCTATCATCCTATATAATAATTCGCCAAGTTGTGTGTAACGCCCGACATGCGCAGTAGACACTGCTGCGCGTGCGGCAGTCACACGCAGTAGAGAGTACCCGCGCCGCGGCTGATACAGAGCTGGGTGCTCCGAAGGAGTGTCCAGCTATGTATCAGCCGAGGCGCGGGCAGGCTACACTGCGTGTGACTGCCCCGCGACCGGCTGCCAGAGGCTCTGTATCAGCCGAGGCGCGGGACACCCGCGACCGGCTGCCAGAGGCACTGTGGCCCGTGTAACGGGCTGTTCAACTAGTTTTTAATAAATCATCTGACAGTGATGGGAGTGACCTTGTTTTATTCAGCAGGAAATGCTCTATAAAATATGTGTTTTTGTAAAAATAAGTTTACTGCGCCTTTAAATGTTTCTAATTTGCACCACTAAAGTAATTACACCTCCAGCCATTGCCGATTGTACTTATTTTAGTCTGTGCCGAAAATGAATGATGAGGAATGTTGGAACATTCCAACGACACCATTAAAGCGGAAGTACCACCTTTAAGAAAGATGTCCCCAAATAATTCTTCAGTAGCTCAGTAGCGCTAGTCGCCAGAATTATTACCTCCTTAATGAGAATTATACCAGAGGGGTACACAATGCATTGCAATGCGTTGCACTCAAACGGTTAACACTATGTACTAACAAAGTACAAGCGAAATTGGTGTAACCTTGCTCCATTCTCCTGCATATGCTATAGGGGAGGAATTTGGAACTTGCTTGAATTAAACTCTTAAAGGGACAGTAATGTTTCAAAATAAAAGCAGCTCCAATTAATCTTCATAGTATTTGGGCCATGGAGAGTGTTATTTCAATTCTGTCAGAGTTGTAGTTCAAGATTAATTGAATGATAAAGTATCCCCCTGTTGCCTCTTTTACCTAGTGTAAGACACCTCCCTTCAGATGTGGAATCTGGTCATAAAGGGATAGTAATATTTCGTTTTGTCTTAATTTTATTTTGTAGGCTTTAAAAAAACACAAAGAACGATAAAAGTCTTATCTCTCAAACCATTATGGTTTGAGAGATATTCACAAGCAAAGTTTCCCCTCACTGACCAAAATGGTCAAGTCTGCCACCTACCTGTCAGATTTGGAATCCGGTCCACACATCAACAGGTGGCTCTTCAGCAGAGACGAGATTGCAAGATACAAAAATAACTATTTATTTGGAAGGGTCTAAAAAGTGTGCTTGCAAACCAGATACACTTTGTAGACTATTCAAATGAAGTAGTTCTTCTTATATCTCGCGATCTCGGCTCTGCTGTAGAGCCACGGCCGGTCCACGGACCGGATTCCAAATCTGACAGCTAGATGGCAGACTTTACCGTTTTGGTCAAGGAGGGGAAACTTTGCTTGTGAATATCTCTCAAACAGTAAAGGTTTGAGAGATAAGACTTATATCGTTCTTCATGTTCTTTTAATGCCTACAAAATAAAATAAAGATAAAACAAAGTATTACTGTCCCTTTAAGACCAGACAGCTCACAGCAAGGGGCAATCTTCTCACTGTGAGAACAATGAAAACCCTGCCCCCCTTGACAGGTTTATCAGGTTTTTCCCTTATGCTAATCGAAGATTGTCCCTCTTTGCAGTCTACCTGGACAGTCTTGCTGCTCTGTGGTGAGCAGTGTTACACCAGTAAAAGGGCAGGAGGGGTATATTTTATCATTCAATTACTCTTGAACTACAACTCTGACAGTATTGAAATAACACTCTCCATGGCCCAAATACTACGAAGATTAATTGGAGCTGCTTTTATTTTGAAACATTATTATTCCTTTAATGACAGCGGACTCTTTCCACCGGTATGTACCAAAGAAAGCTTTTGCTATAGTAAATACCTAAAAGTGGTGGCACGGTCATTAGAGGTAACATCCAATGAGTAGTATTGGTGATTTATACATTACCCCCAATATATTTTTTTGTTAATGTAGATATTTGCATAGATGGAACTGCTACACATTCGATTGTCAGTTACAGAGTAAATTAACCATTTTGTTGCTGAAGATATTGCCAGTGCATTGATTTGCAATGTGTTGTAGACATTTCTAGCTTCAAAGGAGTTAAAACTAATCAGGAGCGAGCGATGGAAAATCCTCCACCGTGGGACTTTGTCACATTGGCTGTGGTCGGCCGCTCACACTGCTAATTTTGTTTTGAGTAGAAAATTAATCGTAATTAAGTGTTTGTGTAAAGCAATTATGGCAAGCAGATGTCTTCATTCTATAAACATGTAAATGTGACACTTCAGGTGCTTGAATTTTCCAATAAAATGCAGCCATAATATACTGCAAAGCGCGGAGTATCTTCTAACCCGAAGAGATGGGATTGGTGAGTGTTAGAAGAAATGATATCTTTCTTAGTGAGACCATCCTCTAGTAGGATCAGATTCTAAAAACGTATATCTACATGAACTGGGGTTGCTAGGTCCCAAAAAGATGCTCTGAATGTGCTTAAAGGGATAGTAATACTTCATTTTATCTTTATTTTATTTTGTAGGCATTAAAAAAACATGAAGAACGATATAAGTCTTATCTCTCAAACCTTTATGGTTTCAGAGATATTCACAAGCAAAGTTTCCCCACCCGCCCCTTTTACCTAGTGTAAGCCATCTCTTCTCAGATGTGGAATGCAGTCCATAGACCAGACAGATAACAGCAGGGGACAATCTTCTTCCTATGAGAACAATGAAAGCCCTGCCCCCCTTGACAAGCTTTTCAGGTTTTTCCCTTATCTTAATTGAAGATTGTCCCTCTATGCAGTCTACCTGGGCACCTCCCTTCTGATCTGGCTGAACAGTGTTACATCAGTAAAAGGGGTGGGAGGGGGATACTTTGTCATTGAATTACTCTTGAACTACAACTCTGACAGAACTGAAATAACACTCTCCAAAGTCCAAATACTATGATGATTAATTAGAGCTGCTTTTATTATGACACATTACTATCCCTTTAACATGGACCTGCTTTTAGTCTCATTTTAATCTTATGTATCTATTTCAAATGCCTATAACCTGGGGTTTTTTTTTGTTTCTAAACAGGTTAATAGTTTTAGGGATTTTTGATATAGTAGTTGGGGAAATCTAATCTCAGCAGAGCTTTCTTCTCTGACTTGGTGTGATAATGCTGCATAATTCATTACTCACATGCCCAGAAAATCACCACTGTCTCTCCACCTTCTTTAGTTTCTATTAACCCTTTGAGTGCCAGGGGGGTACACAACGAATTGCAAAGCAATGCATTGAGTACCCCTCTGGTACTCAAAGGGTTAAAGGCAGAGGAGTAACTAGAAGCTTCCGGGCCCTGGTACAAAAAGTGGCACGGGCCCCCCCCCTCCCACCACATTGGCACCCCTGACCACATTGACCCCCTCCACAATGCCCACATCTCCTACCTGGAGCTCCCGCGTGGTCCTCTTAGTAATGCAAAGCGCTGGGAGATGATGTCATCTCACAGTGCTCTGCATTACTAGAGAACCGGCGGGAGATTGCGGCGCCAAGCGGAGGGGTCGCAGGGGAAGGCCGGGCCTCCCCTCCCACCACATTGGCCCCCCCTGACCACATTGAACCCCTCTACAATTCCCCCATATGAGTAATAATGGATCAAACCAACTGAACCACAGGGGACAAATAAATACTCATTCATTTAAATGGGGGCGTTTAAACACTTGAATGCTTTATAATGCTTGAAGACCTTTCTAGCATTCAAGAGGTGAAAACTCCATTTACATCAATGAGAATTTAGGAAATTGGAAGCCATAAAATTTTAGGTTTTGTGTTTCAGCCGCGTTGCCACAAGAGGTCAGTATGCTAACACAACAAAAAGCTGACATGGGCTATCATTCCTGGGAATTTTCCCAATCTGACTTGGAGACACTGGATTTTGTACTTAATTACCAGGTCTCTGGGGACAGACGCTGATTCTCAGGGTCTCAGTGAGTTCCCTTCTGACTCCGCCCACTTCACTGCCAGTTACGGTCACTCTCCGCCCTGTTCTTCCCACTCTACGCCCATTTTAAGTGCAAACCCCGTCTCCCCTTCTTCCAGTCCTGCCCATCCCAAATAAAGCCATGCCCACCTCACTGGGTGACTTCCACCCCAGACCTTAGTAGATATCTGGGAGCTTGGTAGAGGGACAATGCGTCAGAGATGTTCCTATCGTTAAAGGGGTTAAAAGACTCACTTAAAGGGATAGTAATGTTTAGAAATGAAGGTAACGTCAATTCTTCTACAATTTTTTTATAACGAAGTGTAGATAGAAAGAATAGAGATAGACAGAGATCTCTTGAATAGCACCAGTCCCACTCCTATATATTCAGCATAGTGAATGATTGTGGTGTGAGTGTATAAACAGGGAAGAAGAAACAAAACAAAAATAAAATGATTAAAATTTAACCTTTATTCCTACCCTTCTAAAATGAGCGAATTAAAATCAAAAGCTATCCTAGTATCATTTACTTAAAGGGTAGTAATACTTAAAAAGTAAAAAAAAATATGTTGTAGGGTTTATCCCCCTGAGTAAAACAAGAGTACTCCCACTGCTGAAAGGTGTTTCATTCAAAAGTTATTAATGTTCAAAGTTGAATTTTTTAGGTGCAGTATCACAGTGGCCCGAAATTGTACAGTGGAGCTGTTGCTACACGATCCTATGGACAGCTCTGGTCCCGGGACCATGAATCTCCATAGGATGGTGTAGCAACAGCGCCACTGTACAATTTCAGGCCACTGTGATATTGCACCTAAAAAATTCAACTTTGAAAATTAATAACTTTTGAATTAAACACCTTTCAGCAGTGGGAGTACTCTTGTTTTACTCAGGGGGATAGACCCTACAACATATATTTTTTTACATTTTAAGTATTACTATCCCTTTAATATACTATAATCGAACACTATCTGACTAGTATTAGAATAGTATCTCTCTCAACACTAAGCCTGTATGCGTAATTCTGTCCCTATTAGCCAATAGACAGGTGTATGTCATTCAGCTAAATGAGCCGTTTGCTTGATGTTATTGTAGTTTACTACCAAATAAAGATATTTCGG
Source organism: Rhinophrynus dorsalis (assembly GCA_037306005.1). NCBI lineage: Eukaryota > Metazoa > Chordata > Amphibia > Anura > Rhinophrynidae > Rhinophrynus > Rhinophrynus dorsalis. Next base: position 31,553,854 of record CM074721.1, on the reverse strand, counting down.
TTGTACTCCAGTAAACACATTATAAGTGATAGCTCAATTATATACTCCCTACTTGTAAGCGTAAATGCAGATTGGAGTAAGAAGCACAAAATGAAAATTCAAATCCTGTGTTCCAATTATCTCCAGTAGTCAATCCGATTTATATAATATCTATGCCCAATAGGGTTGCACCGATACCGATACTGGTATTGGTGCCGATACCAGCATTTGCTCGAGTTCTTGTACTCGCGCAAATGCGGCCGATGCCAGCACCAATTCCCTGTGTCAGGGTCGGTGCTGCAGTGAGGGAGCCCGGGGAGCTGTTCACAATGCTCCCCGGTCGCCTCTCTCCCTCCTGCAGCATTGGAGCGTCGCCGCAGGTTACCATGGCAACGCTCCAACGCTGACCTCTGCCGGGGCTCGCTAGAGAACAGCGAGCACCCGGCAGAGGAGGGTAAGGCTGACAAAGTGGGATCAAGAGCGGGTGGTAAAAGAGGCAGAGAGGGGGGTCAAGAGGGAGAAAAATAGGCAAAAGGGACTAAGGGAGAAAAAAGAGGTAAAAGGAGGATGAATCAGGAGACAAAAGGAGGGGGGATCAGGAGACAAAAGGAGGGGGGCCAAGAAGAGGCAAAAGGAGGGGGGATCAGGAGGGAGAGAGAGGCAAAAGGGTGGAATTAAGAGTCAAGGAGGGGGACAAAGGGGGATCAAAAGGGAGAGAAAAAGCCAAGGCAAAAGGAGGGGGCTTAAGAGGGGGAGAATGAAGTAAAAGGTGGGAATCAAGAGGGGGAGAAAGAGGCAAAAGGGGAGAATTAAGAGGTGGTGTGTGTATGTATGTGCGTGTGTATATATATTTCAAGTACTCACCGATACTTCCAAGTACCTAAAGTATATAATATATATATATATATATATATATATATATATATATATATATATATGCTTTAAGTACTTGGAAAACTAGCAAAAGACCACAAAAAAAGTATCGGTAATTGGTATCAGTGAGTACCAGTATCGGTACTCGTAGTCGGTCTCAAAAAACTGGTATTGGTACATCTCTAATGCCCAAGTCTACCTGCCTACAAGTAGCTACAGTTCAAAAGGACAGAAAGAAAGGAAAAGAGAAGAAACGGCCTCAAAAGTTAACCACTTAAAAATTGAAGCTTCACGCTTCCAAGAACCCCAATGGTTAAGTCCGCAAAAATCATTGGGTAATGAACCCGCTGGGCAGGTGATCCATATAGGCCAAAAAATAAGAAGAAATGAAAGTATTTTGTGTTACATTAATTTATGATAAACTCAAAGGCCCTTTGAAAAAGCTGAAAGGCAAAACGATTGTTAGGGTTCTGAGCGCAAACTTTGTGTCTCAGTTATTTGTGCAATCCTAGTTTATCATAAATCACTGAGTCACAGACTGCCGTATAGACTGCAGTTACAGTGAGTTCACATCACTGGCTCCACAAGGAAGAAAACATCTGGAAATCAACAGGAAATAATGAGTAGATACTAATAAGGTAATAAAAGTTACATTTACAATTTAACATTTGCTTCAGTGTATATTTGTACTCTGGGAAGAAACATAATCTCATTTATTTTGCAGGAGTTAAGTATTTGAAAGGAACCATTAATACATAATGTATGTGTTTTGTATGTGATTGAACTGCCAATGTTAAATGATTGAGACTGAAATCAAATGCAGGGAGGGCCAGTGACTAGTAAGGTTACATATGGACCAATGACATTATAAGGATGCAGTGTAGTAACATAGACCAATGACATTATCAGGATGCAGTGTATCATAGTAACATAGACCAATGACATTATCAGGATGCAGTGTATCATAGTAACATAGACCAATGACATTATCAGGATGTAGTGTATCATAGTAACATAGACCAATGACATTATCAGGATGCAGTGTATCATAGTAACATGGACATCAGGGTTCTGAGGACCACAGAGAGTCTGGCCTTAGCCGAGCAGTCATTTTACTTTGATATCAACTGTTTGTGTGCAAATGAGGTGCACTACACAACCTTTTGGTACACAAAAGATTAACTGTGTGTGTGTGTGTGGGGGGGGGGGGAGTCAGCATTTTATGACATTTCACTCCTACCAGTTACAGGTTTTATAAGCATCCAAGCTGTGGTAAGAACCTTAGAATAATGTAATTTATAATTCATCTCCATCATTAAGCAATGGCAGATGAGACTAATCCATTATTCAGTCTGCTAGAGAACAGAGTCAGGTGTCATGTGGGGGAGATCTGTCAGGGAAACTGGCCGCACTGGGCACATACACACACAGTCACACACACACACACTAACACGCACACACACACTCTTGACACGCACGCGCGCACACACACACACACACACACAGTCACACACTAACACGCATACACACACAGCCACACAGTTAACATACACACACACAGTCACACACTAACACGCACACACACATATAGTCACACATTAACACGCACACACAGTCATACACTAACACACACATATTAACATGCACAAACACAGTCTCACACACACAGTCACACACTAATACACACACACAGTCACACACTAACACGCACACACATACACAGTCATACACTAACACACACACACTAACACGCACACACAGTCACACACACAGTCACACACTAACACGCACACACACACACAGTCACACACTAACACGCACGCACACACACAGTCACACACAGCCACACACACACACACACAGCCACACACTAACACGAACGCACACACAAAGTCACACATGCACATATACACACACACACATCACTTATACACACGCACATATACACACACACACATACACACTTACATGCACATATACACACACACACATACACATGCATAGTCACACATACATATTCACACATGCAGTAAGCATACATACACTCCTAACATATACATATACACTCTTGCGCCCACACAAACATGCACATATACATATACAAAGAATGCACACATGTTAAACACACACGATTCTACCCACATATGCACACATTCACACACAAGCACACATATATGTACAACCTGCACACACAGAGGTATATACCAGAACCTACAGAAGTGCACACATACAGTACTTCTAGGTACACTTACACACAGTTTGTTAAGGAACCTGGCAGGTAGGATGTTCCAAGCAGCTCGGAGAACTAACCACAGTTCTGTGGATTTAGGCACCTCAGTTGCTTCTCTCTCTTCATGTAATCCCAGACAGACTCGATGATGTTGAGATCAGGGCTCTGTGGGAGCCATATACCATCACTTCCAGGACTCCTTGATCTTCTTTTCGCTGAAGATATTTCTTAATGACTTTGGTTGTATGTTAGGAGTCGTTGTCATGCTGCATAATAAATTTGTGGCCAATCAGATGCCTCCATGATGGTACTGCATGATGGATAAGTATCTGCCTGTACTTCTCAGCATTGAGGAGACCACTAATTCTGACTAAATCCCCAACTCCATTTGCAGAAATGAAGTCCCAAACTTGCAAGGAACCTCCTTCATGCTTCACTGTTGTCTGTAGACACCTATTCTTGTACCGCTCTCCAGCCCTTCGGTGAACAAACTGCCTTCTACCACACCCAAATATTTTAAATTTTGACTAATCAGTCCAGAGCACCTGCTGCCATTTTTTCTGCACCACAGTTCCTGTGTTTTCGTGCATAATTCAGTCGCTTGGCCTTGTTTCATGTTGGAGGTATGGCTTTTTTGTTCGCAAGTCTTCCATGAAGACCACTTCTGACCAGACTTCTCCAGACAGTAGGTGACTGTACCAGGGTCCCACTGTTTTCTGCCAATTCTGAGCTCATGGCACTTCGGGACTTCTTCCGATTTCAAAGGGAAGTATGTGTGATGTGTCTTTCATCTGCTGCACTAAGTTTCCTTGGCCAACCACTGCGTCTACGGTCCTCAACGTTGCACGTTTCTTTGTGCTTCTTCAAATGAGCTTGGAAAGCGCACCTGGAAACCCCTGTAGGCCTTGAAATTTCTGCCTGGGAGAGACATTGCTCATGCAGTATAACTACCTTGTGGCTTGTTCCAGTGCTCAGTCTTGCCATGGTGTATGACTTTTTACATTAAACTGTCTTCAGCAACCTCACCTTGTTAGTTAAGTTTGGCTGTTCCTCACCCAGTTTTATTCCTCCTACACAGCTGATTCTTTTTCAGTTAATGATTGTTTTTCAACCTACATATTCAATTGATGACCATTAGCACCTGTTTGGTATAATTCTTTAAGCATACACCTGACTATATGCCTACAAAATCCGTGATAAATATAAACTATTGATGTGTCTATTTTTGAAAGCATTCTTATTTTACAGCATTTTTTCACACCTGCCTAAAACTTTTGCACATTACTGTACATATGCACACATACCTACACACATATAAATAGACAACATGCACATATACACACCTGTATACATACACACAAAGACAAACACAAATATATATTCAAGCACTTATACACACCCGTAAACACCTCCCATACACACAAGCAAAACAGCACTGTAATGGTTCAATCTTCCACACCCCCACTGGTAGTTAAAGAATATACACTAATGGTCAACCCAGCCTTGTCCTACTCCCATGTGATATGCTTTGTATGATATCCTCTGCAACCAATATAATTTTAAAGGGATAGTAACCTAGGAAAACACTAGGTCCATGAAACACTAGTACACTGGGGTTCTTATGAAGAAAACAAATGATGAGCATTTCCGGATCAAATCAACTTTACTATGGAGAGTGGAAATAAAAATGACCATTCAGTAAAATGGAGCATTGAAAGGAGCAGTAAACTTTTTTTTATGAAAACACATATTTTACAGAGCATTTCCTTCTGAATAAAACAAGGTCACTCCCATCGCTGTCAGATGTTTTATTCAAAATTTATAGCAGTTTAAATAATCAGGAAGTGAATTTACTGTGTTGACTTCCTGATACTTCTAACTGACAGGAAGTGAATTTACTGTGTTTACTTCCTGATAGTTCTAACTGACAGTCAGTTTCTATCACATTCTATGGAGAACTGTATGTCTCTGACTTTCCTCTCCATTAGAATCTAACAGGAAATCTAATTAGAATTTGACCACTAGAGGGCACTGCTAATGTAAAAAAAAAAAAAAAACATGGGTTTAAACTGTAATAACTTTGGAAATATAAATCTCTCGGAAGTGGGAGTACCTTTATTTTACTCAATAGGAAAATCCCTACACTATATGGTGGCATTTCACCACCATAGACATAATTGAATGAAGATATTGAGGCTGGTTTATTAAGAGGAACTGGAAAAATGTTGGTGCAAGACAGGGAAAACTAACAAATATGAACATTCACATTAATTTAACCCTTTGAGTGGCAGATGGGCGAAGCAATGCATTGGGTATCCCTCTGGCACACCGTGGATTAAAATGGATCTTTGTAATGTGTTGGAGACCTCTCTAGCATTCAAGGAGTCAAAGGGATAGTAATGTCTCTCAATAAAAACAGCTCCGATTAATCTTCATAGTATTTGGTCCGTGGAGAGTGTTATTTCAATACTGTCAGAGCTGTAGTTCAAGAATAATTGAATGATAAAGTATCCCCCTCCCACACCTTTTACCTAGTGTAAGCCACCTCCCCTGTGGGGGATACTTTATCATTCAATTACTCTTGAACTACAACTCTGACAGTATTGAAATAACACTCTCCATGGGCCAAATACTATGAAGATTAAAGGGATAGTATTGTTTGAAAATATTTTTATTTTATATTGTAGCCCTTAAAAAACATTAACAATGATATAAGTCTTATCTCCCAAACCTTTATGGTTTGGGAGATATTAGCAAGTAAAGTTTCCCCTGGAGTGACGTCACTGCTCAAGTCTTCAGATTTGTACTCTGGTCCTCAGACCGGCCGTAGCTCTTCAGCAATGCCGAGATCATGATCTTTAAAAATAATTTATTCATAGGAATGGTCTACAAAGCATGCATGCAAGCCAGGCACACTTTGTAGACAGTTCCAATGAAGTAGTTCTTTTTAAAGATCGTGATCTCGGCACTGCTAAAGAGCTCCCGGATGATCTGTGGATCGGATTCCAAATCTGTCCACTAGACGGCAGACTTGGCTAAAACAGCCAGTAAAAGGGAACTTTACTTTATTTTACTTGCTAATATCTCCCAAACTATAAAGGTTTGGGATATAAGACTTATATCATTTTTAATGTTTTTTTAAGGGCTACAATATAAAATAAAATTATTTTCAAGCAATACTATCCCTTTAATTGGAGCTGCTTTTATTGTGAAACATTACTATCCCTTTAAGAGGTGTTAGTGGTCCTTACAGTCAGTGTTTTAACCTTTAAGTCCTAACACTTGGCTAGTAATATTCTGATCCAACTCTAAATTTTACATGCACCACGTAAAAGAAAAAACAAATGGACAAAGTATGTAATTATGTTCGTATAATTGCATGTCTAATTGTTATTACAATTGACTTCATGCAATTAGACGCTTTTGGTGTAAATGCTTTGAATGTAACACAAGAGCTACAATTATTTTCTGGTAATTACACAGCCTAGTTTTGATTTCATATTCCCAGTAATAAGAAGTGAGATCTCCCCCCCCCCATTGTATCCTCCTCCTCTCTATTTCATTCTGTCGCTCCGAAACGCTAGCACAGCAGGGTCTGCTTATCAAAAATTGTGTTTTTCATAATTATGATATATTGATGAAATGCATGAAAACTAGCATTATTTTAACTTCTGTGCGAATTTGAATTTACTAGAGCCTGCAATATACTGCAACATATTATTATAATTTTATAAATAAAACATTAACATAGTAAAAAGCATCAGCTAAAAACAAACAGTGTTTATAGTGTGAAATATCATATTTATAGCTAACGTTTGTAACAATTATTTATCAGTTGTATAAGCCACAAGATACGTGCCATGTGGATTTCCTATGGATATGTAGACAGAAACGCATGATCAATTAACCATTTAAGCATTGCAATGCACTGCTTAAAGGGATAGTAAAGTTTCAAAACAAAAGCAGCTCTGATTAATCTTCATAGTATTTGGGCCATGGAGAGAGTCATTGCAATGCTGTCAGAATTGTAGTACAAGAGTAATTTAATGATAAAGTATCCCCCTCCCGCCCCTTTTACTGATGTAACACTGCTCACCTCAGAGCAGCAAGACTGTCCAGAGGAATCGCAGAGAGGGACAATCTTCAGTGAGCATAAGGACAAACCTGAAATACCTGTCAAGGGGGCAGGGTTTTTCTCATGCTCACAGTAAGAAGATTGTCCCCTGCTGTGATCTGTCCGGTAAAGAGGCCAGATTCCACATCTGAGGGGAGGTAGCTTACACTAGGTAAAAGGGGCGGGAGGGGGATACTTTATCATTCAATTACTCTTGAACTACAACTCTGACAGTATTGAAATAACACTCTCTATGGCCCAAACACTATGAAGATTAATTGGAGCTGCTTTTTATTGTGAAACATTACTATCCCTTTAACCCCCAAGTGTATAAGGCTATTCCTGTTGAGGGAAACAAGGGTATTCACACAGCTGGGAGAGTTTTCATTCAAAAGTTATTTTGGCTCAAATGTTTCAAATGAAACTGCAGTTTTGTGTTGTGCTCCACAGGTGGTGCTGTTCCTATCACTTACTATGGAGAGACATAGCCTATAACTCAAGCGTACCTCATTACAGGCTGTAATTTAACCCCTTGTATACTAGAAAAATCTCCAATACATTGCTTGTTATACTCTAAGGATAATTTCTGTGCCAGGAAATAGTAGAAAGGACTGGGGGCGGAGTCATACGAGGTGTGGGGATATGGCCATGGGTGGTGCTAAGGACACCTAGACTGCCTTGCCTAGGATGTAAATCCAGCCTTGAATTTAAACATAGGTCGGTGTTGGGGTTCCTTTAAAGGGATAGTAATACTTGAAAATAAGTTTATTTTATATTGTAGCCCTTACAAAAACATGAAAAATTATATACATCTTATCTCCCAAACCTTTATGGTTTGGAAGATATTCACTTGTAAAATATAGTAAAATTCTCTTTTCCTGGCTGTTTCAGCCAAGTCTGCCATCTAGTGGACAGATTTGGAATTCGGTCCACAGAGCAACTGGCAGCTCTTTAGCAGTGCCGAGATCATGATCTCTGAAAAGAACTACTTAATTGGAACCTTCTACAAAGTGTGCCTGGCTTGAAAGCACACTTTGTAGACCATTCCAATTAAGAAATTCTTTTTAAAGATGGTGATCTCAGCACTTCTGGAGAGGCACAGCCGGTCCCGGGACGGATTCCAAATCTGAAGGGTGGAGCAATGACGTCACTCCAGGGGAAACTTTACTTCTGAATATCTCCCAAACCATAAAGGTTTGGGAGATAAGACTTATATCATTTTTCATGTTTTTTTAAGGGCTACAATATAAAATAAAATTATTTTCAAGTATTACTATCTCTTTACTGTAAATATTTCTGTTTGAGAAATACATTTCCTCTCAGACCAACCCTCCAGTGATTCCCAACCGCAACCATATGTTCCCCTAACAGGCCATGTCTTTAAGATCTCCCTGCTTGTGCACAGGTTAGTTAACCCTTTGAATGCCAGAGGGGTATGCAACACATTGCTAAGCAAAGGGTTAATTAAATGACTGAGGCTCTGATTAACCCATCTGTACTCAAGCAAGACATATGGGCCTGTTAGAATTCCCTGAACAGAGTGTTGGGAATTACTGGCAGGGCGGAATTTATGTCTCACAATCCCCTAGGTAAGGCACTTGGCCACACCCCCACTCCGTACACAACCCCACCCCTAGTTTCCCATCCACTGTGGAAAATACCCTTAGCATATATCAAGCAAATATAAAAAGCTTTAACCACCTTGGTTGCTAGAGAGAGCTATCTATTATCCAATGGGTTAAATATTCAGCAGGGCCAGACTGGGAATAAAAATCAGCCTGGAAAAAATGGAATACCAGCCTCACATTTCCTCCCAACGCTCACCTTTGTCCTATTACCCGCCCCCATGCCCTCCTGTGTCCTATTCAGCATAATCATGCACCTACTACATATCACATCATCTCCCGTAACACCCACCCAAGAAAGATGCAGATGCCTGGCGGTAAGACCGGTCCCAGGACATGCGGCCTACCCCGTGCCCAGCCAGACAAGCTGAATATTAGCTTGTAAAGGTGGTATATAAACTGGTCTAGGGACATTGACTTTGCTTTGACCATACCCACACATGTGATTGTGGGTATGGACAGCACACATGAAGCACCGCCCCTCAAAATATGGCATTCTAGGCAGTTGCCTGCCCTGCCTACTGCAAAATCCAGCCCTGACCACTGGTCTAGAGAAACTGTGCCCAGTATTCATGCCTGGGAACTTTTCCTTATGGACTCACCTGAGGGTGAGTCCTGTGGTGCCGTTGGGGTAGATTAATGATACAATTCGTGTCAAAAGCGGGCAGGGCTTAATGATGAGTGGGGTGGGGCTTACAAAACGTAGTGGACTGAGGAGAAGAGGGCGGAGAGTAGGAGGAGCACACTGGGAAACAGCAGAAGTGGGCAGATTTTCATTAGAAACGCCCCACACCCAGATAATCAGCTCAGTTTTGACTCTGAATTACTGGGTCTCCGGGGCAAATTCAGAGAGTTCCCAGCTACGCTGGTATTCTGTAAACCAGAATATATGTGACCTTCGTGCAATTCTGGAGCATAGTAACTGCATTACAGGGGGTGACTGAAAATCCAGTTTGATTTAAATGGTTACTTTAACCGTTGAATGCTACAGAGGGCTCCAATGCAAAGCAAAATGCTGGAGGCCTCTCTAGCATTCAAAGGGTTAAAATAACCATTTAAATCAATTTGGGATATGAGGAATTATCATTTGCCCCCTATAGTGCAGTTGGTTTACTCCAGTGTTACACCTCATAGCTGGATCAATATTATGTACAGGCACAAACCAGTGGAAAGCCGTTTCGCCTCTTTACGCACATGTTGTTTAACTCTTTGTGTACCCCTCTGGCACTCAAAGGGTTCTCTAAGTCTTCGACTTTGAGTGCAAGCTGATAAATCTGGTCAGCGTGGTCGGCTGCGGTTTGCTCCAGAAAAGCTGCGTGCGGAGCAGAAACCTCTTTCTCTTCCTCCAAGAACTTTACACGTTGCAACAGCTGCATACCTCCCAAGTGTCCCTCTTTAGGAGGGACAGTCCCTCTTTGAGATCCAAATCCCTCTGTCCCTCTTTTCTACCCTTTTGTCCCTCTTTTTAGGACATCAGAATGAGTGGTGTGTATCACATTGCTCCACAGCAATAAAACATACATAAATATATTGTTAATTGTCAGTATATGTGTTTATACATTAATATGGGTAATTCAAATACTTTGGTCTTGCTCTAAATAATCATCGGTTACACAAAGAGGTGCAGATGGGTCAAGAAATAACCTAAAAATTCTTGGAAATGCCCCGCCTACCAGCCACGCCCCCAGAAACGCCACCTAAAACAGAAGTGTCCCTCTTTTGCCATTTGAAATGTTGGGTGGTATGCAGCTGGGTCAGATTATCGTTGATTGTGGAGATCTCCGCTGTTAACATAAGCTTAAGATCCTCCGTGTCGTCATGGAGATCCTCTTTGGATACTAGGCCTTTTAGGTCCTCTTTAGAGGCTGTCTTTAAAGGGATAGTAATACTTCATTTTAACTTTATTTTATTTTGTAGGCATTAAAAAAACATGAAGAACGATATAAGTCTTATCTCTCAAACCTTTATGGTTTATGAGATATTCACAAGCAAAGTTTCCCCTCCCGCCCCTTTTCCCTAGTGTAAGCCATCTCTTCTCAGATGTGGATCAGGTTGTATGACCAGACAGATAACAGAAGGGGACAGTCTTCTTTGTATGAAAACAATGAAAGCCCTTCCCCCCTTGACAAGTTTTTCAGCTTTTTCCCTTATCTTAATTGAAGATTGTCCCTCTCTGCAGTCTACCTGGGCACCTCCCTTCTGATCTGGTTGAACAGGGGGGGATAATTTGTTTGTGAATATCTCTTAAACCATAAAGGTTTGAGAGATAAGACTTATATCATTCTTCATGTTTTTTTAATGCCTACAAAATAAAATAAAGTTAAAACGAAGTATTACTATCCCTTTAAGAAGTGTGGTGAGGTCTCCCTTAATTAAGGGAGATTCTGTCGCCATCTCAGTGGCGTAGAGAGTGTCTTTTCTGTCCAATCGGCATTCAAATCTGCCGTGTGAGGCAGAGAGGAGTTGTGTGGTCTAACTGGCAGTGACGTAAGACCTGTCCTTTGTGAGCAGGAACGCAGGCCCGCGAAAAGTATAGTTAGTAATGTGGTTCCGTTGTGTTTTCTTCCTCCTTCTTTTCCCGCTCATTCGCCTCAGTAGACATTCTTCTGTGGGTTTTGAAGTAAAATCAAAGGTTTACAAGCATAAGCAGATGATTATGTGGTAAAAGGTCTCGGAGCTCACTAAGGACAAGTCCTACGCCACTGCCAGTTAGACCACGCCCCCAGGACTCAAAGGGTTAACCCTGGACACAACATAGGTTACCCAGTAGATAAACGTACTCTATATATTTTTGCGGGAAAGATGTCCACATTTGTCTTTTTCACCCTACATTGTAACCCTTTGAGTGCCATAGAGGAGTGCAATATATTTAGAAATGAGTTGGATAGCCCTCTGGCCAGAGTTAACCCCTTGAGAACCATAGGGGTGCACAACGCACAAAGAAACAATATTTCGTACCCTCTCTGATCCATAAGGGGTTAAAATACCCATTTTTAGATATTACAGCAAATGCTCTGGAAAAATATGTAAATATTGGTAAACGCAGTCAAACTGTCAGAATTTTTTTGAATTTCAGAAATATTAGTACTATTTCAACTAAATAAACTGACAAGCCCTTAAAGGGATCATAATATTTAAAATGTAAAAAAATATATATTGTAGGGTTTATCCCCTTGAGTAAAACAAGGGAACTCCCAGTTCTGATTGGTGTTTTATTCAAAAGTTATTACATCTCAAACTTAAATAGATTTAGGTGCAGTATCACAGTGGCCTGAAATGTTACAGTGGAGCTGTTTCTACACCATCCTATGGAGATTTATGGTCAACACACCAGAGCTGTCCATAGGATGCTGTAGCAACAGCGCCACTGTACAATTTCAGGTCACTGTGATCCTGCACCTAAAAAATTCAAGTTTGAGCTGTAATAAGTTTTGAATAAAACACTATTCAACAGTTGGATTTCCCTTGTATTACTTGTAAAAATAAATACAAGTAAATAAATACAACATGTTTATTTTTACATTTAAGTATTACTATTCCTTTAACCCTTTGAGTGCCAAAGGAGTACAGAATGCACTGCAAAGCAATGCATTCCGTACCCCTCTGGTACTCAAAGGGTTAACCCATTGAGGACCAGAGTATTATGCAATCCGCTGCAAAATCTAACAAGTTCTAATAATAAACCCCAGTTACTTTAATCTTAAAGTGGATGTGTCACCGATGTACAGCATAGCATAAATAGTTAGGCTACATATCAAATACTAATAAAACAGTCTTTGTTTTTTTTTTAAGTTTTAGTTTGTGTAATTTTAACTTATAAAGTTGGCCCTGCAGCTACTTCCATATAGACAGTGGATACCTGCTCTGTAACCGCAATCCATTGCTCTGCCTCTGCTCTCCTCCAATGACGGAGGCATCTAGATATTGATCTCTGCCAATGAGACCGCTCCAGCTTACAGACAGAAGCCTCCATCATTGGAGGAGAGCAGAGGCAGAGTGACAGACTGCGGTTACAGAGAAGGTAACTGCTGTCTATGCAGAAGTAGCTGCAGCCCAGATGTTCTAAGTTAAATTTACAGGATATAAAACTACTGTTTTAGTAGTATTCAAGATGTAGCCTAACTATTTTTGCTATGTTATACATAGGTGACATATCCACTTTAATAACCACTATAACCAAATCTGCATGTACAGGTTCAGAAAATTTAATTTTTAACCGTTTGAGTGCCAGAGAGGTATGCAATGCGGCCCTAACATTCAAAGGGTTAATTAATTCCGGATTTCATGTCCATTGAGGCAGACGTGATTCTTTTCACAAGACTGTGGCACTACAGACGTCTACCATTGAAGTCTTCATATGAAACATTCAGTGGTCGGAGTCTGGGGTCCTAAAGTCCTCCAACAATGAATTATTTCTGCCTCCATAGTAATGGCATACAACACTAAGTAAAGATTTATTTTGAGGAATCAATTCACAAAGAATTGACTCATAGGAGCCAGATTAAGCTAAGAGGGGTTTATTATTAGTGTTGATATAAAGGCATATCAGTATATGTAGGTGAAATAGTACTGACATTTTTGGCATAATGGTTTGGGATGCAATGACCAATTTTATAGACCATTTTCTGTAATTCTAATAAGGGTATTTTAAAACTTTCATAGCCAGTGCTATGCATTGGATGCCCCTCTGGCACCCAAAGGGTTAAAACGAATGCATTTGTCACTCTTCATAGCCTAAATATAAAGCATGGTTCCCATTCAAGACATACTCAGTATTGAAGGAGAGTGGTGCCATCTAGTGGCAAAAATAAAGATTGTAGCTGGTGTTTTTCAGGCTGCGACATGTTTACTAAAATACGAAAGCTGTGCATTATTATTATTCTTTATTTATATAGCGCCAATTAATTCCGCAGCGCTGTACAATTGGGAATAGACATACAGAGGTATTAAATAGTACAATCAGATGTGGAGAACAGAAAGATCAGAGGGCCCTGATCAGAGGGCTGTACTAATAACTGACCGACATTATCATTCCTGTCCAAAGTCAGAAATAAGTTAGAATTCAATTCTGTTTTCATACCTCCCAACATTTCAAATGGCCAAAGAGGGACACTTTTGTTTTGAATGGGGGACGCGGGGGCGTGGCTGGTAGGCTGGGCATTACCAAGAATTTGTAGTCTATTTCATGACCTATTAAAGGGATAGTAATACTTTGTTTTATCTTTATTTTATTTTGTAGGAATTAAAAAAACATGAAGAACGATATAAGTCTTATCTCTCAAACCTTTATGGTTTGAGAGATATTCACAAGCAACATTTCCCCTCCTGCCCCTTTTACCTAGTGTAAGCCATCTCTTCTCAGATGTGGAATCCAGTCCATAGACCAGACAGATAACAGAAGGGGACAATCTTCTTCCTATGAGAACAATGAAAGCCCTGCCCCCCTTGACAAGTTTTTCAGCTTTTTCCCTTATCTTAATTGAAGATTGTCCCTCTCTGCAATCTACCTGGACACCTCCCTTCTGATCTGGCTGAACAGGGGGGGGGACTTTGCTTGTGAATATCTCTCAAACCATAAAGGTTTGAGAGATAAGACTTATATCATTCTTCATGTTTTTTTAATGCCTACAAAATAAAACAAAGATAAAATGAAGTATTACTATCCCTTTAACACCTCTTTGTGTAACCTAATAATTGACTTATAACAATATCAAAGTATTTTATTTGTACAGACTAATTTATATATACACACACTGACCTTTAAATAAACATCAATGTGAGTTTTATTGCTGTAGAGCAACATTATACAATTATATACACACACCACAAAGTATGATCTCCTAAAAAGAGGGATGCCAGGATGGGAATGAGGAACAGAGGGATTTGGGTCTAAAAGAGGGACTTAGGAGGTATGTGTTTAACCCTTAACATGACAGAGATGGGAACACTGTGCTCTGTGATAGTCTAACTCTAGTAATCAAAGTTAAAATAAACTGAGTTTATGGAAGCCCACTTATTTTGCACTCTGAACAGAGGTCCCTGGCCAGAGGCGTAACTAGAATCCTCCGGGCCCTGGTGCAAGAAATGCTACGCCCCCCCCCCCCACCACCACCACACTGGCCCCCCTCAACCACAGTGACCCACTCTACAATGTCCCTCAATCTTCACAATGCCCCCATCTCTTACCACCCTGGAGCTCCCGCACAGTCCTCTTAGTAATGCAGAGTGCTGGGAGATGATGTCATCTCCCAGTGCTCTGCATTACTAGATGATGTCATCTCCCAGTGCTCTGCATTACTAGATGATGTCATCTCCCAGTGCTCTGCATTACTAGAGATCCGGAGGGAGATTGTGGGCACCATGCAGAGGGGTTGCAGGGGGCGGCCGGGCTTCTAGATTGACGGGCTTGGTCGCGGGTGCGACCCCTATAGTTACGCCACTGTCCCTGGCCAATACTGGTAATGGGCGTCCATTTCTCATACTGGCCGATAGGAAAATCACAGTAGATGGAGAAGAACTAGAGACGTGGACAAGTATGTTTATCTTGGACAGGAAATGTCCACAGATGGAAACACCTTGATGGAAATTGAGCGACAAATAAAATTGGATGACAAGTATTTGGAAAACTTAGTAGTACTGTCTTTAAGACAAATTTACTACTGGGCCTCAAGAGAAAGGATTTTGACCAATGTGTCCTCTTAGTCCTTATGTATGGCTGTGAAACATGGACACTGAATGCCAAAGCCATACAAAAACTTAAATGAACAGTAAACTTTTTTTATGAAAGCACATATTTTACACAGCATTTCCTGCAGAATAAAACAAAGTCACTCCCATCGCTGTCAGATGTTTTGTTCAAAATTTATAGCAGTTCAAATAATCAGGAAGTGAATTTACTGTGTTTACTTCCTGATAGTTCTAACTGACAGGAAGTGAATTTACTGTGTTTACTTCCTGATAGTTCTAACTGACAGGAAGTGGCTCAGCAGTTTCATATCACATTCTATGGAGAACTGTATGTCTCTGACTTTCCTCTCCATTAGAATCTAACAGGAAATCTAATTAGAATTTGACCACTAGACGGCACTGCTAATGTAAAAAAACATGGGTTTAAACTGTAATAACTCTGGAAATATAAATCTCTTGGTAGTGGGAGTACACTTATTTTACTCAACAGGAAAATCCCTACAATACATATTTTTTCATAAAAAAAAGTTTACTGCTCCTTTATAGGGAAACTATCACCTGTATTAGTTGCCTTGATTTGAATACTCCTTTGCACTGAATCTGTAATTCTTTGATTTTTTTTAAATATAATGCGATATTCTCAGAGATTCTGGATTATAAAGTTAATCCAGTTACGTCACTTTAGGACAGGCTGCTGGTCAACTCTGCCCCGCAGCCTGTCAATCTTCATCTGCTCCCCTGCCCAAGTAGCATCTCTTTCCAGCCTCCTCTGATGATTGAGGATTCCTCCATGTCAGCTGGAGTGCTCTCATTGGCTAGATATTACTCCAGCTTACATGGAGGAAGCCTCCATCACTGGAGGAGGTTGGAACGAGGTGCTACTTGGGGAGCGGAGCAGACAAAGACTGATGGACTGAGAGGCAGAGCTGACCCGCAGCCTATCTTGAAGTGACATAAACGGCTTAACTTTAAAAGCAGAATATCTGAGACTCACGCATTATATTTAAAAAAATAAAAGGATTACAGATTCAGTGCAAAGTTAGCTTCAATACAGTTGATAGTTTCCCTTTAAAGGGATAGTAATGCTTAATATGTAACACAATAAATAAATTGTTTGGTTTATCCACCTGATTAAAACGAAGGTAATCCCACTGCTGGGTGTTTTATTAAAACTTTATTGCAACTCACCTTGAATTTTATAGTTGCAATATCTCAATGGCCTGAAATGTAACAGTGGCACTGTTGCTGCACCATCCTATGGACAGATCTGGTCACCTGACCATAAACCTCCATAGGATGGTGTGGGAACAGCGCCACTGTAAAATATCAGGCCATTCAGATACTGCACTTAAAAAATGTGCTGGTGCTGTAATAACTTTTGAATAAAACACCTCCCAGCGGTGAGAAAGACCTAATTTTATTCGGAAAGATAATCCGTACAACATATTTTATTTTACCCACTAAGTGTTACTATCCCTTTAAGGTTACGCAGAGAAGTATGAAGCAGCAACTTCTAATCATAAAAAAAGAGACCAAAAACGTGTGCATGATTTGGCGTACAGCATTTGGCTAATTGCATATAGCGTTTGGTATATAGCATTTGGCTAATTGTGTATAGCGTTTGTTGAATTGCACATAGTGTATGGAGTATAGCGTTTGGAGTATAGCATTTGTCGAATTGCACATATCGTTTGGAGTATAGCATTTGGAATACAGCATCTGGAGTATAGCGTTTGGAGTATAGCATTTGGAGTATAGTGTTTGGAGTATAGCGTTTGGAGTATAGCATTTGGCTAATTGCGTATAGTGTTTAGAATATAGAGTTTAGAGTATAGTGTTTGGCTAATTGCGTATGGCGTTTGGAGTATAGCATTTGGAATATGGTGTTTGGAGTATAGTGTTTGGCAAATTAAGTATAGTGTTTCGAATATAGAGTTTGGATTATAGCATTTGGAATATAGTGTTTGGAGTATAGCGTTTGGCAAATTGCGTATAGTGTTTGGAATATAGAGTTTGGATTATAGCACTTGGAATATAGTGTTTGGAGTATAGCGTTTGGCTAATTGCGTATAATGTTTGGAATATAGTGTTTGGAGTATAGCGTTTGGCAAATTGTGTATAGTGTTTGGGGAATTCTGTATAGTGTTTAGCATATACCACTTGATGAATTGCGTATAGCATTTGCCATATAGCGTTTGGCGTATAGTACTTTGCATATGGCGTATAAATATTTGTGTACAGCATTTGGCATTTAGCGTATAGCTTTTGGAGTATAGTGTTGGGCGTATAGCTTACAGCGTATGGAGTATAGCATTTGGCATATTTTATTTTGTGTTTGGCATTTCATGTACAGCGTTTGGTGTATGGAGTATAACTTTTGGCGTATTGTGCATATAGTTGTGCGTTGGAAGTATAGTGTTTGGCATATAGAATAGCGTTGTGCGTATTACGCTTAGCATTTGGCACATAGCATTTTGCATTTATATGGTATGTGAGTTTGTATATGGTGTGTGTGTGTTTGTATATGGTGTGTGTGTTGCGTGTGTTCATTGTAGCCCCTTCATCTCCTTGCAGCATAATCACACCCCATGCTTACACCAATGGGACAGGCAGTGTAGAGGAGATTTGAGTAACTCCTCCTTACTGCCATCCCTGGGTGTGTTTACCAGGCACACAAAAGTCTTCTTTTATATATATATAGATTTTAGGGATCCGTACCTCCCAAGTGTCTCTCTTTAGGAGATATTAGGGGTCCATACCTCCCAAGTGTTCCTCTTTAGGAGATATTAGGGGTCCATACCTCCCAAGTGTCCCTCTTTAGGTGATATTAGGGGTCCATACCTCCCATTTGTTCCTCTTTAGGAGATATCAGGGCTCCATACCTCCAAAGTGTCCCTCTTTAGGCAATATTAGGGGCCATACCTCCCATTGTTCCTCTTTAGGAGATATCAGGGCTCCATGCCTCCCAAGTGTCCCTCTTTAGGAGATATTAGGGGTCCATACCTCCCAAGTGTTCCTCTTTATGACATATTAGGGGTCCATACCTCCCAAGTGTTCCTCTTTATGAGATATTAGGGATCCATACCTCCCAAATGTCCCTCTTTAGGAGATATTATTGGTCCATACCTCACAAGTGTCCCTCTTTAGGAGGGGCAGTCCCTCTTTGAGACCCAAATTCCTGGGTCCCAGACTGTGTGGTGTGTATATAAGTGTATCACATTGCTCCACAGTAATAAATCTCACATTAATGTTTGTGTAAACTTCCATATATGAGTATATACATTAGTCTGTGTAAATAAAATACTTTGGCCTTGTTCTAAATAATGTATTCACTTACAGAAAGAGGTGTCAGTAGGTCACGAAATAACCTAAAAATTCTCAGTAATGCCCCAGGCACACCCCCAGCAATACTACCTAAAACAAAAATTTCCCTCTTAGGTAATTTGAAATGTTGGTTGGTACGCAGGCGGACTTAACTAGACACTAGCTAAATCTATTCATATTTTAATTCTGTCTGCTGATGAGCTCCATTTTAGTGGCCTTTAATTCACAGCTCCTCTCAGCATCACATCAATAGGCTTCCACCATCTGAATGAGAAATCCTATAGAGGAAAGGGACAACCATGCGTCTTTATAGCACTTCAAAGAGATAGTAACATTTAATATGTAAAAAATATATGTATATGTATATGTAAGGCTTATCCTCTGGACTAAAACAAGGGTACTCCCACTGCTGAGATGTGTTTTGTTCAAAAGTGATTGCACTTCAAACATAATATTTCTTAAGTGCAAAATCTCAATGGCCTGAAATTTTACAGTGGCGCTGTTGCTACACCTTTCTATGGACAGTGCTGCTAGTAGCAACTCCACTGTAAAATTTCAGGCCATTGAGATATTGCACCTAAAAATATCAAGTTTGAGCTGCAATAACTATTGAAGAACACACCTCTCAGCAGTGGGAATACCTTTGTTTAACTCAGAGGGAGAACCATACAATATATATATTTTACATATTAAGTATTACTAATCCATATAAGAGCATCAGACTTAAAGCTGAAAGTGAGCAGCGATAGAGTACAACATAGTTCCCATTAAAAAAAACACAATTATATGGATATACCTGACTGTTCTATGATGGAAAAAAAAAAGAGGTGTGACAAGCGCCCCCGTGAGGCTCGTGCACTAACAAATAGTGACATTCTGGGGCAAACCTGTTGTATAATAAGGAGCAAATAGAAATGATCCATTGAGTTAACCCTTTGAGTGCCATAGATGTATCCAACGCATTGTGTTGCAATGCAGAGTATACCCCTCTGGCACTCAAAGGGTTAAACTGGCCTTTTAACCTAATGCATATTAGATAGGTCTCCAACACATTGCTTTGCAATGTGTTGGAGACCTCTCTAGAATTTAAGGGGTTAATATTTCAATGAACATTTGGGGAATTGTATTTAGCCCCTCTGATGCTGTTGGTTTGCCCCAGGCAGAGCTCCTCTGTAGATTTATGTATCTGGACTTTGGTGCATATCCCTCCAGAACAATTTTAAGAACCCGAGACCCCCAGTGGAATTGTGAATGGAGGCCCCCAAATGCAGGTTAACATTTAGGATTAAGTTTAGTTGTACTTCCTCTTCCTGTTTGTGGGAAAAACACCCACATTTACATCTGGTGCCCCCAGAATTGCTTCACATGCCAGCGGACCAATGGATTAAATTGGTTCCATTCTGAGAACCCAAGGAGAGGTTCCCTTCAAATGCCCGGATACACCCATGCTTTAAAATGCCCCTGTATTCCTCTGTCTTGGTTTATAATGCCTGGTACCGAACACTGTCCCATTCTTCTCTGGTGTGATATTACGTGGGTCTTGATGTTTAGTCTTGGATGGGCTGGGATCCCATATGTAACCTGTCTCACTTGTTAGTTTATTGGAAAAGTGTTAAAGGGAAGTAATGTTTTTAAGAGGGCAAAAAGATAGATTAGATAGATATGTAGATTAGGTGAATCATGGATCGGCATCCTTGGGCACTTCAAGTATTGTAAAATACAACCCTAAAGTTGTTTACTAATGAGAGATAGCTAGAAAGACAGACAGACAGATATACAGTTTGGTAGAGATACAGAGAATGAGATAGATAGATAGATAGATAGGAGATAGATAGATAGATAGATAAATAGATAGATAGATAGATAGATAGATATGAGATAGATAGATATGAGATAGATAGATAGATAGATAGATAGATAGACAGATAGATAGATATGAGATAGATAGATATGAGATAGATAGATATTAGATAGATAGATAGATAGATAGATAGATAGATAGACACAAAGATTGATAGGCAGATATACAGAGACAAACAGACAAACATAGACAGATAAATTGTGATATAGGTAGATGACAGACTGATATATAGATAGATGTAGATAGATAGACAGACAGACAAAGAAATAAAGATAGATAGATAGATAGATAACACAGACAAACTGTTAGAGATACATAGACAGACAGATATATAGACAGATTAGACAGACAGCTATACATAGATAGATAGATAGATAGATAGATAGATAGATAGATAGATAGATAGATAGACAGACAGACAGACAAACAAAGGCAAGCTTGGACGGATGGTTGCCTTACTATGTAATCAAACCTCCACTTGAACAAAGTGAGTTAATAAAATAAACACAAATCCAGACAAAGGCAAGCACTGTAACCGAAGGAGGATTATTTCACAATTTTATTGCACAACTGAAAATTAACAAATGTTGTTGAACGTATTTACAATCCACTTAACCCTGAAAACCATTAAAAGACAGTATTACTCTTCTCATCCCAGAAAACCAGAAAATAATGGAAAATATGCTGATGTACTAAGGTCATCCGGAGACATCCTGGGGTAAACCAACTGCACCATGGGGGACAAATAAAATTTCCCCAAATTCACATTAATTTAAATGGGTAATTTACCCCTTGAATGCTAGAGATGTCTCCACCGTATTGCTCTCTAGCATTCCATGGGTTAAAAAAAAAAAAAAAAAACATTTACATCAGTCTGAATCTTTAGTTACACCCCAAAGTGTAGTTTGTCTGCCCCAAAATTGCACCACTTTGCCATTGTTCATATGGCCCCGTGTGTCAGCAGATGTATAGCTTAGGTGATAATGATACTTGTACTTTTGCATGGTGAGCTATATGTGAGGTTCCATATGCTAATTTATGTTAATGATGTTATCAGTGCAGCACAAAGCTTTATTAGCATGTGACACAGCACAACTACATCACATTTTTCAGAAATAACATTATCAATGTCTCCTAATCTGCTCTTCTGCTGGTATTTTGGATAAAAGGATACAGTCCGTATTGAATGACATTTGGAAATATGCAAAAGTAACCCTTTGAATGCCAGAGGGGTAATCAATGCGTTGCATACCCCTCTGGCATTCAAAGGGTTAAATTCAGGGTCACAAATTCACTTTAATGAGGCTTTAAATCCCTTGAATCCTAACAATATATATATGAGACCTCTGCAGCACATACAGGATTAAAACATCAATTAAATCAGTGGGAAATTTGATTATTTTATTTGAACACTTTGGTGCAGCTGGAATGCTCCAGAATTTCTCCAATCATCCTTAGTACATTGTGTTTGATGGGGATAGAGCTGTGTTTATCATGTAGGTTCCCATTACAGTGTCAGTGTGAGTCACCCTGACCACGGGAGGAACCGGTGTTTCTGTGTTTGTATAGTGAGAAGTGTGTTGGCGTTTCATTACGTGGGTCTTGATGTTTAGTCTTGGTTGGGCTGGGATCCCATCTGGAACTTGTCTGTACTTGTTAATCATTGTTTTATTGGCAAAGTAATAAAAGTGAAAAGGGTAGATTGATATATTACAAAGGTAGACTGCCCGATCATGGACTGGCAACCTTGAGAACGCCAGGTATTGGAAAATACAAATTCCATCATCCCTTACCAACCAATGGATAGATATGAGATAAATGTGAGAAATAGAAGATAGATAGATATGAGATAGATAAATAGATATGAGACAGACAGACAGACATATATATATATGAGCTAGAGATATATTGATAGATGATAGATATATATGAGATAGACAGATAGATAGACAGATATGACATAGATAGATATGAGATGGATAGATATATGATAGATAGATAGATAGATAGATAGATAGATAGATAGATACATAGATAGATAGATAGATACAAGAAATAGATAGATAGACAGACAGAGATAGATGATAGATAGATATGAGATAGACAGACATAGATAGATAGATAGATAGATAGATAGATAGATAGATAGATAGATAGATATGAGATAGATAGAGATAGATAGATAGATATGAGATAGATAGAGATAGATAGATAGGTAGATAGAGAGATAGATGACAGAAGAAATAGATAGACAGATAGGTAGATGAAAGGTAGATATGAGACAGAGATAGATAGATAGATAGATAGATACAAGAAATAGACAGACAGATAGATGATACATATGAGATAAATAGACATAGGTAGGTAGGTAGATAGATAGATAGATAGATAGATAGATAGATAGGTAGATAGACATAGATAGATAGATAGATAGATAGATAGATAGATAGATAGATAGATAGATACATACATAGATACATAGATAGAGAAATAGATATGAGAGATAGATAAATAGGTAGATAGTAGACTTGTGCAATTCAGTTAGGCTAATTTCGGAATTCGGACGAATAAGGTGTATTCTGCATCATTCAGACCTTCCGAAAGCCAAGGCCCGCCCACAAAAAAAGTCAGAATCTGAAACGGACCTAGTCCGAAATTTCAGTGTAAATTTCGGAAATTCAGACAGTGCTTTCCCTCCTGAAACTATTACGTTGCTACATGCTGCTAAAAATAGATCTGGTAAAACAGGTGCTTTACAGCAAAGTGCAGATATTAACCACATAAGGACACAAGCAATTTTGGTATTTTTGCTATCTGTGTTTTCAACCATAATTCCTATCTTTCTCATTCATTGCACAAACACATATTATATACCATTTTTAAAGGGCAGAAAAGGGCTTTAATTTGATGTGACATATACATAGATAAGTGTGTAGGGGTTTATAAAATACCCCTTCCTGTCTCATTAGATATTTAATATTATTATTAATTTAGTTTTAATGTATTTTTTAGTTTTATTTGTTTAATTTTAATTTTCTATTGAATATTTTACCTTTTTTTAAGGTCCGGTCAGAAATTCGGATGCTCTGAATGGAAAAAAAAAATTGTCCGAAATCAAATTTTACAGAAAATCTTTGCCGTTCACAAGTCTAATAGATAGATAGATATGAGATAGATAGATAGATAAGACAGTAATAAGAATGAAATAATATATTTATGTGGATTTCCTAGCTGGCAATAACACGTATTTGCTGACAGCAAAAGTTCCATCATAAAATGGAATGGACTCACAAACTTTATTGCAATCAAAAATGCAAGTTTGCGCTGGATTAATGTTTGAGTGAAGCCTCTCCCAACAGAGATCCCATCTGTCACCCTTGTTTTACTCTTCTAGAACCACCTTTCAAAATTCATATTTTTTATGATAAGAATTAGAATCTCTTTTAGGAAAATCATTACAAATATGACATGGTTTTAATCAATTCAATAATACATTTTTGCAGTAGCTGTTATCAATGCTGTTGGTTAACACTAATAAACAGGGCATGCTGTTTATGGTCAGGTTGTGTTTATCTCTTTGAGTGACAGAGAGATATCCAACGCGTGGCAACACATCTGGCACTCAAAGAGTTACATAACTTGGCCAGACTGCAATCACAGCTGGAAAGAGAGTCTCAGCTTTTTAATCTACAGGAGACAAGCAATGATTTATTAATAAAGGTGACTTAAGCATCTAGCACATAACAGCTTATGCTCTTAAATCTTTGAGTGACAGAGGGGTATGCAACACATTTATTTTCAATGCATTGCATAACCTGCTGGCACTTAAAGGGTTAAAATAACACTGACTCCTAAAATGATCTGAGGTTACACACACATAAATACCCTGTACTCCAAGATAGTCTCTGTAAAAAATCCCCTATTTTGGTTTCTGAGTCCTAAAATCTTGTCTTGTATATGATCTGCCTTTTCTAGTGCTCCTAGAAAAATAGACTTGCTACGAGTCTCATAAGGGACAGTGTATTATTGCCTGTCAGTGGGCCTGATATCATAGCAGCTTTCTAGATAGAAGAGCACCGGGTACTAATCTCAACATATTAACCCTTTGAGTGCCGGGGGGTACGCCACGCATTGCTGTGCCATGTGCGGCATACCCCTCTGGCACTCAAAGGGTTAAAGGGATTGTAATGTTTGAAAGAAACTAGATTGCCGAGTATTCTTTATAATAAAAGTAACACACTGAGCTGTTTTAAACAACTTACATTTCTGTAGTTCATAACATATTAAATGTAGGATGATTCACCTCCTGCCCCTTCAGTCCACATCACTGCTGCCTCTCTGTCCGGTCCGGACGGATGCAGCAAGGGACAATCTTAAGTAAGCAAAGGAAAATCCTGCCCTCCTCCATTAAGAAGGGTAGGGTTTTCCTTAAACTTACTGACCGAAGTTTGTCCTTTGCCGCACCCGTCCAGTCCCACGACCGGATTAGAAATTCAATGTGAGGCAGCAAGAAGGAGAGGGCAGGGGATCCTTCTACAGTTAAAGGGACAGTAATGTCCAAGAAAAAATCTTTATCGTTTTGTAGTGCTTAAAAAAGTTAAACTTAATGCAAAAAAAACCCTCTCTCTCAAACATCTATGGTTTGAAAGATATTCACTGTCAAAGTCACCCCCTCCCTCCCCTTTCCCTGACATCAGTGTTGTGCTGACTGCAAAGGAATCCTGTCTGGGGACCAACTGGCAGCTCTGCAGCAGAGCCGCAATTGCGTTATTTAAAAATAATTACTTAATTGGAAAGGTCTACAAAGTGTGCCTGGTTTGCAAGCACACTTTGTAGACCATTCCAATGAAGTGATTTGTTTTAAATAACGCGATTGCAGCTCTGCTGAAGATCCTCCTCGTGTCGGCCAACACGGATCTCCTGCTGTCTGCTTTACAGCTGACAATAGGAAACGGCAAACTTTCAATGCGAATATCTCTCTAACCATAGAGGTTTTAGAGATAGGACTTGTTGCATATATTTGAACTTTTTAAGCACTACAAAATGATAAATATTTTTCGGGGACATTACAAGCACTTTACGATCTTATGAAATACAGAAATGTACGTTTTTTAAAGCGGAACTGACAACCAGTAAGAACATTGCCTGACATAATTTCCCATCTGACGACTAGCTGCTCAGTAGCGCTAGTCAGCAGAATTATTACCAGATTACCCGGACTGATAGCAGGACGGAGAGCAGACATCTTGCCATAGTGACGTCCGCGCTCCTGCGCTTTCAGTCCCTTTTGGAGCTGAACGGCTCCTAGCAACGCCTCCTAGACCCGGCTGGGACTGACAGCGCAGGCGCATGGACGTCACTATGGCAAGATGTCCGCGCTCCGTCCTGCTGTCAGTCCTGGAAGAATAGCGATTTCGCTTTAATCTGGTAATTGTTCTGGTGACTAGCGCTACTGAGCAGCTAGTTGCCAGATGGGCAATTATGTGGGGCAATGTTCTTATTGGGTGGTAGTTCCGCTTTAAAATAGCGCAATGTGTTACTTTTATTATAAAAGACTCGGCGATGTAGTTTTTTTCAAACATTACTATGCCTTTAACAGTATTATCTCAGCACAAACACTTCAAATTCTACATAGGAAAGTCCACAAGGACATTAAAATGCAAAGTTATGATTAGATTTTAGGGATCATACATAATATAATTACATATTACAGGTGCTAGCTAGAAGTGCGTGAGTAAAAAATGTCACTTTGTAACAACTTTATGATTTTGAAAGAGATTTCAAAAGCAAACTATTATGATTTTGACACCCTGCTGAAAGGATTCCTATCCAGAAACGCGTTGGTGTATGTTTAATAAATTGGATTTTAACTTCTGATTGCCTGCTTGGATTCACTTATTGATCGATTCGAGACACCTTAGAGTCCTGCAGTGTAAACGGAGAATGCCTGACCAGAGGCAGGTTGATGTCCTCTGATGCTACATACCGGTTATAGGATATATGACCGGTTGATCACTAACTGTGAGTAACCAAGTACTGTTTAAATACAATTCATTCATCTATAATTGAGCGCCCCCACTTGTTGTGTTGTGTTTTCGTTTTCCTATATTTCTGTTAGGCATTCTTATTTAACGGGAAAGTAATGGATTAAAATAAACTGAGGTATGATTCAGCAGTAGAGTTTTGTAATCATTTTAGAGTAGTATGGCAATCCTATCGGAGTTGTAGTTCAATAGTTATTAAAGGGATAGTATTACTTCAAAATTACTATCCCACATATTGTACCCTTAATAAACTGAGTTAAGTGACACCAGCGGCATCTCTCAGACCTTTATGGTATAAGAGATAGCCGCTTTCAAAGTTTCCTATCCCTTACTGTCAGCGTTCTGCTGCCAGCAGGGGAATCCGGTCCCGGGACAGGCAGAGGCTCTTAAACAGAGCCGATATCTCATTATGGAAGGAAAAATGATTAACTGAAACAGTCTTCTGCTTGTGCTTGGTTACCAAGAACACGTAGAAGACTGTTTCAATGAATCATTTTTCCTTACATAACGAGATATCGGCTCTGTTTAAGAGCCTCCTCTTGATTCAGAGACCGGATTCCCCTGCTGGCAGCAGAACACTGACAGCAGGGGAGAGGAAACTTTGAAAGCGGTTATCTCTTAAACCATAAAGGTTTGAGAGATGCCGCTGGTGTCATTTAACTCAGTTTATTAAGGGCTACAATATGTGGGATAGTAATTTTGAAGTAATACTATCCCTTTAAAGGGATAGTAATGTCTTAATTATTTAAAAAGTGATATTGTAGACCATAAAATAAGAAATCCATTGATGTAATTCCTATCTCTCAAACCTTTATGGTTTTAGAGAAACAGAGTTCCAAAGTTCCCCTCTCCCTGATGTCAGCAGGAGATTCGAATCGGCCGACTCGAAGAAGCTTTTCAGCAGAGCCGCAATATCGCGATTTAAAAATAAATACTTCTTTGGAACGGTCTAAAAAGTGTGCTTGCAAACCAAGCACACTTTGTAGACCATTCCAGTGAATTATTTCTTTTTAAATCACGCTATTGCAGCTCTGCTGAAGAGCCACCTGGTGGTCCCTGGACCAGGAACTCCTGCTGTCAGCTTACAGCTGATGTCAGGAGAAGAGGAGGGAGCGGGGAACTTTAGACGCTCTATCTCTCAAACCATAACGGATTGAGAAATAGGAATTGCATTGATGGATTTCTTATTTTATGGTCTACAGTATTACTTTTTATATAATTAAAGTGGAACTACCACAGCTAAACAGGTTGATGTGTAATAAATCCCCATCTGGTGACTAGCTGCTCAGTAGCGCTAGTCGACAGAATTATTACCTTATTCAATAGAATTCTCCATTCTTCCTGGGCTGACAGGCAGGACAGAGTGCAGACATCTTTCAATAGTGACGTCAGTGCGCCTGCGCTGTCAGTCCCAGCCGGCTCTAGGAGGAGTTGCTAGGAGCCGTCCGGCTCCAAAAGGGACTGACAGCGCAGGCGTGCATATGTCACTATGGGAAGATGTCTGCTCTCAGTCCTGTCTGTCAGCCCTGGAAGAATGGAGAATTCTACTGAATAAGGTAATATTCAAGGACTAGTTGAAGAGCCCGTTACACGGGCCACAGTGTCACTGCCAGCCGGTCGTGGGGCAGTCATGCACAGTAGAGACTGCCTGCGCCGCGGCTGATACAGAGCTGGACGCTCCTTCGGATCTTCCCACTCTATATCAGCCTCGTCATGGGCAGTCTCTACTGCGATTGACTCCGTCGTTACACACGTTTTAGCAAATTATTATACAGGATGGGGATTTACTACACATCAGCTTGTTTATCGGTATCAGTTCAGCTTTAAGACATTACTATCGCCTTAAGTTAGAAAGGATTCCCTCCCGCCCCTTTTACCTGCATAACGCTGCCTCCTTTCAGATGTGGAATCCGGTCGCTTGACTGGACAGCGTGCAGTGAGGGACAATCTTCATTTAGTGAGCCTGTGGAGAACCCTGTCCCACTTTGAGGTAGGAGGGCAGGATTTTCCTTATGCTCTAACATTGTCCCTTGCTGCGCTCTGTGCATGAGAGGCAGCATGATGTAAGTATAGAGGTGAGAGGGGATCCTTTCTAACTTAACCCTTTGCAAAGCAATACATTGCGTACCCCTTTGGCATTCAAAGGGTTAATAACTGTTGAACTGCAACTCTGTTAGGATTGGCATACCGCTCTACATGATAACAAAACTATTGGACCCCCGTTTATTTTAATCCATTAGTTTAGAAGAAATTTAGCTTAATTTGTTTGCCAGTTAGTGTAAGCCCTTTCCAGGCTTGGCTGGAGGACTGAAACAGTTCACATAGATTTGCATTACCGACTGTCCTTTCCTACCAAAAGGAACTAGTTCAGCTGCCTAAACTGACACCTAAATAAAGCTACATATCTCAAAAACTATTGTTTGAAATTAAAATGACTACCATAAATATGGGCGATTTTGGACGCTCTTTTCAAAACCACCTAATTATAACAAAATGACATTTCCACTTTAAAATTGTATAACCCAGTTTCATTTTTTGGATGTTAGTATTTCTTTAATCTTTTGAGTGACAGTGCATCCAATTTAATACCCCTCTGGCACTCAACCCTTTTGATGCTAGAATCAAAACAAAGAGAACTTCCACTGTGCCTCTATCTTCTTGGATGCAGAGAACGTGAATCTGGGGGGTGGGGGGGTTAGCCACAAAACAAGCACAGGCGTAATTTAAGAGATATTCATACTTTGTGCTGAAATCATTAGCATATCAGTCTTTTCACTGTGTGTCATATGTAAATTAAGCTTTTCAGTGTTGTTTCATATGATAATTAAAGTAACAGTAATGTTCCATAAAAAATGTTTCTTGTTTTCTAGAGTTTAACCCCTTAACGACTTGTGACGTAGTATGACCGTCACGGTCTTGAAATACTGAAGGACCGATGACGGTCATAGTACGTCACGTACTTTTTACTTACAGCGCTCTACCGGGAGCGCTGTAAGTAAAAATAGGGCCTGAAATTGACCGCTCCAAGATCGGAGGGATCTCTATCAGGCCCCATAGTGACGCGCCGATACACGCAACAGGTCACGTGTACCGGCGCATCCACGTGGTTCAATGCGGTCCTTATGGGACGGAAACATCCCAGGACCGACGGACGTTAAGGGGTTAAAAAAATAAATTATGTGGCACTCAAACCTTTGTGGTTTGAGACATATTCGCATCTAAAGTTCCGCCCTCCCACCCCTTCTCCTGATGTCAGCGCTCTGCTGACATGAGGAGATCCCGGTCCTGGGACTAGCTGAAGGCTCTGCAGCAGAGCCGAAATCGCGTTATTTAAAAAGAACTACTTCACTGGAACGGTCTACAAAGTGTGCTTGCACAGTAGGCACACTTTGTAGACCTTTCCAATTAAGTAGTTGTTTTCCAACATCGCTATTTCGGCTCTGCTGAAGAGCCGCCTGCTGACAGAGCGCTGACATCAGGAGAAGGGGAGGGAGGGGGAACTTTAGATGCGAATATGTCTCAAACCATAAAGATTTAAGTGATGGGATTTGTGCCGCATAATTTATTTTTTTAAACTGAACAAAACAAGAAATTTTTTTTTATGGGATATTAGTGTCCCTTTAAGCTTTGTGCTGCATTGAGAGACTTTCACTTTTACCAGAAATGAAAGTGTGAATATATTCTAAACTATACATCCGCTGGACTTCACCTAACATGAAACATAGGCAATTCTGAATTAAGTTTTCAAATATGCAAAAAAATTCAAGTTGACAGGTCCACTTTAAGAATACATTTTTACTCAAGCAGTTGTTGGACACATTTTCGGCTTAGAACAATATAGAGAAGGGGTGTCCAAGTTCAGCCCTCAAGGGCCATCAACAGGCCAGGATGTAAGGATTTCCCTGATTAAGCTCAGGTGAGTCAGTCAGTGGCTCATTCATTTTGACTGTCTCACCTGTGTTTAAAGGGATAGTAATGTTTCATAATAAAAACAGCTCTAATTAATCATCATAGTATTTGGACTTTGGAGAGTGTTATTTCAATTCTGTCAGAGTTGTAGTTCCAGAGTAATTCAATGACAAAGTGCCCCCCTCCCGCCCCTTTTACTGATGTCACACTGTTCAGCTAGAGCAGAAGGGAGGTGCCCAGGTAGACTGCAGAGAGGGACAATCTTCAATTAAGATAAGGGAAAAACCTGAAAAGCTTGTCAAGGGGGGCAGGGATTTCATTGTTTTCATAGGAATAAGAGTGTCCCCTTCTGTTATCTGTCCAGTCTATGGACTGCATTCCACATCTGAGAAGAGATTGTTTACAGTAGGTAAAAGGGGCGGGAGGGGGAAACTTTGCTTGTGAATATCTCATAAACTATAAAGGTTTGAGAGATAAGACTTATATCATTCTTCATGTTTTTTAATGCCTACAAAATAAAATAAAGTTAAAACGAAGTATTACTATCCCTTTAATGAGGAAAATCCTCATTAAAAACTGTAAGCCAAATGATAGGAATAATAAAAACATACTTAACGCTCTCATTCCCATCTCTCAAACCGTTATGATTTGAGAGATGTAAGAAAATAAAGGTCTCTGCTCCCTCCCCCTTCTCATGCGTCCGCTGTATAGCGAACGTCATGAGATCCTGCTTCCGGGACCAGACGGCGGCTCTTCAGGAGCGCTGACATAGGGATATCTAATTATAATTACTTCATAGGAATGGTCTACAATGTGTGCTTGCAAGCCAGACACACGATGTAGACCATACCGATGAAGTAATTATAGTTAGATATCCTGATGTCAGCACTCCTGAAGAGCCGCCTACAGTCGGGCGACCGGATTCTGCCCCTGACAGCTTTACAGCTCGTCAGGCAGAAAGGGGAGGGAATGGAGGACTTTATTTTCTTACATCTCTCAAACCGTAACGGTTTGAGAGATGGGAATGAAGGCGTTAAGTATGTTTTTATTATTCCTATCATTTGGCTTACAGTTATTTTGGGAGTATACTATCCCTTTAAATCTTGGCCTGTTGATGGCCCTTTAGGACTGAACTTAGACAACCCTGATATAGAGGATTATGAAAGTTCTAATACAGATATGATGTTGATCCAGCGAGAAACACAATTGTGTTGTGGAGTCAAGACTGAATTCTTTTACCCACTTGGGGCATCATTGCAAATGGTTTTAATGGGAATTTTTACTGGTCTTCCTCTGGATCAACAACTGAGATTCAGCAAACACTGAACATGATGGACTCATGTCTTTTTTTAACCTCATCAACCATGTTCCTACGTTGTAAATTTTGAATTCCATCATCTCTGACTATAAAATAACTGAGCACTAAGAAAGGAGGGATTTGTAGATAGGGACGGGGACGAGGAAATCCTGAAGTTACATGTGGTTTTATTTACATATGTATATATATATATATATATAAATATATAAAGTGAGTTTTGTTCAACATAGCATAGGAACACCTTTACCATCAAAATCAACATGGCTACCTCCACGTGCTATGGCAAGGGGAGTAAATCTTAGAACCTCCAGGTGTTGGGGACTAAACTCCTACGACAGGTTAGGGATGATGGACGTTTTCATCACTAACATCTGGAGGTCTAAAGATTGACTTCTCTTGTGCTAAGGGATGAGAAGAGGGATACATTTTGATTTCATGTTTTCATAATTTACCTTACTTTGTTAAAGGGATAGTAATACTTAAGATGTAAAAAAATATCTGTTGTAGGGTTTACCCCCCAGAGTTAAAACAAGGGTACTCCCAATGCTGAGAGATATTTTATTAAATAATTATAACAGCTCAAACTTAAATTTTTTAGGTGCAATATCACAGTGGCCTGATAATTTAAAGTTGTGCTGTTGCTACACCATCCTATGGACTGCTCTGGTCTGTAGACCATAAATCTCCATAGGATGGTGTAGCAACAGCGCCACTTTAAGGCCACTGTGATATTGCACCTAAAAAATTCAAGTTTGAACTGTTATAACTTTTTAATAAAATATCTCTCAGCAGTGGGAGTACCATTGTTTTACTCAGGGGGATAAACCCTACATCATATATTTTTTTACATTTTAAGTATTACTATCCCTTTAACAAGCAGCCTGTTGGCTAGACTAGTGCATTAGACTTCTTTTTCCCTTGTAAACATAACAATTAATACTGTACGGTAAAAAATAGTGAAAAATCCCATTGTCTCGTCTCTTCCAGTTTTCGGCACACAATTACCTTCTCAGTCTCTTGGGTGGGGTCTGATTGGTAGTGGCCAGGTCTCTCTTCCCTGGTTTGGTTCCTGAACGTGATTCTAGATTTAGTCTCTTTCAGTAGGACTCTAAAACCCAAATCCTGACCTCTCCTTTCTTGGGGTTCAAATACAATATAATATTTGCAAGTTTAATCAAGGCGAATCCTGTTCCCCTTCAAAAGAATTCTAGCAATGCTTATATTCTCAATGAGTT
This sequence comes from Rhinophrynus dorsalis, assembly GCA_037306005.1. NCBI lineage: Eukaryota > Metazoa > Chordata > Amphibia > Anura > Rhinophrynidae > Rhinophrynus > Rhinophrynus dorsalis. Next base: position 31,520,655 of record CM074721.1, on the reverse strand, counting down.
GCTGTCCTTCTGAAGGGAAATGGGATAAAATGTTGCAGTGGTCAATAGTCAGAATGGTAGATGGTTACAATGTTGCAGTGGCAATTGCTTAAAATGGTAGATGTTACATTGTTGCAGTGGTGATTGATTACAATGGTAAATGGCTACAATGTTGCAGTGGTCATTGCTTAAAATGGTAAATGGGCACAGTGGTTCAGTGGTAAATGGCTACAATGTTGCAGCAGTCATTGCTTACAATGGTAGATCCGTACAGTGTTGCAGTGGTCATTGCTTACAATGGTACATGCTTACAGTTTTGCAGCAGTCATTGTTTACAGTGGTAGATGCGTACAATGTTGCAGTGGACATTGTTTACAATGGTACATGCTTACAGTGTTGCAGTGTTCATTGCTTACAATGGTATATGCTTACAGTGCTGCAGTGGTCATTCCTTACAATGGTAGATGGTTGAAATGTTGCAGAGGTCATTGCTTACACGGATTAGTAGAATATTACAATGTTGCAGTGGTCATAGCTCCAAGTGGTAGATGGCTAGAATGTTGCAGTGGTTACAATAGCAGATGTTACAATGTTGCAGTGATCATAGCTTACAATGTTGCTCAACATATCTCCATTCTTGTTATTATTGATATACTGCCAGTGTGTACGGCCCTCAGATAATCTCCACAGGGATAGTAATATGACAACACCTTTTAAGGGCTTTTCCTACTAATCAAAATAAGGGAACTATCGATGCTGGCAAATACTTCATTCAAAAGTTGCTATGCCATTTTTATGACAAGTACAGTGTTTGTTATAGTGTTTCCATTTTATGGAAGAGCTGTTGGTATTGATAGTGACCAAATACTCTACCATACCATACCACCATAAAACAGAAAGGCCATGAAAAACAATTCAATCACAAAAAAATGCATTTTAATAAGTTTTGAATGAGGCATCTCCAGCCATTCAGAGTACCACTGATTATTAAGTAACTGGAAAGCCTTACAAATTATTTATTATTTCTTTCCATTTAATGGAGTATCAATAGAATCATGTAATAACATTGTCTTGCATACATGTTACGGACAACTGTTCTGAGAAGTAAGTAGTTCTGGTGCAAATTAAGTGCACCGTAGGCAGCAATTACAAATTCCCCAAATTCCGATTTATTTAAACGGGGCTTTTTAACCCATCAAATGCTACAGATGTCTCCAAGGCACTGCAAAGAGATGAGCTGGAGACCTCTCTCTCATTCATCGGGTTAAAGGGTGCATTTAACCCTTTGAGTGCCAGAAGGGTTGTATACCCCCACCCCCAGGTACTCAATGGGTTAAATCAAGGGTTGCCTTTTCATTTATCACCCCTGTGGTGCAGTTGGTTAGCTTCAGATTCACTGGTAGTGTATGGAGATGTTCAGCATCATTTTTTAGTGCACCAATTTCACATTCTGGGATAGATTTAACACTGTCAGGCCCGCAGTGCTGCAGGTAGCATAGCTGCTTTGTTTCTGCATCCTTTTTTCAGCTTGTGTGATCTTTTCAGAGAGTCGGGTGTCAATTAACATGACCTGCTTTTTTTTTCCTTTCTTTTCTCTGAGTCCCCAAACAACTATTAATATTACCAGAATGTGATCCATTATTGAATGATGACCCTCCTCCTTTTACACCATCAAGCTGCCCTTTCACTTCTATGAGTATAACAATAACTGAATAGATAACCGGGCATGTCTGTGTTTTTTTCTTCATTTATACAGGGATGAATAAAATACAAAAATAGAAAGAAATGCCCTTTAGTTATCCTTAACAAGGTGAAAACCGCTATTCAGTTTTAGTTTTTTCTTCTTTTTTTTGCGTGAAGCACGAGGAATCGAACACTTAGTTGATATATTGTCTTAAATTCCACCACCTGCAGGTGTGTGGTGGTACTGCCTTAGCATGAGCTTTGACACACACACGCACGCATACATTGTTAATCTGGTTCAGCCTAGCTAAGTTGAAAGTCTTGCAGTACTTATGTGTGCAGGAAAACCGGAAAAAGATATGCTTTCTTCCCGAGATTCATCGATGACGTTCTGGATGACTTGTCTAGGATGACACAGTTATAATGAACTGTTCTTTGTTATTTCTTGTTCATTTATGATTTGATTCATCTGTTTCTTTGTAATGTAGATGTTTGTCCTTGAGTCCGAAAAAAAACCAGGAATTCATGTAAAATGCTATTTTAACCACTTCGATGCTAGAGGTCTCTCCAGTATGGAATTGGTTAAAGAAGCAATATAGTTTTTCTGAAAAATGTATATTATAGGACCTTTCCTGTTGAGTAATACAAGGTTACACCCACTGCTGGGATATTTTAATATAAAAGTTATTACAGCTCATGATTTTAATTAAACTGCAAGTTTGTCTTCTGTCACCAGATGGTGCTGCTTCGTTAACTTACTATGGGGAGCTGTAGTCCATGACTCAAGATCTTTCACAGAATGCATTACAAAAAATGTTGCCTTTTGGACACGAGTTGGTGCTGTGCAATAAAAAAAAAATTAAGTTTGTGCTGTAATGACTTTTAAATGAAAAAATCTTCTAGCAGTGGGAGTTATCCATGATTTACTCAGCAGGGAAGACCCTACTACAAACATATCTTCATCATACACTTTATTCATCCTTTAAATGAGGACTCAGATTGATATTCTCTTTAAGAAGAAGTAACACCTCTTAATAATAACCCCACTTACCACAAAACCCTAATGGACCAATGCATTTAACCTTGTGCCTTTGTATATAACATTGACAATCAATGTCCATGGAGACAGCCATGACAGTTACTAGGAGGACCACAGGAACCCTACTTTGCCCACTGCAACCCTATGAGGACCGGAGGGGTTTGCATTGCATTGAATTGTGCAGCTCCTGGTCCACTTACAGAGACCTTACATCAATGTTTTTATGTCCTGAACAATGGCACAAGAGCAAAAAATCATAAGGGCCATTAGGATATTCTAATCGTATTAAGGTAAGTAGTGGTGGGGTATTGTTAGGTAGGTGTTAATATTTGTTGAGTGATGTGACTACAGAGTAGAGAAGAGGTCTTCCAGAGGTCGAGTCACACCATACCATCAATCATGTAGACGGATGTAGGCTTTTTTTAAGACAAATCTGCAGTGTCCGGACATGAAACAGGGGAGAAGATGCAAGCAGATCTCTATTACACTTTTTGCATTTAACTTGATCACCATCAATGTTATCTCTATAACACCAATTCGGCGTACCGGGGGGAGAAGGGATGAAACTTAAAGAGTTCTTCAAACCCTAAATAAATGATTAAGGATGCCCAAATGGGCAGCCTCCAGCCAACAGGCCCTATCAGGCAACTTTTCAAGAAGGGCTTCACCGTATGTTGGCCAAAGACCACATGAGGCTATCGTGATCCCCTCTTCCCCCTGTCTCATTAGCTGTTGTTCTCAGCAGTGAGGTATTTAAGTGCTGTGAAGCCGTAACGCCGGGACATGTCCTGCTGGAACTCCTCCTTCAGCGTCTTCAGGCAGATTCGGTATTGTTTGTTGGAACGGAACTTGGTGATATCAAAACTCGGGGCGTGCGGCATGTGGATCATGTATGCATTGGGCAGCACAGTGAACTCGTATTCCTAGGGAAAGGAAGACAATGGATGTCAGTTAATGGAAGAGTAAAATTTACCTTTAAGGAACATGAATCCATAACCTATACATACTGTATGCTACAGCTCAGCCCTTTACTAGTCAATCACTTCTTACTCTCTTAGAAGCACTATATACAAATTTGCAGCCCTCTGTGTACAGATTCCCTTCCTGAGATTCTCCTCCCTAGAATTGATGCTTCAAGCTCCGGAGAAGTGACTGAAGATAGCTATTGGCTGCTTGATGCCACACCCACCTGCAGTGCCAATAAGAATGAGGATGACAATCCTAGTGATAGTAGTAGCAGCAATATAAATTGACAGCCCTCAATGTACAGATCCCTGCTGGTCTACTCCTCCTCAGAGCTGGTGCTGTGAGCTCCAGAAAAGCTGTTTATAATTCCTTTTGGCTGCTGTAATGCGACAACCATCTAATAGGAATGAAGCAAGTTCTACTTCTGTCATTAACAGCATTATACAGGTCCATACTGGGCTTCTCCCCAGTGATGGTGCTGTGAGCTCCAGATGGCTGATGATGGTCCCTACTGGCTGTGACATGTCACACCCACCTGCACATCCAATAGGAATGAGGAAAACACTGATAGTTCCTCCACTGGCAGTAGTCGTTTTATAAACTCACAGCATTCAGTGTACAGGTGTGCCCTGGGATTCTCCTCCCCAGAGCCGGTGCCGTGAGCTCCAAAGATGTAGCTGATGATGTCTACTGGCTGCACAGCCAATAGGAATGAGGTTGCCACTGACAGCTTTAGCTCTTGCAGGAAGTAGGAGACAAAGCTGGGGGTGGACCTTTACAATTCTGACTGTAAGTTTACAATGCTGCTCCTGCCAAAGTTGTGAGTAATAGCGATTATCTAGTAAAAAACAGAGATTTAACATATGTATATATTTTTAATGTTAGCTGCCCTTTAAATTCCACATGCTCCAATTTAACATATGTAAATGTAAAAATAAACATTTCTTTGGTACAATAGATCTAAAATATTCTTTGTGCCGGATCCTCAATGTGTATGCAGGGCCAAATTTTGCAATAGGCAAGGCAACTGCCTAGAGCTCCAAATTTTGAGGGGCGGTGCCTCAGCTGTGCTGGTCACACCCACATTATGAATTGTGGGTGTGGCCACCGCAATCTCAGTGTCCCTGCACCAGTTTTATACCCCTTTACATGCTATTATTTAACCCTTTGAGTGCCAGAGGGGTACGCAATGCATTGCAAAGCAAAGTGTTGGTACCGCTCTGACACTCAAAGGGTTAATCCTTTGGAACTAGTGAGATCTCTCTAGCAACCAAGGGGTTAAAGCTTTTTTTTGCCCTTGCTTGTTGTGGGCCAGGAAACTGTAGATGAGACTAGAGGTGGAGGTCAGGTGAGGGGTAGGGGTGTGGCCATGGATGGAGCTAAGGGCACCTAGAGTGCCATGCCTAGGGGCACCTGGGATATAAATCCGGCCCTGTGTTTATATGTGTCATGTAAAATGGATAGATTCAATGTGATACACTGGAAGCATCTCATTTGCATGTCTCCGCCAAAAGCACAGCTATCGTGGACACAATGGTCTTTGTTCATCAAACTAAGGAATTCTAATTCTGGAGCAATCCAACTGCACCATAGTGGGGGGGGAGTTAAAATTTTCATTGATTTAAGTGGAACTTTTAACACTCATGAATGCTTCTCGATTATCTAAAATATTCTGTATGCCAGACCCTGAATGTGTATATTTGTAAGTGGTCATGTATAATGGATAGATTAAAGGAAGAGTAATACTTATTATGTAAAAAACAACATGCAGTAGGATTTTTCCCCTGAGTAATCCCACTGCTGAGAGGTGTTTTATCCAAAAGTTGTTAAAGCTCAGACTTGAATTGTTTAGGTGCTGTGTTACAGTGGCCTGAAATGTTACAGTGGTGCTGTTGCTACACCATCCTATGGAGAGTTATGGTCTACTGACCAAAGCTGTCCATAGGATGGTGTAGCAAGAGTGCCACTGTATAATTTCAGGCCATTGAGATATTGCACCTGAAAAATTTAAGTTTGAGCTGTAATAACTTTTGAATAAAATGCCCTTCATCAGTGGGAGTACCCTTGTTTTATTCAGGATAATAATCCCTATAATAGGTATTTTTTTTTACATATTAAGCATTATTATCCCTTTTAAATAAGATGATACACAGAAAGCATCTCATTTGCATGTCTCTGCCCAGAAGCACCGCTGCCATGGACGCAATGGTCCTTGTTCCTCAAACTAAGGAAGTCCAGTTCTGGAGCAAACCAAATGCACCATAGTGGGGGGGAGTTAAAATTCCCAATGAATTAAATTTATCTTTGAACTCCCTTTAATGCTAAAGAGTTCCCAATGAGTCCTGAAATCAAGGGTTAAATCTCCATTTAAATCAGTGAGAATTTGCGAAATTTTCATTTCAACCCTATAATACAGTTGGTTTGCTCCAGAATTGCAACTCTTTAGCTTAATAAATAGGGATAATGAGGATTTAGCTTCTAAAGAATCTTATGGGAAAAAAACAAAAGTGTACCAATTCTGGGGTAAACCAAAGACAATTTACACTGATTTAAACTGGACATTTAAATAATTGGTATTTTTTGGAATGTTTATTGTTGCAGATAGTTTGCTCCAGAATCACTGCAGTTGTATTTTGTGCATGAAGCAAATAGATACATTTGACTATTTGTCTCTTCTATATAAACATTTAAAGGGATAGTAATGTTTCATAATAAAGGCAGCTCTAATTAATCACCATAGTATTTGGACTTTGGAGAGTGTTATTTCAATTCTGTCAGAGTTGTAGTTCAAGAGTAATTCAATGACAAAGTATCCCCCTCCCGCCCCTTTTACTGATGTAACACTGTTCAGCCAGATCAGAAGGGAGGTGCCCACGTAGATTGCAGAGAGGGACAATCTTCAATTAAGATAAGGGAAAAACCTGAAAAACTTGTCAAGGGGGGCAGGGCCTTCATTGTTCTCATAGGAAGAAGATTGTCCCCTGCTGTTATCTGTCTGGTCTATGGACCAGATTCCACATCTGAGGTGAGCAGTGTTACACTAGGTAAAAGGGGCGGGAGGGGAAACTTTATCCTTCAATTACTCTTGAACTACAACTCTGACAGTATTGAAATAGCACTCTCTATGGCTCAAATACTATGAATATTAATTGGAGCTGCTGTTTTTGTGAAACATTACTGTCCCTTTAAGTGAATCTGGTTCACTGTCAGGGGTCATTGCTACCTCCTCAACCAACCACCCCTGCCACGATTTAAAAAAATAAAATAAAATAGCCTCTGGTTTAGTAGGATCCAACAGCTTACAAAATAAAACATCAGACTTCATGGTGGGGCATCAGGACCCCTCCTGATACTGCCCAGCTATTTCCCAGCCAATCGGGCTGGTAGATCAATAGTGGCAATGCAGGGGAGTAAGAGAGTTCCCTTGCTTCCATTCTACCTGGAGCACACGGGTAGTAGTGGACGGGATCTCCAAACCCTGTCACGTCAATGAGGGAAAGATTTTCACATTAACGTGAAAGAGCAGCCACTCCCCTGACAGTGACCCAGACATGAAAGGGTTTCTCGATCCCGCCCACTCCTACCCAGGAGCACTGGGTAGAATGGAAGCAAGGGAGCTCTCTTGCTGAATCCACTGGGAGATCATCAACTGAGGAGCATTCAGAGATGGTAGTATTCTATGCAGGACCAGGAGTACAACTCAGGTGCTCTAAATATGGCACCCAAGGCCTCCTTAGCCCCACCTATTGCCACCCCCCTGCTCCTCTAAGGATCCCACACATCATCTCATCCACTACTGCTAACCACAGAAAATGCCTTTAGCCTACAACATACAAGCACAAGACTTCTCTGGCAGCCAACAGATTAGATAATAGCCAGTTAAAGGGATAGTAATACTTAAAATGTAAAAAAATATGTTGTAGGGTTTATCCCCCTGAGTAAAACAAGAGTACTCCCACTGCTGAAAGGTGTTTCATTCAAAAGTTATTAATTTTCAAAGTTGAATTTTTTAGGTGCAATATCACAGTGGCCTGAAATTGTACAGTGGCGCTGTTGCTACACCATCCTATGGAGATTTATGGTCAATTGACCAGAGCTGTCCATAGTATGGTGTAGCAACAGCACCACTGTACAATTTCAGGCCACTGTGATATTGCACCTAAAAAATTCAACTTTGAAAATTAATAACTTTTGAATGAAACACCTTTCAGCAGTGGGAGTACTCTTGTTTTACTCAGGGGGATAAACCCTACAACATATTTTTTTTTTACATTTTAAGTATTACTATCCCTTTAAGGGGGTATGTAAGCTCATGATAAGCCATAAGCAAGGGCAATGAGACTGCCTGGGCCACACTCCCAACTCATGCCAGCAACAAGGAACTCTAGGCAACTGCCCACTCTGCCTAATGGGAAATTCGTCCTTGAGTCTAAGTCCAGGCATGCCCATAAAAGATGAACCTTTGACTAGTAGCCCTTGACCACCTCAAAAATCTTCTTCTTTGGTTGTTACCTGTGCGTCCAGCTCCATGATATGAGCTACTTTGTTCCAGCCGAATCCAACAAACCTACGGTCATACTCCGGACAGTCCCGTCTGACCACTACGTACGGTTCAAAATCTGCCTCCCATTCAACCCGGTAAGGGGTAGTGGCTGTTCGCCATTTGGCAAAGTTAGTTGGAGCGTGTCCTTTTGTCCATACGTGATATCTGCCAGAGGGATTGTAGTGATGTTATCACAAATGAAAACAAAGAAATATAATACTATAGATAGTGGCAAACACAACAAATCTATGCTGTGAATTATAAAATTATCCATCTGTTAATGTATAACAGTATATAAAAATATCTACCTAGTAACACATACAGTTATCAGCCTTTTGATTTATAACACTATATAATGATTCAAAACCCTTCTTCCTATAACCCTAGCTATAGATTTACAAAATGTTCCATTGATTTATAAAACAATGTATCCAGTGACTTACAAAAGTGTCTGTAAAGTGATTTATACAATTGTCAGTCTGTTGACTTATAACACTATCTAATGATTTAATTATCTACCTACAACATAATATATCAACAAATATATCAAAAATCTAGCAACATATAAAAGTATCCATTTGTTGACTTCTAAAGCTATATATGGATTTTTATAAATTATTGAACTATAACATTATCTATCTACATATATAAAAGAAGACTTCTGTGTGCCTGGCAAACACACCCAGGGGCGGCATTAAGGAGGAGTTACTGCTGCCATTGGGTGATTCAATCATTCAGGGAGCTGACCCGCCCTCACTCTCCAGCCCGCCCACCACTATACAACTGAGCAAAAAAACAAAATGGCTGCCACTTGCAGCTACACCACACACACACACACACTTACAGCTCAGGAAGAGGGGATAGGTCGCTGCTGTAGTATCCTCGCACCCCCAAGGTACACAACTGATGCATCCCACTACCGTTCACTATTCTGACTCTGTTCCTGCTGCCTTGCTTTCTCTCTCCGGCCACCTTGCTTACTTTATTAACTGCATCTGTTCCTCTGTATGTGTCTCCTCTCCACCCACCTCGCATATTTTCTTATCTGTCCCCTCGCATTTTACTTCACGTTATTGTTGTCTCAATATGTCGCCTGGTTCAAAAAGTCAACTTTAAGCTTTGAGGCAGCTGTCTGTCTGAATGTATTGCAGGCAGAACAATGGTTACAGCCCAGTATCAAGCACACAACAAACGCCCTGACTACATCACTCACCTCGCTTCTGTCCCCCTTCTCCATCATATGCCTCTGTGTCTCCACTTCTCCATCATACATCTCTGTCTGTCCCCCTTCTCCATCATACGCCTCTGTGTCTCCACTTCTCCATCATACATCTCTGTCTGTCCCCCTTCTCCATCATACGCCTCTGTCTCTTCCCTTCTCCATCATACACCTCTGTCTGTTCCACTTCTCCATCATACGTCTCTGTCTGCCCCCCTTCTCCATCATACACCTCTGTCTGTTCCACTTCTCCATCATACGCCTCTGTCTGTTCCCTTCTCCATCATACACCTCTGTCTGTTCCACTTCTCCATCATACGTCTCTGTCTGCCCCCCTTCTCCATCATACACCTCTGTCTGTTCCACTTCTCCATCATACGTCTCTGTCTGCCCCCCTTCTCCATCATACACCTCTGTCTGTTCCACTTCTCCATCATACGTCTCTGTCTGCCCCCCTTCTCCATCATACGTCTCTGTCTGTTCCCCTTCTCCATCATACGTCTCTGTCTGCCCCCCTTCTCCATCATACGTCTCTGTCTGTCCCCTTCTCCATCATACACCTGTGTCTGTTCCCTTCTCCATCATACACCTGTGTCTGTCCCCCTTCTCCATATATATGGGATGTGTGTGTCTGTCTACGGGGACACTATGGCAGTTCAAGTCACCTGGGGGGGGGGAAGGACGGCTAAAACAGAACGTGATCACATGCATTTTACAGAACTTTCATAAACAGACGGGCAATGCCGTCCCACACTGCTAGTATATATATATATATATGTGAAAAGGTTTCAATGTGCAATTCCCATTTTCCTCAGGACAAAGAAAGAACACCCTATCCCCTTCTATAGATAACTAATAAAACAAAAAAACAGCCAAATGCAGTAGTTCTACGTCACTGATGACGTAATCATTCGTACCCGAACTGTCAATCAATAGCGTATTTACATAACCATTCATTGTGTATATACAAGAATAAAATTAGCGTATAGACCAAGATGTATTTATGTCACCATACAGAGTGAAGTGCAATTATGTAGAAATTCCAAAGTATTCCACAGCGGATCCCTCAGTTCATATACATCACACTTTTCTCATAGAGACTCAGAACAATGCGATTATTTAGTAAAATAACCATCCTCTCTTACTTAAAGGGATAGTAATGTTTCACAATAAAAGCAGCTCTAATTAATCATCATAGTATTTGGACTTTGGAGAGTGTTATTTCAATTAGGTCAGAGTTGTAGTTCAAGAGTAATTCAATGACAAAGTATCCCCCTCCCGCCCCTTTTACCTAGTGTAACACTGTACAGCCAGAGCAGAAGGGAGGTGCCCAGGTAGACTGCAGAGAGGGACAATCTTCAATTAAGATAAGGGAAAAAGTTGAAAAACTTGTCAAGGGGGGCAGGGCTTTCATTGTTCTCATAGGAAGAAGATTGTACCCTTCTGTTATCTGTCTGGTCTATGGACTGCATTCCACATCTGAGAAGAGATGGCTTACACTAGGTAAAAGGGGCGGGAGGGGGAAACTTTGCTTGTGAATATCTCTCAAACCATAAAGGTTTGAGAGATAAGACTTATATCGTTCTTCATGTTTTTTTAATGCCAACAAAATAAAATAAAGATAAAACGAAGTATTACTATCCCTTTAATCAAAGCAGGACTCCCGCATGTTGCAAAGCATGTTACGCTTTCACTAGAATCAGAGTTTAGACAGAGGGAGGACCAGTGGTTTAGACATAGAGCACACCATCGGGGTGTATAGCAAAAAATACACTCATAAAGAAACCGGTGCTGAGTATCATAACTGTATAACATAAACATAGCGTTTAAAAGGACAAAGCATATATTATTCAACTTATGAACCCGCATTGGCTAAAACTGTGTTCAATCAACATATACTGTTAGGAACACGCGTGACAAAATAGGCAGACGGACACCCTGAAGTTAAGTTATCCAGGTGTCTAAGTCCAATAGAAATGCCGACAATATTGACAACCCATGAGCTCAGAAGTTATCCAAGCACGTGAGTAAGTCTATTCAGAGAATGTGGATCTGTCAAAAAGCCCAAGACAGGAACCTCAACGGGGGTGATATCCTGACCACTCACAGTCCACACTGAAGCAGTTGGCATGAACAACATTGTTGCAAGAAACCAATAGGGGAAGCAACTGACCCCTTAGTGACCGGCCGCACGCACATGCGGCCGGCACTTAATGCCCGCCAAACTTTTTTTTTTCATTTTATTAAATTACTTCTGGGACGTACATGTACGTCTTCTGTCCACCTGGGACATCCGCTCGGGACGTACATGTACGTCCTCTGTCCACCTGGGACATCCCCTCGGGACGTACATGTAAGTCCTCGGGCGGTAAGGGGTCAATTGGTTATGAGCAATCACATCGGAACACACAGACTAGACAGAAGTACTGAATAGTAACCACTAGGTGTCCTTACTACACGAAAACAGCGCATATACTTGTTGCATATATGCAGTACATCCTGACCGATATAGAATTAAGTATTGGTTAACTCTAATAAAAGCAAGAAATATATATCTGTTCATTGAGGCCATGGGACGAGACTGTATTCAGGGTATAGATCCAATAGGTTTCCCTTCGTAGTAAAGCAGTGTCCCTGTTTTCTCCTCAGTGGTGGTACGTGGTCAATAAGCATAGTTTTAATACTGGCCAAAGTTGTCCTTTCTCCAGCCAGTGTCGTGCTACAGGTTTATCTGAATATTTTTTCTCAAAGGCTTGTCTGATTGTGCTCCTGTGATTGACCATCCTCTCACGAAACGTAGTGCTGGTTTTGCCTGCATAACAAAGTCCACAAGGACACATAATTAAATATATGATAAACTCCGTAGTACATGTGAGTCTTTATTTTCCGATTCGTATGAGGATGTCTAAAGGTGTCACCTGTAATCACTGTGTTACATGTCACACAGCTCAAACATCTAATACATCCAAGGTTTAGTTTAGGCATCCATTTAGATTTGTCATCACTGTTAATGGAATCAGTCTTAAAGGGATAGTAATACTTTATTATTACTATCCCCCATGCTGTACATATTTTTAAAATAATGTAATAGCCCTCAGGTTCATCTCTCAAACCATAAAGGTTTGAGAGATAACCGAAGGCAAAGTGTCCCCTCCCTTCCCCTTCCCTGAAGTCAGCGTTGTGCTGACTGCAGGGATATCTGGTCTGACTTTAAAGGGATAGTAATACTTCGTTTTAACTTTATTTTATTTTGTAGGCATTAAAAAAACATGAAGAATGATATCAGTCTTATCTCTCAAACCTTTATGGTTTGAGAGATATTCACAAGCAAAGTGTCCCCTCCCGCCCCTTTTACCTAGTGTAAGCCATATCTTCTCAGATGTGGAATCCAGTCCATAGACCAGACAGATAACAGCAGGGGACAATCTTCTTCCTATGAAAACAATGAAAGTCCTGCCCCCCTTGACAGGTTTTTCAGGTTTTTCCCTTATCTTAATTGAAGACTGTCCCTCTCTGCAGTCTACCTGGGCACCTCCCTTCTGATCTGGCTGACCAGTGTTACATCAGTAAAAGGGGTGGGAGAGGGATACTTTATCATTGAATTACTCTGGAACTACAACTCTGACAGAATTGAAATAACACTCTCCAAAGTCAAAACACTATGATGATTAATTAGAGCTGCTTTTATTATGAAACATTACTATCCCTTTAATCATGCTGCTCTGCAGCAGAGCCGTGACCACGTTAGTGAAAAATAATTAATTCACTGAAACGGTCTTCTGCGTGTGCCTGCAAACCAAGCACAAACCAAGCACATGTAGAAGACCATTTCAGTGAAATAATTCTTTGTAACTAACTTGATCTCGGCTCAGCTGCAGAGCCGCAAGCCTGTTGTATGACAGACTTCCCCTGCAGTCAGTACAAAGCTGACTTGAGGGGAGGGAGGGGGGAACTTTGCCTTTGTGGTCTGAGAGATGAACCTGGGGGCTATTAACTTATTTTACAAATATCTACAATATGGGAGATAGTAATAATAAAGTATCACTATCACTTTAATTCTCTCTCTGTCAGTTCTCATGAGTATTTCCCTTAATCCCTTGCCTCTCCTAAAGGCTATATATGGAGGTTTGTTGTTAAAGAAAGGGAGTGTATTATCTGTAGGGATAATAGACCAATATTTTCTAATTGCTTTTCCTATTTTAGGTCCTGTAGAGGAGTGGTCACACACAAATGCTAAACGGTCATCTTTAAGTTTTTCTTTCAAGTTATTCAAGAGGTCCTCCTGTCTGATTTCTTTACATCTGGATAGCTGTTGATCAGTAAGTCCTTTGGGATAAACCTCTTTCCTGAACTTGTTACACACATCTCCTCAAGTTGGTTAGCATCATTCTTGGGGTCTGTATTGTCTCACATAACCCTGAGGAATTGTGAGAAAGGGATGCCCTTAATTTGTGAGGGAGGATGATCACTCCCTGCTAGCAAGATAAGAGTTCCTGTCAGTAGGTTTAGTAAATAAGATGGAGCAGATTTTTGAGCCTTCAACATACAGTCTAACATCCAAGAATTCTATACTCTGAGTACTGCAGTTCATCTTAAACCATACAGGCCTCTACAGGTTGTTTAGTTGACTGTGCCATGCAATCAGCTCCTCCCTAATCCCCTCCCATAGCAGCAGCAAGTCATCAATATAGTGTTTGTAAAAGGTGATATTGGGGTTTTGTAAGTGTCGCAGTTCATATGCCCACATAAACAAATTTGCATATGTAGGGGCCACATTAGAGCCCATTGCAGCAGGGGTGGACTGACAGGACCCAGGGCCCCTGGTCCAAAAAGAGGTCTGGGCCCCCTGCAGAAATCTCCACATTGCCCCTTCCACAATGCCCCCATCTCCACATTGCCCCTTCCACAATGCCCCCTTCATCTCCACATTGCCCCTTCCACAATGCCCCTTCATCTCCCCATTGCCCCTTCCACAATGCCCCCATCTCCACATTGCCCCTTCCACAATGTCCCCTTCATCTCCACATTGCCCCTTCCACAATTTCCCTTCATCTCCACATTTCCCCTTCCACAATGCCCCCTTCATCTCCACAATGACCCCTCCATCTCCATATTTCCCCTTCCACAACGCCCCCATATCTACATCGCCCCTTCATCTCCGCATCGCCCCTTCCACCATGCCCCTTCATCTCCACACTGCCCCTACCTCCAGTCCCTGGTGGTCTAGCGGCGTGGCTTAATACTGTGCAAAGTCCCGCGTGCCTCTAGTAATGCAGAGGCTGAGAGATGATGTCATCTGCCAGCGCTCTGTATTACTAGAACGGCGCGCCGGCGGCCGTAGTTGGAAAGCAGCTGAGCAGCGCTACAGATGGGCCCCTAAGTGGCAGGCGGACACAATATATTAAAATTATAATTGCTGGAAGCGGCGGCGGGCGCCCTTTGGTCCTGGGCCCTCGGTCCGTGACCGAATGCCCGTATGGTCAGTCCGCCCCTGCATTGCAGAGCCAATCAACTGTAAATAAAACTTCTTTTCATACCTGAAGTAGTTATGAGTCTACAGCTGTCATGTTGTGACTCTATAAGTGCTTCCCTAACAGCCTGTATACCTTCTCCATGAGGAATATATATATATATATATATATATATATATATATATATATATATATATATATATATATATGTGTGTCTGCATGGTCATGTGTGCATGTGTGTACATATGTGTGTTTGTGTGTGCATGTCTGTACATATATGTGTCTTTGTGTGCATCTGTAGGTCTGTGTGTAAGTGTCAGTTTGTACCACTGTGCAATTTTCAAATAAAGGGGACTGTACCCTCTGAATCCCCGAGGGGGTATGATACACACTGCAAAGCAAAGCATTGAGCACCCATCTGGCAAACAAAGGGTTAAATGTGATCCTGGCTTTGTACAGGAAAGGAAAACCATGATCTTCACATCCAAACCTCTTATTTCTCTCTATTTATCTATGGGTTTGGCGCTGCCTGTACTAAATACCATTAGGCCTTGGCATTTATCTAACCTTTATAGGCCACGCAGACGTTTGTCTGCCTCCCACCATCATGATTATAGGTACCAGAGGCTCATGTATTAAGGTGAACTCGATTATTTCTAGAGTAAATCAACTGTACCACACGGAACAAACAGAACTGGATTTATATCTCAGGCACCCCTAGGAACGGCACTCTAGGCACTTTTAGCTCCACCCACCGCCACAGCCACATTCATCAAATGACCCCGCCCCCAGTCCCATCCACTGTTTTCTTGGCACATAAAATAATCTTGGTCTATAGCAAGAAAGGGCAAAAAAACTTGAACCCCTTAGTTGCTTTGCAATGCATTGGCGACCTCTCTAGCATCCAAGTGGTTAAATAATAGCCTGTAAACTGGTTCAGGGATGTGGACAGTGTTCTGGCCACACCCACATTCAGAATGTGGGTGTGGCATTCATACCTTAAGCACCGCCCCCCAAGGAAATGTGGCTCTCTAGGCAGTTGCCTTCTCTGTCTATTGGGAAATCCGGTCATAGGAACAAATAAAAGTTCCCCAAATTGTAATAGGCTCATTTATATCAATGGGGATTTTCATTTCTGCCCTTTGGTGTGGTGCAGAGTAGCTCCAGTGGCACTTAGTACATCAGCATTGTTAAGTTCTTTCATTTTCTGTGCAATACAAATAATGTTATTTTTCTTAATTTTGTCTTAACCTTCCTATTCTGTCTCTGTTAAGGGCCAGCTGGCTGGTAAAAGGAGACAGTTAAACCGTAATTTGTATCAGATTTGCGAGCAGAGACTTGCTGAGATCTGTTCTGACATCCTGGCTGTACATCAAGGTCTGGGAAGGTAGACATCAGCACTGTCACCTGTTCCCTGCTGAGCCATATATACACCTCTGCTAATTACATGCAGTGCGGCTTGGAAACAAGACAGACTGCAGAGACATTACCCAGCTATCCTACAGTCTGATGAAACCAGGAAGGACCAAGGGTTGTTACAGTATCTTTGATGCTAGGCAGCAATAGGTTGGAGACCTTTCTGGCATCCAAAGGGTTAATCAAAGACTTTTAAGCTTTCTGCACCACATCGACAGGAGGAAACATATTTGGAAGGAATCTTTGAGAATCATTTCTCGCGAGCCAAGATAAAATCACGGCAGCTGCTCCAAGTTTGTGACGCTCCAATTATTTTTCCGAAGGCTAAAGTATTTTAATCCCATCGCTCAAAAATGGTTTGAAAGGAAGCAAATGCTTAAAAACAAGTTGATCCCTTATTAATAACAGTAACAGACATATTGTAAAACATTCAGCTGCTTCATAATTCTCTCGGTGCTGAAATTTGAAGACTACCTTTACACAGCTAAATAAGTCAAAAAAAATGTCAATGACACTCAGAGAATGCTGCTGTTGTCTGATTGGTTCCTGAGGTAGGCATGCAGAAGGAGTGTGAGAAAGCACCAATCAGAGTACAGGTGCTTTTTATGCGTGTCAGTGGCTTAAAGTGGACCTATCAACTTGAATTTTATTTACATATTTGAAAACTTAATTCCAAACTGCCTATGTGACATGTCATGTTAACCAAAATTCCAACAGATGTATAGTTTAAGAGATAAGATAGTCACACTTTCATTTTTGGGAAAAGTGAAAGCAAAAATGCCCTGGTACAGTGCAGAGCTTCATTAGAGTACGAAAAGTCAATGAAAAGGCGCCATTAGCATATGAAACTGCACTGAAAAGCATAATTAGCATATGTAATGTCACTGGTACTTCGCGAGTACCACAATTAGAATAAATTAGCATATGGTAACAAGTATAAATATCTCCTAAACTGTACATTTGCGGGTCATTTGTTTGACATGACTCATAGGCAGTTTTTAATGCCGTTTTCAAACATGCAAATTTAAATTAAGGTGAAAGTTCCACTTTAAATCATCCTTCTGCTTTAATCATCCACAATCTTGACTGTTTTCACATGGGGAATGACTATGAGGTCATCTTAAACATTTTACATGGGCACTGTTTGAGGTTGCAATGCTCACGTCCTATGAAACTCCAATGAATGGTGACCCACATGGGAATCAGCTAATGATGTTAGCTTGTGCTCATGTGGGGCTGCCAGTCCGACACCCCTTTCTGTGTCAAAAAATGAGAATGGAAGAACACGGGCTGCAGAACTGCAGCAGGAGGCAGCTACAGTACCGGCACGCATGTGAATGAACCCCACGGAGCAAAATGCAGTTAGGCGACAGGGCTAGGAAGGAAGTAGATAGACCGGAAGCAGAGAGGCTGTATGGGAGGTGTGAGCAGGATACTACGGGCTGCAGGGCTTCCCATCCACAGCCATATTGGTAAAGAAGCATGAGCAAGGAGTTCCCCACCCAAATGAGGGCTTCGTTGACAGTACTGGGCCTAGGGTCTGATGGCAGGGAGTATTTGGTGGTGGTGTTGATTGGCCTCGTTGGTGGTCATTGGTGGTTGTCACAACAAGGTTGGGTGATTGCTGGATGAAGCATGGAGGTAACTGATGGTACAGTATCATGATTCTTGGTCCTGGTCCTAAGAGTCAAGGGGTATGGTTGTTGGGATAACATTTGCCACATTCAAATAGTTAGGGGTTGGATGGTGGCATGGCCCGCAGCCAAGTAGCGTTACAAATGTGTGCTTCAATCATCCACAATCTTGACTGCTTTCACACTTGGAATGACTATGAGGCCACCGTAAACATTTTACATGAGCACTGTTTGAGGTTGCAATGCTCACGTCCTATGAAACTCCAATGAATGGTGACCCACATGGGAATCAGCTAATGATGTTGGCTTGTGCTCATGTGGGGCTGCCAGTCCGACACCCCCTTTCTGCGTCAAAAAATGTGAATAGAAGAACACGGGCTGCAGAACTGTAGCAGGAGGCAGCTACAGTACCGGCCCACATGTGAATGAACACCACAGAGCAAAATGCAGTTAGGCGACGGGGCTTGACAGGGCTAGGAAGTAAGTAGATAGACAGGAAGCAGAGAGGCTGTATGGGAGGTGTGAGCAGGATACTACGAGCTGCAGGGCTTCCCATCCACAGCCATACTGGAAGAGAAGCATGAGCGAGGAGTTCCCTGTCCAAATGAGGGCTTCGATGACAGTACTGGGCCTAGGGTCTGGTGGCAGGGAGTATTTGGTGGTGGTGTTGATTGGCCTCGTTGGTGGCCCATGGTGGTTGTCACAACAAGGTTGGGTGATTGCTGGATGAAGCATGGAGGTAACTGATGGTACAGTATCATGACTCTTGGTCCTGGTCCTAAGAATCAAGGGGTACGGCTGTTGGGATAACATTTGCCACATTCAAATAGTTGGGGGTTGGATGGTGCCATGGCCCACAGCCAAGTAGCGTTACAAATGTGTGCTTCAATCATCCACAATCTTGACTGTTTTCACACAGGGAATGACTATGAGGCCACCGTAAACATTTTACATGGGCACTGTTTGAGGTTGCAATGCTCATGTCCTATGAAACTCCAATGAATGGTGACTCACATGGGAATCAGCTAATGATGTTGTCTTGTGCTCATGTGGGGCTGCCAGTCTGACACCCCTTTCTGTGTCAAAAAATGCCTTCTTTTGGATCAACGATGGTAAACAGGAATAGGAAAAGGTTGAACTAGATGGAAGCAAGTCTTTTTTCAACCTAAATTACTATGTTACTATGAATGGAAGAACACGGGCTGCAGAACTGTAGCAGGAGGCAGCTACAGTACCAGCACGCATGCGAATGAACACCACTGAGCAAAATGCAGTTAGGCGACGTGGCTTGACAGGGCTAGGAAGGAAGTAGATACACCGGAAGCAGAGGGGCTGTATGGGAGGTGTGAGCAGGATACTACGGGTTGCAAGGCTTCCCGTCCACAGCCATATTGGAAGAGAAGCTTGAGCAAGGAGTTCCCCACCCAAATGAGGGCTTTGTTGACAATACTGGGCCTAGGGTCTGATGACAGGGAATATTTGGGGGTGGTGTTGATTGGCCTCGTTGGTGGCCATTGGTGGTTGTCACAACAAGGTTGGGTGCTTGCTGGATGAAGCATGGAGGTAACTGATGGTACAGTATCATGACTCTTGGTCCTGGTCCTAAGAGTCAAGGGGTACGGCTGTTGGAATAACATTTGCCACATTCAAATAGTTAGGGGTTGGATGGTGGCATGGCCCACAGCCAAGTAGCGTTAGAAATGTGTGGGCAATCACTGTACAGTTATAGTCAGTAATTTTTACATCTGGTTATTTATTTAAGTTGTTATGGTTATGTAAATAAAATGTTAATTTCTTTTATTGTATTTATAATAAAATTGATGTGGCTTTTTCACTCCATCCCAGGTGTCTGTGGTTAATTGGAGGGGGGGTTATAAGGGGTTAGGTGGATGACTTGACAATGCCCTGGTCAAGAGCCCTAAGGATTAAAAAGTCGAAATTAATGCCAGTAAGACTAGAACCAAGAAAATAACAGCTAAAATACATTTGGCAGAAAGCACATTTCTTAAACCCTGAACTGTCTGGCACTTTCTAAAACCATGGTCACTTTTTCAGTGCTGTTTTGAAACAGTTATTAACTGAGAAAAATGATGTGCAAATTCAGAAAGATTATGCTCAATCCCCTATTTATTTGGTGTGGAATACATTTTGTGATTGTTCTAGTCTTGTTCATGCCACTATTTACTGATTCTAGTTCCAGAAGTGAATTTCGTGCACATCTCCATGCAACAGACAATCGGCTTCAATAGTTGTAAACCTACCTTCTTCAGATCCACGGAAGCATTTTCAGATAGTAAAATGCCACATTCCAGCTACATAATAAAACAAAGTTCCAATGCAAAAACATGGTATGCGGTTATACCTGACTATTATATAAAGAACACCAAGGGTGCTATAGTCTTCTTTTAACTCCCTGAGTGCCAGAGTGGGATCCAGTGCATGGCGAAGCAATGCTTTAGATACCCCTTCTGAACTCAAAGGGTTAACTAAATGAAGAAACATTTAATCCCTATTCAACCCCTTGGATATCAGAGAGAACCCCAATGTACTACTACACATTCACTGGGTTATCAACAATTAATGATGTTATGTGATACAGATTTCTGGACCTGTCACCTTAATTCAAGTTTGCATATTTGAAAGCTTCATTAAAAACTGCCAATGTGTCACGTTATCCAAAACGTCCAGCAAATGTACAGTTAAGAAGAAATTAATAGTTGTTACTGTATGCTAATGTATGTTAATTGTGATAAATGCTACGTATCAGTGATGTTTCATATGCTAATTAAGCTTTTCAGTGAATTTTTATGTGCTAATGAAGCCCTTTCAGCTATGTTATGTATGCTAATGGAAGTTTTACATGACATTTCATATACTAATTAAGCATTGTGCTGCACCAGGAAACTTTCACTTTTCCCAGAAATAAAACCGTGAATATTTCATAAACTATACATTTGCTGGACCTTTGGTAAACATGACAGGCAGTCCTGAATGATGTTTTCAAACATGTAAGAAAAATTCAAGCCTGCAAAGATCTTGTGGAGAATAGTGTTCTAGATGTCATGTTCTAGATCAGTGGTTCTCAAACCATGCCCTCAGTGGCCACTAACAGGCCAGGATTTGAGGATTTCCTTGTTAGAGCACAGGTGAGTTACTCAATTTAATGAACCTCTGATCAACACACCTGCGCTCCAGCAGGGAAATTCCTAAGTCCTGGCCTGTAAGTTGGCCCTGAGGGCATTTGTTGAGAAACGCTGTTCTAGATGTCGTGTTTTAGATGTCTTTACCTGAAAGTGAACAGAGTCCCCATATCCAACATGGACAGCAGTTCTGCTTTAGATTTGGGGAAGGACAGTCGATAGCGGAGAGTCTCAAAGGCCGGGATGATCAAAGCCTTTTTGGTGGTTTTCATGTCCAGCTGGATAACAGACTTCCTAAAAAAATGAGAACAAGGAAGAAAGATTAATGTGCAGGATAAATGCAGAGAAAAGTTAAAGGGATATTAATGTTTCACAATAAAAGCAGCTCCAATTAATCTTCATAGCATTTGGGCCATGGAGAGTGTCATATCAATACTGTCAGAGTTGTAGTTGAAGAGTAATTGAATGATAAAGTATCCCCCTGCCGCTCCTTTTACTGATGTAACACTGCTCAACCCAGAGCAGCAAGACTGTCCAGATGGATTGCAGAGAGGGACAATCTTCAGTGAACATAAGGAAAAACCTGTCAAGGGGGGCAGGGTTTTCCTTATGATCACAGTAAGAAGATTGTCCCTTGCTGTGATCTGTCTGGGCAAGAGACCAGATTCCACATCTGAGGGGAGGTGGTTTACACTAGGAAAAAGGGGCGGGAGGAGGATACTTTATCATTCAATTACTCTTGAACAACACCTCTGACAGAATTGAAATAACACTCTCCATGGCCCAAATACTATGAAGATTAATTGGAGCTGCTGTTTTTTGAGAAACATTACTATCCCTTTAAATGAACAAGGTTGATCTTTACTAAACATTAGTCACCTAAAGCCTTCAGGACCAGAGGGATGTGCAGTGGTTTGTGATGCAATGCGGTGCTCGAGGATTTACATAAAATATTTATTCTGTAGAGCTCTAGAATGTTTACATTTATTGTTCTTTCTCTGTGTAATCTACATAATTTTTTTCCTCATAAAAAAGCATTATTGTTCATTTAAAATGCTTGATGTCCTAGCAAAAGCTGAGAAACCTTGAGGCAAGAGGAGGGCGATCTGTAGACCTCTTGCTCCTTTTTGGGCTACAGTTGGCATCATCTTCCTCTGGCTATTGCTTTGTAATGCTTTGTCCACTCCTGCGGCACCTAAATTGTTAAATGAGAAGAAGATTCCCCATTTGGATAAAAAATACTTTATAAAATTCTACTGAGCCAACTTTCCAAGTGCTAGGGGTTTTACACACGATGATAAGAAGGATATAGCTCAGACATGTCAAATTCAAATACAGGTGAGGGCCGCAACATTGTCAGCTATGGTCTGTGTGTTTATATATTCTGTTTCTCGTTCCCTGTCTGCCCCATGGTGCCAACTGGTGGAAAGCAGCAAATCAGGGGGGATCAGTGGCAGGCAGAGAGTCGGGGCGGCGAGTTTCACAGGAGGGGCAGGGGCAGCCTACTTCTGTGAAAATCGCTGCAGTGATCCAGTGGGTCCCCAAACTTCACAGTGCACCAATCGTTCGAGCAACATACATCTCAAATGAGAGGGAGATTGTAGAAACAGAACTCTCACGAGTTTTCCAAGTTTAAGTCAACTGCTATTTAATACGATCCTTAAAGGGATAGTAATACTTCGTTTTAACTGTATTTTATTTTATAGGCATTAAAAAAACATGAAGAACGATATAAGTCTTATCTCTCAAACCTTTATGGTTTAAGAGATATTCACAAGCAAAGCTTCCCCCTCCCGCCCCTTTTTCCTAGTTTAAGTCATCTCTTCTCAGATGTGAATCAGGTTGTAAGACCAGACAGATAACAGAAGGGGACAATCTTCTTTGTATGAAAACAATGAAAGCCCTTCCTCCCTTGACAAGTTTTTCAGCTTTTTCCCTTATCTTAATTGAAGATTGTCCCTCTCTGCAGTCTACCTGGGCACCTCCCTTCTGATCTGGTTGAACAGGGGTGGGGGATACTTTGCTTGTGAATATCTCTTAAACCATAAAGGTTTGAGAGATAAGACTTATATCGTTCTTCATGTTTTTTTTAATGCCTACAAAATAAAATAAAGATAAAACGAAGTATTACTATCCCTTTAAAGGGACATACTTACCAAGTGCCCCTCTTTAGGAAGGACAGTCCCACTTTGAGACCCAAATCCCTCTGCCCTCTTTCCGACCCTGTTGTCCCTGGTGTGTATATAAGTGTATCGCATTGCTCCACAGCAATAAAACTCACAGTAATGTTTGTTTAAAGTCATTATATGTGTTTATAAATTAGTCTGTGTTAATAAAATACTTTGGCGTTGCTCTAGATAATTTAATAAGTTGCACAAAGAGGTGTCAGTAGGTCATGAAATCACCTATAAATTCTTGGATATGCCCCCACCCACCTGCCACACCACCAGCCACACCCCCTAAAACAAAAGTGTCCCTCTTTGGTCATTTGAAATGTTGGGAGGTATGCTGGGATCTTTATCAAGACAATCTCATAATGCACCCCACATCCCTTAAAAATAAAGACAGAGTCAATGAATGCATAAAACATCTAAAAATAATATGTGAAACAATCACCATATGCAACGTGCCCACACACCATTTACATATGGATAATAGGGCGACCATGTAACACTCCACCAGTATGCATATGGCTAATAAGGCGGCATTGTAACACCTCACCATTTATCTAAATGTGGCTTTAACCCCTTGAAGCTGGGCTGCAAGGCACTTAAAAAGTTTCTCTCTATGGAGAGCCTCATACTGCTGGGATGAAGGCCGCACATTTTTGACCTACAGGCCGGATGTATGACATGCCTGATCTAGAACATAACAAAGAGATTGGAGCGTTTCCTGTGTTGAGTTCAATCAAGACAAGTGCAACTCCATGCAGGGGCGGATTGTAGTGGAATACCAGCCCGGGGGACTTTTTTTTTTAACTGGCCCACTAGCCAGTATATATATATATATATATATATATATATATATATATATATATTTCATGTCCCCTGCTCTGGCATTCGTGGGGTTAATTAGGTTCATGTTAAAAAATAAAAAGGCAATGTAAAGATAATATAGACAATGTTCAGGTTTCCATATTCAATTCTTCGGTACCTAGGAGTTAATTAAGTTTATGCAGTTTACAAAAATGGGATTCCCTCCCCTTTGGCATTCACAAGGTTGAATAAGTGCAAGCTGAAAAAAATTGTGCTGTATTAATATATTTTGTACACAGCGAGGACTGTCACGGAGAGATCCTGTGCCGGTAGCAGCACAGACATCTCCTCCAAAATATTGCGGCCGACCAACGGAGATCCTCTGATCTCCCCAACCGGCCCACGAACCAGCGGCAATCCGTCTATGCCTCCATGTACTGGTTAACCCTTGAGTGCCAGCGGGGTATACAACGCATTGCTCTACTTATCCCTCTGGCACTCAAACGGTTAACAGAAAATGTACCCTTACGATGGACCTGTCACCTTGAATCCAAGTTTGCATGTTTGCCAGTTTATTATGTATTCTTTTTTTCTGTATGACAGATCTCTATGCCAGGTAGCGTAAACTAGGTTAATACAGGGGATTATACATTTATCCCTTGTTATTTAGTCCATGGAGAATATATTATATTGTACATTGCTAGTTCTGGTGGACTAAACAGATATCATTAATTCTATGTTTGAACTGCTATTTTATTTAATTACTAGTATAAAAGCCTGTGTACACAGGCCAAGGTCTGGGTGATGTTAAGAGGCCGGTCCTGCTCTGTGTCCTGCCGCCGACGCAGTCATGCACTGTAGAGACTGCCCGAAAGCATTCTGTGTGTTCGGCCAGTCTCTACTGCGCATGACGGCTTCTAACAAACATCCTAGCAAATTATTATATAGGATATTTAATTTTGAACAGCTCTGGGTTATTGCAGTTAACAACAGTATCCACATGAGGGCACTCCAGTCTTAGAAACTGAAGATTATCTTAAAATAAATGTTATCTGTGCATGTAAAGATAAAGAATACACTAGTGTAGTTATGTTTCTTTCTTAAAGTTTTAAATGCCTTTACTCTGTTTGCTTACTATCCATATTGGGTAATTATTTGACATATATCTACATGCACGTGATCAAAGTACAACAGTTTATGGCAAATCATTTCCCATCGGCTCGCTCAGGGTTGTTGAGGTCTGTAAGGAAGACCCAGGGATTAATTTCTAGTAATATAAAGCCTTTAGAGATATATTTACAAGGGTTGGGAAACATTACAAGCTAGAATACAGCCGTCAAAACCAATGTCAAGCAAACTAATACTTTTATAAAAACAAAAAACAAGATACTCCCGTTGCGCCTCTCAAATGTGAAATTGTGTCGCTATTACACAAAAACACCTCAATTGTAAGGGACCAATACAAAAATATATATCAAGTGTACAGCGCCAATCCTTTTGTTGAATAATCTCTATCTCTAGTATTTCACCATCAGAGAACAATATCCGCTCAACAGTGGTATAACTATAGGGGTCGCAACCGAGACCGGGCCCGTCACTCTAGGGGCCCGGCTGCCCCCTGCGACCCCCTCCTCCTGGCGCCGCAAACTCCCTCAGGCGCTCTAGTAATGCAGAGCGCTGGGAGATGACATCATCTCCCAGCGCTCTGCATTACAGGAGAGGACAGCCCGTCTCTGCCACTCTACTGGACCACCAGGGATTGGGAGGTAGGAAATGGAGGCATTGTGGAGGGCCCGGGGGCCAATGTGTTCAGGGGTTGGGGGGGGCCCATGGCACTTCTTGCACCAGGGCCCGGACTGTTCTAGTTACGTCTCTGCCGCGCAAAGATTTGTCTTGCCCA
This sequence comes from Rhinophrynus dorsalis, assembly GCA_037306005.1. Classification (NCBI taxonomy): domain Eukaryota; kingdom Metazoa; phylum Chordata; class Amphibia; order Anura; family Rhinophrynidae; genus Rhinophrynus; species Rhinophrynus dorsalis. Next base: position 31,494,690 of record CM074721.1, on the reverse strand, counting down.
CCACTTATATAAATGAAATATACATTTATAAAAAATATAAAATCATATAAAATTAACATGAGAGCACAATCTAAAACACTGAAAATAGGATGATATGCATAGATTACTACTAAACAAAAGAGGATTTTAGTCTTACCTATTAAATCCTTTTCTCTTAGTCCATACAGGTTACTGGTAACTTTGGGTAGGTGATCCGTCCCTTTAATTGTAGGCAGCAACAATTCTAGAATTGTATGCAGGGGGTGGAGCCTACCTTCCCTCCTTGGCTGCAGCTAGCCAACCAGCTCCAGAAAGATTTGAGACACTATTTACTAGATAGTAGAAGGGAAAGAAGATTCCTGTGAGCATGACCCCAAAGGACCCCCACAGTCTGCCACAGGAGAGCCAAGCATGGTCCCTTGACAGGGTGGGAGACCAGTAACCTGTATGGACTAAGAGAAAAGGATTTAACAGGTAAGACTAAAATCCTCTTTTCTCTGTCGTCCAATACAGGTTACTGGTAACTTTGGGATGTCCAACCATTGAGCAAATCTTTCTGGAGCTGCAGCCATGGAGGGAAGGTAGGCTCCACCCCCTGCATACAATTCTAGAATTGTTCCTGCTTACAATTAAAGGGGCAGATCATCTACCCAAAGTTACCAGTAACCTGTATTGGATGACAGAGAAATACATATATCTAACATCACTCAATGGAAAAACCTATACAAACGAACCAATATATGTGAGTTGCCCCTACCTCTGCTGTACAAAATATTTGCATTGTGATTCTTCACCTACATTTGCTGGGATGCATGTAGGACGCATGTTTGCCATTTAGGAAATCAGGTGTTGTGCTTGGCGGATGTAAATTACGGCAGAGGAAGGGGTGACTCACATATATTGGTTGGTTTATATAGGTTTTTTGAAGGGAGTTCAGTCGTGCTAACCTAGGGCAACCACGTGTCCCAGATTGCCCGGCACAGTCTTGGATTTCAACTGTGTGTCCCTTGTCCCAGGCAGCCCCCTTCTGGGACAATACAAGGTCCCAGAATGAAGACTCTAGAAGGAGAAATGCCCGCTGCCTACTGTGACAGAAAGTGATGTTTCTGCTGGGCTACAAGAAAATGGCTTCCAAACAGAGCTCTAATCCTGACATCAACCGAGAGCTGCAGTGTAATTTACTGTAATGTAAGTTTAAGGCTCTGGCCTTGATGTACATTTTCTTGTAGCCCACCACAGGCATCACTTTCTGTCACAGCAGTCTCTGGAGAGTTCGCCATCTAATGTTGAGAAGTCTGTGGTGCACTCAACTCTCCGCAGTATCCCTGAATGGCAAAATTGAAATGTGGTCACCCTATGCTAACCACACCCACGTTCTGAATTGTGGGTCAGATCAGAGCAATCTCAATGTCTATGCGCCAGTTTTAAACCCCTTCACAATGCAAGATCTCTCTAGCAAACCAAAGGTTTTTTGGCCTTGCTTGTTATAGGTCAAGGTTATTTTCTGTGCCAGGAAATAATGGATGGGTTTGGGGGTGGGCCCATGGGAGGAACAGGAGAGTGGTCGTGGGTGGTCTAATGGTACCTAGACTGTCTCGCCTGCTTGCTTCTGGGATGTAAATCCAGTCCTGCCTGCAAACCTTGATGACCTTCATATCTGGAAATTACTTGGTCTCTGGAGATGGAGGGTGCGTTACCAGGAACCCCAGATCTGAGGTAGCCCCACTCACTTCCTCACCCATTCCACCTGCACCCCATCTCGTTTCATCCATTTCTGGGACAAACACACCTTCCCTCACCCCAGTCACACCCACTGTAATGAAGATCCATCCACATTGACATCATTTGGACACACCCACCTCCACCCATACTTGCCAGCAATGTCCCATGTATGATGACATCACTGGAGATCAATGCATTGCACACACCTCCAGCACCCCAACTGTTAATCTAACTCTCCTACATAACACTTCAAGTTCCACATTCAAGAACCTAAAAGGAGAAATTTTTGAGTAAACCAACTCAATCGTAGGGAACACATAAAATTCTCCAAATAGTCTTAGATTAAATTACATTTTTAACCCCTTGAATGCTAAAAAGGTCTCCAACGCAATGCGTTGGAGGCCTCTTTGGCATTCAAGGGGTTAAAATCCCTATTTAAACCACCGGGAATTTTCATTTTGCCCCATATTACATTTGGTTCGCTTCACAATTGCTCCTGTTTCTCAATATGATTCTAAGCATTAGAATCTGCGGTTCAAGTATATTGTTGGATATCAATATTTTATTATTTAATCTGATTAAATAATTTATCGCTGATTGAAAATGACAGCCGTAAAATGTTCCCATAACCACTTTCTAATTCAGCGAGCGCAGCCTCGGAGTCCCTGCAGTATTTAATTTTCTCTTAGGCATTATCCTTTAACAAAGATATATTGGACTGCATTTGTTACTGAGCTGTCAAGCTCTGAATTGTGGGTCTGTATTTGAAGAAGCTATTGATAATGAATGGATGAATGATGACACTAATTTAAAAGGGAATAAATGTATTCGTAGGCCTTGTTCACACGAGTGATGGCAGTGTGGTGATCATAAATGGGTTACCTCCTGATCTGGCACGGAGACTCCGATTGTTAGAGTTAGTTACCAGATTTCCGGTGCAAAGGCTGATTCTTAGGCTTTGGTGAGTTTCCCCAGTAACTCCACCCACTTCTCATCTGTTCTGCCTACTTCACACCCTGCTCCTCCCACTTGATTAAGCACCACCCACTTTATGACATGATTTGCTTCATTTAAACATGACCATTCCCAGCCCATGAGCCATCTCCAGGTGATCTAAAGTATAAGGTTCCTAGGTATGGCAGTGACACCGCTACCACTAGTGTCGCCTGTGCAATGCTCTTCCCTTGTGCGCCACATGCAGAAGGAGGCATGCACTTTAAAGGTGAACTACCACCCCAAATAAAGTCCCCCCCAGTAATTAGCCATCTAGCGATAAACTTACCAATAGCACTATTACCACGTTAGTCAGAAATCCTACATCTGCCGAGACTGACAGCCAGGCAACAGTGCAGACATCTTTGCTTACAGACATCTGAACTCCTGCTCTGTCAGTCCCGGTCTCCTCTAGGAGGCGTTGCATGGTACCTAAAGGTACCAGACGGGACCGATGGTGCAGGCGTGCAGATGCCTCTAAAGCTTTGTTGCCTGGCCGTCAGTCTCGGCAGAAGTAGGATTTCTTGCTAAAGTGGTAATTAGGCTGGATAATTGTACTGTTGGTAAGTTTATCGCTAGATGGCTAATTATTGTGGGAGGACTTTATCTGGGGTTACCCTTTAAAGGACTACCAATACAGAATTTGACGGCAGATAAACACCATTCGGCCCACCTAGTCTGCCCATTTTATAGTGCTTTCCCTACTGAGTAGAACAAGGGTTCCGTCATTGCTGGCAAATGCATTGTTCCAGGGACGTGCACAGACATTTTGGGGGACAGGGGCTCAAATGAAAAAAAGGGCACTTCTCATAAGCGGAGAGGATCCGACACGCAAGAGGAGAAGACCCGGCGGCACGTAAAAAGGACCCGGCCAGTATGTTAAAGGGACCATACACTTAAAAAGGACCTGGACGTAAGAGGAGAGGAGAGCAGTCCCCCTGGTAATCAAAATCGAAAAACGGACTGGGATAAGATAAAATCGAACTGATTACATTTTTTTTTTTCTTTTTGTTAAAAGGGCACGAGGAAACTTTTGACAAAAAGGGCAGATGCTCAAGCCCCCCTTGGTGTCTATGTGTGCACGTGCCCGCATTGTTCAAAAGTTCAAACTGTCAGGAAGTGATGAAGCTGTTACTCTTTATGGAGAACTGCAGTCAGGAACTCACTTCTATTGAATGTAATAGAATAACTGTTTGAATGCCAGGTGAACATACTGGACACTGGAGGGAGCTGTTAACCCTTTGAGTGCCAGATGCGTTGCGTACCCCGCTGGACCTCAAAGGATTAATGTAAAAAACAACTGTTTAAACTGTGATTACTAATTTTCCAGCAGTGGGGCTACCATTCATTTACTCTGCAAGAAAAGCCCTAAAAAGTTTATTCACTCTTTAACCCCTTAATGACCGGCATACGTGCAGCCGGCACTTAAGGACCACGGAGGGTTTTTTTGGGTTTTTTTTTTATCCGATTCAGGGCTCCCTGAGAGGCGTGCAGCCACGCGGGGAGCCTTGAACTCCATGACATGCCAGGACCATCACTGGTCCTTACGTGATGGATATCCGTGACGGTCCTGGAGCGGCATTAGACGTTAAGGGGTTAAAAGGAACCTACCACCTAAAATTAACTTTGGTGATATTCAAAGAGCTTTCAAAATCATCTATATGTTGCATTACCAATTTTGTAACCCTTTGAGTGCCAGAGAGGTATCCAACACATAGCAATGTGATGTGTAGGATACCTCTGGCATTCAAAGGGTTAATTTAGAAAACAAGTCTTTTTCATTATTTATATTCATAGATTATGCTAAAGAAGGCATGCTGTGCAACAACTTGCTGTTATATCCTTACATTACCCCCCACACAGACACACACATGCACTCACACACACACACACACATGCACTCACACACACACACACATGCACTCACACACACTCACTGACTTTAACCCTTCAAGTAGGCCTTCCTCCCTAGCACTGAGTGGGGGATGTAATGTAGGGAAGTGACAGGCAGTGCCTGCACAGCATGCCTTAAATAACACAATCTATACATTTAAATAAGTCACTCCAGGGGCCCGGCTGCCCCCTTCAACTCCCCGCCCGGCGCCCACAACACGCTGAGGTCTATGCCTTCTTTGGCACAGACTTCTATCAGGTGAGCGCCCTCTTCTGCTCTTTACTAATGCAGAGCGCTGAGAGATGACATAATCTCCCAGCGCTCTGCATTACTGAAGAGAAGACCACGCGGGAGCTCCGGCTGTATAGAGGTCTGTGCAGAAGGAGGTACAGACCTCTCCTGAAACGCCGCTGGACCACTAGGTAGGTAGGAAACAGACACTGGGGGGCCTCTGGTCTAATGCATCATACAGGTGATTCCAAATTCCCCAAAGTTGTTTCTAGGTGATAATAAGGTCCCTTTAAAGCAAACAGCTCAAGTAGACGTTGGCAATACTTCATTGAAAGATACCCCACGTGGGGCAGCCTGTGATTAGATCACTGCAAAGAACGTCTTAATGATTCACCAATGTGAACATCCTGTACATCACTGCAACGCACTGGAGACCATTGTCAAAAGAGCAATGACTATCTACTCCCTACAGCACTCAGACGGTTAAAGGTCTCACCTTTTAACCCTGTGAACACCAGAGAAGTCTGTAACCCACTCCATGAGTGGAGGGGTTTTAAATCCATTTAGCTGTCCATCAAAACTAAAACAACATTATGATAAAATCATGACTCCCCCATTTTTCTCTCCTCTCATAATAAAAATGTGTTATCAACGTAAAGTGCCAGGTACAATTTGTTATGTGAAGCACCAAAGAACAGGCCCATTGTTCCGAGGAACGTACGCTGTCAGCGATGAAAGAGAAGATATGATAATTGCACATGAAGGACCAGTCTACAGTTCTCCCTTTAAAGGGAATCGTTCAGGATTTACGTAAGTGAAGGTATTGTGCACGAATTGGCGTCAGGCTCTAGAGATCGCTGACTACAATAGAGCTTTATTTTGGCTTCCTAGTGCTGGACGTTGAAGGCCTATCTTGCCTTTGATGGGTCTCAAGCCGCATTTAACCTTTTGAGTGCCAAAGCAGTAGCCAACTGCCACTCAAAGGGTTAAATCAATTGGAATTTATTAATTTGGTTAAAGAGGTGCAATTCTGAAGTGAATTAACTGCACTACAGGGATGAAATGAAAATTCGACAAACACCGATTGTTTAAAATGAGGCCTGTAACCCCTTGAATGCAAGAGGTATCCAATCCCCACCTGCTCCCATCCCAATCACACACTTCTATGAAGCCCGGTCCAGATTTGCATTAGAAGGACATGCCCACCTCTGCCCATGTTTGCAAGCAATGTACTAGGCATAATGACCTCTCTGCAGATCAATACATTGCATGCACCTTCATCACGGCAACTGTTAAAGGGAGTCTATCAACCCTTTGCAAGTTTCTCTTAAATGTTAGGTTTTTGGAGTACTTGATTAATTTTGTTTTTTAAAACGCTATTTTGCCGAAATTCAAGGAATGAATACTGCCCTGCACCCTATTTCTGGACTGATTGCAGTTACCAGCTCTGTACCGTAGTCTGTCACTCTTCCTCTCCCTCTATCCAGCCTCCTCCAATGACGGAGGCTTTCTGTCTGTAAGCTGGAGCGCTCTCATTGGCCAGCGACTGCTCCAGCTTACATGCAGAAAGCCTCCGTCATTGGAGGAGGCTGGATAGGGGGAGGGAAGCAGAGGCAGAGTGACAGACTGCGGTATAGAGCTGGTAACTGAGGTGCAGGGCAGTATTTATTCCTTTAATTTAGGCAAAATAGGAGTGATAGATCCTCTTTAATCCAACTCTTCTCCATAATTCTGCAAGTGTCACATCCAAGAACCAAAAAGGAGAAATTCTACAACAAACCAATTGAATCGTAAGGCACACAAAAAATTCTCAATATTCTCTTTGATTAAATTAAATTTTTAACCCTTTGAATGCGAAAGAGGTCTCCAGTGCTTACCTTTCAAGGGTATACAAGCTTGTTTTAATCAATAGGAATTTTTATATCCTTCCCAATGATGCAATTGGTTTGCTCCAATGGTGTGCATAAAACCTTATAGGGGAGATTTATAAAAAAGGGTTCTTGGTCATTTTTTAAGAATGTATCCTTAAAATGTCCTTATTCTTTATTATGAGTGTTGGTATTTATAAAATATTCTAGTTACATTTATAAATCTGGAGCCCACAAAATAAGAGGTCAGACCCGGCATTTAATATTTGGAGAAAATTATGTCACTAAATTGTCGCAAATAGCAGCATTTCTTTATAAATTCACTGTGCCACTTTTTATACTCTAAATGGGAAACAACTTGGGAAATCCTCATTAGAGAAAGATTTAGGTGTACAATAGACTTCACAGCAGTCACTCAGCTGCTGCAAGAGCAAATAGAGTACTAGCCTGTACAAAAAGAGGTGTAGAAGCAAGGGATGCTAATATTATCCTACCTCTGTATAAATCCTTGATTAAGTCTCATATAGAATATGTAGTACAATTTTGTGTGCCAGTTCTTAAAAAAGACATTGTTGAACTGGAAAGGATGCAGAGACATGCAGCAAAACTGATAAAGGGATTGGAGGATCTGAGTTATAAAGAGAGACTAGCCAAACCGGGTTTGTTTACATTAGAGAAGAGACGTCTAAGGGGTGATATGATTACCATTTACAAATACATTCAAGGTCAATACAAAGAACTATCAAATGAATTATTTATGCAAAAAGCTGCGGTGAGAACAAGAGGTCATCCATTAAGACTAGAGGAAAGATGCTTTCGACTAAAACAAAGGCAGGGATTCTTTACAGTAAGGCTGGTAAAGCTATGGAATTCTTTGCCTCGGGATGTTGTACTTGCTAATGCAACTGCTTTCAAAAAGCAATGGATACCTATTTAGCACAGAACAATATTGAAAATGATGACAGTTGGCTTCAATGCACATAGGATGTTGATCCAGGGGACTATCTGACTGCCATTTGGAGTCAGGAAGGAATTTTTTTATGCACTTGGGGCTAAATTGGAAATGGCTTAAGAGGGCTTTTTTTGCCTTCCTCTGGATCAACAGGGGTGTTTTTGGCATGGGCTGGACTTGATGGGCACGTCTTTTTTCAGCCTCATCAACTATGTTACTATGTTACAAACCTCCTGACTTCATTTTTTTTTTTAAAGTACTACATTGCGTTATGTCCTCCTAACTGTCCTTAATACTTTTAAAATGACCAGCGACAATCTTACAGCCATTTTAACGCTTCTTTTTGATTAACTCCAATGTTATAAATCTCCCCCATCATCTCTTCTTATAAAATCTCCTAATACTGTGGTTCCCAACCAGGGCGTAGCAGTACGTTTGTGTGTCAACTACATCCTCTTAGGTTTTCCCTTTGCTTCTATGAAGAATTTAGCAAAAAGTTGAATGTAGAGTGTAAAGTGTATATTTATGGAAATGGTTATACACACTGTGATTAATCTTGTTATTATAACTGTGAGTCCTAAGAATAACTGTATATTTATGTATTGTACCCTTTATTATACCCTTGATAGATGATATAAAATATAGTAGGAGGTGCTCAGAAAATGTACAGATTGCGTGCTAGAGGAGGCTTGGATCAATAAAAGATTGCCACCTACTGTCCTAATAACATTGATTGGTGGTGGTGGTGGTTGGGCAACAAAAATAATTTATCGTGAAGCTGCACAACACATTGGGGGCAATGTATGAGTCAGCTTTCTAGGCACCAGGCAGAGCTGGTGCAAGGATTTTTGCCACCCTAGGCAAAACCTAATTTTGCTGCCCACTTGGCTCCGCCCCTTGTGTCCCATCCCTTTATACCCCGCCTACTTATACCACACCTCTTTTCATGATTGTTACCTCTTTTCATGATTGTGCTCTCTCTGCCCCCTGGGCCAGCCTGCCCCTGGTCTGGAGATGCCTTTAAGTTATGCCCCCCACTAGCTCCACTTTGCCCCCACCAGCTCCAACTTGCCCCCACCAGCTCCACCTTGCCCCCTATCAGCTCCAACTTGCCCCTACCGGCTCCACTTTGCCCCTATCAGCTCCACATTGCCCCCACCAGCTCCACATTGCCCCCTCAGCTCCAACTTGCCCCCATCAGCTCCACTTTGCCCCCCATCAGCTCCAACTTGCCCCCCATCACATACCTGTAGCTGCTGGAGCTCCCGCGCAGTCTTCTCTTCATTAATGCAGAGCGTGCCGGCAGATCATGACTCCCAGCACGCTCTGCATTACTAAAGAGCCGACCGCGATGAGAGAGCACAGTAGCGGCACAGACCTGACTGTGTTGCGGTTCCCAGCGTGGTGCGTGCGGCGCAGCTCTTCTCTGCTGCATGTCCGCGCCACCAGTACATGTGCACCCTAGGCCGGAGCCTACCTCGCCTACAGGTGGCGCCGGGCTGGATTTCCAAGGAGGCAAAGTAGGTAACTGCCTAAAGCTCCAAATTTTGAAGTGAGGTGCCTCACCTGTGCTAGCCACACCCAGATTCTGAATTGTGGGAGGGTCCAGAGCAATGTCATCTATTCATTATAAAGTGGCAGTTCCACATTAATGCAAACAAGCCCAAAAGATAACCTTATTGCATTGTGCAGGAAAAGGGACACAGATAATAGTAGTTTCCTCTGAGCTTTGTTAGAACATAGCAAGAATCAAGGCATGGAGGAAAAGAATGCACCACAAACCCATACACTCCCACACTACACTCTCACACTGCCCTCCCTTTGGCATAAACAGAGTAAGGGGCTACTATTCAGTGTAACTAGCTTAGTAAATGGTCCACGTCTGGCACTCAAGGGGTTATAAGCAACATTTAACTCAGTGGGAAGTTTACTTGTTCCCTCTGGGCCAGGCAGCTTGCCCCATTAGTGATTAGCCTAATGTGGACAGGCACAGAACTGAGAATGTAAGTAAAGACAGAAGCTTGAGTTCAGCAATGGAGGCAGCCTCCTCCAACTCTCCCACCTGAGGCTCTCGTAGAGTCCATACATTGGCAGGAAGTCTATGTCAGACAGGAACATGTACGGAGTGCTGACATGTTTCATGGCCACATTCCGGAGCAGGTTGACTGGGTAGAACTGGCCTTCCTTGTACACAATGTGGTAGCCAACGTTGCGTCGGTTGAGCAGGACCTCAGAGCCCTGGGCATAGCGTAGGAACTGCTGGGCTTCTGCATCGGAGAGGTAGAGAGCCAGGCTGATTGGGCCCTCCCAGTGCTTACAGATGGCTTCCAGCATTTGGAGTCTGTGGGTGGAGAGAGAATAGAGAATTATCTATCAGGACACCCACAGTATGAACAATCATTATTATGACATCCAGTTACTGATGAATAAGCACAGACTCCTCTGATTTGAAATAAACAGGAACTATTTAATTCTTATGTCACTTTCATCAGTCAAACATGCCCTTTAAAAGGTAATGTCCGCAAATAAAGCAATATTAATTTATTCATTATAATGTTATACAATGCACCATACATTTTCCATGCCTTTATCGTTCTAGTTTTCTTGTAATTTGAGTTGAAAATGTCCCCTCTCCTGCCCCTTTTCCCTATGTCACTTACAGTTTCCTCAGATCTGAAAGCTGGTCGCTTGACCATACAGATCACAATGAGAGACAATATTGTGTTTCTGTATAAGGAAAACCCTGCACCCCAGACCAGCTTTCAGATCTCCCCCACTTACTGACACTTTCCATGCTAGGGGAGGTGGGCAATGCATTGCTGGGTAGTGTCAGTGAGTAGGGGAGGTAATGTAGGGATAAGACAATAAGTCATTGCTAGGGAAGGTTGGTAATGCATTGCTGAGCAGTGTCAATGAATTGGTGAGGTAATGTAGGGATAAGACAGGAAGTCAGTGCTAGGGGAGGTGGGTAATGCATTACTGAGCAGTGTCAGTGTGTGGGGAGGTAATGTAGGGATAAGACAGGAAGTCAGTGCTAGGGGAGGAGGGCAATGTATTGCTGAGCAGTGTCAGTGAGTGGGGAGGTAATGTAGGGATAAGACAGGAAGTCAGTGCTAGGGGAGGTAGGTAATACATTGCTGAGCTGTGTCAGTGAGTGGAGGAGGTAATGTAGGGATAAGACAGGAAGTCAGTGCTAGGGGAGGTGGATAATGCATTACTGAGCAGTGTCAGTGAGTGGGGAGGTAATGTAGGGATAAGACAGGAAGTCAGTGCTAGGGGTGGTGGGTAATGCATTACTGAGCAGTGTCAGTGAGTGGGGGAGGTAATGTAGGGATAAGACAGGAAGTCAGTACTAGGGGAGGTGGGCAATGCATTGCTGAGCAGTGCCAGTGAGTGGGGAGGTAATGTAAGGATAAAACAGGAAGTCAGTGCTAGGGGAGGAGGGCAATGCATTGCTGAGCAGTGTCAGTGAGTGGGGAGGTAATGTAGGGATAAGACAGGAAGTCAGTGCTAGGGGAGGTAGGTAATACATTGCTGAGCTGTGTCAGTGAGTGGGGAGGTAATGTAGGGATAAGACAGGAAGTCAGTGCTAGGGGAGGTGGGCAATGCATTTCTGCACAGTGTCAGTGAGTGGGGAAGGTAATGTAGGGATAAGACAGGACGTCAGTGCTTGGGGAGGAGGGCAATGCATTTCTGAGCAGTGTCAGTGAGTGGGGGAGGTAATATAGCATAATCAATCTAAGTAAAAAAAAAAACTATTTGTAAAAACTAAAACAATGGCTAATGCATCATATAGGGGATTTTGAAAGCTCTCTTAAATTCAAAGATGTTAGGCAACAGTGTCCCTTCACCCTTTAAGGACCAGTGAAGTGTACAACTGACTGCTTCATAATGCTTTACACTCCTTTCTGGTCCTTAAAGGTTAACATTTTCCTGTTTATAATTGTGGATACATTTTTCCCGTTCCTATCACCATACCTGTCCATAGATAGCTGCGCCACTAGTGTGACATCGGTATCGTCCAGAGTTGGCTCGTACTCATAGTGCAGAAAGTAGAGGTGAGTGCGGTGAACCGTAAATCTCTCCCGTCTAAACTCATAACACAGGTCGTCTTCGTCCAGTTCCGACAGCTGCTTCTGGAGCTATGGAAAGAGAAATGCACCCAAACATTGAGAAAACAAGGAAACGCGTTTCATGGAATTTCAGAGCTATGGTACACTGAAGAGGTTTTCAAAAGGATAGTATAGCTTATTATGAAAAAACATATTTGTTGTACGGTTTATCCTTTTGGGGGATGTTGGGGGAAATATATATGTTGTTGGGTTTATCCTGCTGAGGGATGTTTTATTCAAAAGTTATTGGAGTTCAAACTTGATTTTTTTCTGGGCGAATTACCTCCATGGCCTGAATATTTATGGGGGTGCTGTTGCTACAGCTTTCTATGGACAGCTATTGCCAATTACAATAACCCTTCACAGGCTGTTGTAGCAACAGTGCCACAATGAAATTTCAGGGTGCAATGCACCAAGAAAAATTCAAGTCTGTGCAGGGTTGAGCTACAATACAATGGAGACCTGGTATCTGAGGTGAAGGTGGGAGAAAATCTAGGTTCCAGTGACCACCAATGTTTGTGGTTCGGAATCCAGACTGACTACGAGAAATCCCATTCTGCAACCAAAGTATTGGACTTTAGGAAGACGAAGTTTGAGGATATGGGAGAATATGTAAAGAAAGAATTAAAAGGGTGGGATAAAACACCGAGAGTGAGTACTCAGTGGAAGACACTCAAAGAAGTCCTCTTAAAGGCAACAAGATTACATGTTAGACAAATTAGCAAGAGGAAAAGAAAGAGAAATCCACTATGGTTTACTAGAGAGGTAAGAGCTATAGTGAAAGATAAAAAGTCTGCCTATAAGAGATATAAAGAGACTGGAAGTGAAGCGGACAGAGAAGGATATAAAACTATACAGAAGAAGACTAAACAGATGATAAATGCTGCTAAAGCCTCAAAAGAGGAAGAAATGGCCAAATCTGTTAAGAAGGGGAATAAAACCTTCTTCAGATATATCAGTGACAGGAAGAAGAAAAACTGCGGGATTACAAAAATTAACAACGGAAAAAATCAGTATATAGAAGAGGAAAAGGCGGTCGCTGACCATCTGAATAACTACTTCTGCTCAGTTTTTTCAGACGGCGGCCCTCATAATCAGAAAATGGCTGAACACAGCATTGCCTCTAGTTGTATAATTTTAGCCCCAGTGTTTTCAGAGGCCGATGTTCTAGAGGAACTTGTCCGGCTAAAGTCAAATAAAGCGATGGGTCCGGATGGAATCCACCCTAGAGTTCTTAAAGAACTCCGATCTGTCATAGTTGGCCCCCTGACTAATCTGTATAACCAGTCCCTTCTTACGGGAGAAGTTCCTGATGATTGGAGAATGGCCAATGTTGTACCCATTCACAAGAAGGGTAGTAAAGAAGAAGCTAGTAACTACAGGCCAGTCAGCCTGACATCTGTAGTGGTAAAAATGATGGAGACTCTTCTAAAGAAGAAGATAATTGACCATCTAACAAAAAACAACCTGATGGACCCAAACCAGCATGGCTTCACTGAGGGCCGATCCTGTCAGACTAATCTCATTGATTTCTTTGACTATGTAACTAAAGTGCTGGATGAAGGTGGTGCTGTGGATATCGCCTACCTGGATTTCAGTAAAGCTTTCGATACAGTTCCCCATAAAGAGCTGATAGATAAATTATCAAGAATTGGACTTAACCCCTGGATAGTTCAGTGGATCTGCAGTTGGCTGAAGGACAGAAACCAGAGGGTTGTTGTTAATGGAGTGTATTCTGAGCAGAGACTGGTTACAAGTGGAGTGCCACAAGGATCTGTTCTGGGCCCTGTTCTGTTCAACATGTTTGTAAGTGACATAAGGGAAGGCTTGGCAGGGAAAGTTTGCTTGTTTGCTGATGACACAAAAGTGTGTAATAGGGTTGATGTTCCAGGAGGTGTCTGTAATATGGAGAATGATTTGGCACTATTAGATAAGTGGTCAAAACAATGGAAACTTCAGTTCAATGTTTCCAAATGTAAAATAATGCACTTGGGGACAAGAAACCCTCAATCTGACTATCGTATTGGCAGTTCTGTGGTAGCAAAGACTTCAGAAGAGAAGGATTTGGGGGTGGTCATCTCTGACAGCCTCAAGATGAGTAACCAATGCAACCAGGCGGTGGGGAAAGCAAATCGTATGCTTGGCTGCATAGCTAGAGGTATAACAAGCAGGAAGAGGGAGATTGTGATCCCTCTGTATAGAGCTCTAGTGAGACCACATCTGGAATACTGTGTACAGTTCTGGAGGCCTCATCTGCAAAAGGATATAACTAAAATTGAGCGGGTTCAAAGAAGAGCTACAAAAATGGTGGAAGGTCTAAAGCATAGAACTTATCAAGAACGACTCAGAGATCTAAATATGTATAGTCTGGAGGAAAGAAGAGAAAGGGGGGACATGATTGAAACCTTTAAGTATGTTAAAGGACTGAACAAGGTTCAGGAGGGAAGTGTGATTAATAAGAATCTGAATACAAGAACAAGGGGGCACAATCTGAGGCTAGTTGGAGGAAAAATCAAGAAAAACATTAGAAAATATTATTTCACTGAAAGAGTAGTAGAAACTTGGAACAAACTTCCAGCAGAGGTGGTTGAAAAATCCACAGTAACACAGTTTAAACATGCCTGGGATAAACATGTATCTATCCTAAGATAACAATAAAGGAATACTAAAGGGCAGACTAGATGGACCAGGTGGTCTTTTTCTGCCGTCAATCTTCTATGTTTCTATGTTTCAATAACTTTTGCATAAAACTTCTCACAGCAGCGGGAGTACCTTTGTTTGCTTATCAGACTAAACCCTGAAATATATTTTTTTCCATATTACACAATTCTATTGCTCAAATTGCCACCTTTATTTTGTTTTAGAAGGGGGAGGAACTTAGGCGATTTTTTTAATCAAGGGGACCCCACAAACAAATACAAGTATATGAGAGGTCAATAGAAGGATCTCTGCGGTAAGCTATTTATTCCAAGGCCTGATCAGGTGACCAGGGGACACCCCTTGAGATTAAAGGAAAGGAGGTTTAGACTTCAGCAGAGGATAAGGTTTTTTACAGTAAGGTCTGTTAAATTGTGGAATTCATTGCCCAAGGAGGTGGTTATGTGAGATACAATGGATACATTTAAGAGAAGATTAGACACATTTCTTTCAAAAGGGAACATACAGTTATACTGTTTATCAGTAGGCAGATCAGGAAGGTCTGATAAAGACTAACTTAATTGGTAGCAGGAAAGCTATAAAATTCTCAGTTACTGGGGAATGAGGAGAAGGTTGAACTTGATGGACTTGTGTCTTTATTCAACCTAATTTACTATGTTACTACCATTGGTAGTAACACACAATGATTGTCACGACCCAAGGGAGTCTTTAAATGTAAGGGGTGCTCTAACTGTGGATATTTAATCACAGGCAAAGAGTTCACACACCCTCACACTAAAAAAAACAGTTATTATCCAGGATTTTATGAACTGCGAGAGGAGATACGTTGTTTATATGATGCAGTGTCCCTTACATACATTGGGAAAACAACCACCATGGTGAAAGAAAGAATGAATAATCACCGCTCAGCGATTAAAAAAAACCCTAGAGGGCCAATTGGAGGCTAAGGACTACAAGTGTCAACTGTTGGCTAGACACTTTGATTTGTGCCACCATTCGATATCGGACTTTCGATTTATGGCAATATGGCAAGTGCCTAAACTCAAGCGAGGAGGTGACAGACATCAAGTGTTGTAACAACAAGAAGTTCGCATGATCTTTGATTTCGAAAATATGGTGCCTAAGGGCCTTAATCATGAGATCTCCTACACTAGTTTTCTGTGATGAGAGAAAGTTTATTCCACCTCATATGGGACTGTATTATATGGGAACTCCTTGTGCGGAGATCACGGGAATGGGCCCTTATCTATCAGCAGTGAGATGATGGACATACCATGCTTTCAGCATCCCTCATTCAGGACTTTAACGGAGTTGAGCATATATGTATGAGAAGATGATAAATCCAGCTCCCAGATGTGGAATCCAGTCCATAGACCAGACAGATAACAGCAGGGGACAATCTTCTTCCTATGAGAACAATGAAAGCCCTGTCCCCCTTGACAAGTTTTTCAGGTTTTTCCCTTATCTTAATTGAAGATTGTCCCTCTCTGCAGTCTACCTGGGCAGCTCCCTTCTGATCTGGATGAGCAGTTTTACATCAGTAAAAGGGGTGGGGGGATACTTTGTCATTGAATTACTCTTGAATGAATGAATGAATATGTTTATATAGCGCCACAAGTATACACGGCACTTTACAATTTAAGGTTTTAAACAATACAGGGTTACAGGTGCTTTGTAGAGTGAAACATTGGGTTGGAGGTCCCTGCCCGAAAGCTTACAATCTAAAGTGGTAATGGGAGATGTACAGAGTACATTAGGGTCAAGTGCTGAATACAGTGCTAGTTCTGATGATGAGAGAGGACATCTAAAACTCTGACAGAATTGAAATAACACTCTCCAAAGTCCAAATACTATGATGATTAATTAGAGCTGCTTTTATTATGAAACATTACTATCCCTTTACGTCCTTTTTTTTCCAATTTAGTTTGTGGAAAATATCTTCTAAACAAGCAGAACTGTCTAGAGTGCCAAGATTTGAGTGACACCTCAGCTGTTCTAGTCACTCCCATATTCTGTGTTGTGAGTGTGGCCACTGAAATCACAAATACTCTGCACCATACAAACTCTTAGCTTATGGTGGCTGGTTTCTCACACACATAATTTCACTAACCATTAACCACATAGAACAGAAATTGGAGAAGTGATACCACTGGAGACAGGGGCGGACTGACAGGACCCAGGGCCCCTGGTCCAAAAAGAGGTCTGGGCCCCCTGCAGAAATCTCCACATTGCCCATTCATCTCCGCAATGCCCCCTTCATCTCCACAATGCACCTTCCACTATGCCCCCATGTCCACATTGCCCCTTCATCTCCAGAATGCCCCTATCTCCTCATTGCCCCCTTCATCTCCACAATGCCCCTATCTCCTCATTGTCCCCTTCATCTCCACAATGCCCCTATCTCCACATTGCCCCCTTCATCTCCACAATGCCCCTATCTCCACATTGCCCCCTTCATCTCCACAATGCCCCTATCTCCACATTGCCCCCTTCATCTCCACAATGCCCCAATCTCCACATTGTCCCCTTCATCTCCACATCGCCCCTTCCACCACCATGCCCCCTCATCTCCACACTGCCGGTACCTCCAGTCCCTGGTGGTCTAGCGGCGTGGCGAAGTCCTGCGCGCCTCTAGTAATGCAGAGGCTGGGAGATGATGTCATCTCTCAGCGCTCTGTATTAGTAGAACGGCGCACCGGCTGCTGTGGTTTGAGAGCAGCTGAGCAGCGCTGGAAGCGGCGGCGGGCCCCTTTCGGTCACGGGCCCTCGGTCCATGACCGAATACCCGTATAGTCAGTCCGCCCCCGACTGGAGAAATCATCTCCACGCTATCAATTCTTTTTATCATACATTAGTGAATCTCTCCCCTCCCCCCCAGATGTGTAAATCCAGTCTCTAGAACCCGGAACGTGTAACTGGATCTCAGTCTACAGCCTGTTAGAAGATGTGTGGTGCCCGGCCTGTTTTCTGACGTACTATTGCATGGAAATCAAGATGCCAGTTCTGCTGTTACAAAGGACGCATAGGCTGCCAGGAACTGCATTATCTCAGAAATACTTGATGATTGCGGATCCGGAAAATCTATTTTTTGATTGCCTTGGATTACTTGTAAAACCTAACCACAAAAACAATTAAAATAATACATCGCCATCCACAAAATGTCATCACTCAGCAACGCTAAATCATTAACCCCATCTTGCTGTGAAGGGATTTTAAAGGGATAGTAATACTTAAAATGTAAAAAAAAATATGTTGTAGGGTTTATCCCCCTGAGTAAAACAAGATTACTCCCACTGCTGAAAGGTATTTCATTCAAAAGTTATTAATTTTCAAAGTTGAATTTTTTAGGTGCAATATCACAGTGGCCTGAAATTGCTACACCATCCTATGGAGATTTATGGTCCCGGGATCAGAGCTGTCCATAGGATTGTGTAGCAACAGCGCCACTGTACAATTTCAGGCCACTGTGATATTGCACCTAAAAAAATCAAATTTAAAAATTAATAACTTTTGAATGAAACACCTTTCAGCAGTGGGAGTACCCTTGTTTTACTCAGGGGGATAAACCCTACAACATATTTTTTTTTTATGCTACAAACCGTGGGTCACATGAACAAAAAACAAGTGGGGCAATTCTTTAGGAAGCCATCTGAACCATAGAGGGCAAATTAAAATTCTGTTGATTAAAATGGGGCTCTTAACCATTTGCATGCCAAAGGGGTACACTATGCATTGCTCTAGACACCTCTCCAGCAATCAAGAGGTTAAAAGTGTTATGTGTGCAAAGGAAGCAGAGCAATTCTGGATCAAACCAACTGACTCATTAGAACAAATATAAATCCACATTGATATACATAACGATTTTAATGAACCAACACCCTGCATGTCAACACTCAGGAATGTGGGATTATTAAAGGGTCGGTAATGCCGTTTATAACTTTATTTAATACTGTAGCGGTTACAAAAATAAAGTATTTGGAGAGAGTGCCATCTCTCAGACCCTTACGGTTTGAGAGATATTCTCCCCTAAAGTTCCCCCTCCCTCCCCTTCTCCTGACGTCAGCGCTATACTGACAGCAGGAGATCCCAGGCCGTGGACCGGCCGGCGGCTCTGCAGCAGAGCCGAAATTGCCTTTTTTAAATAGAATTACTTCATTGGAACGGTCTACAAAGTGTGCCTGGTTTGCAAGCACACTTTGCAGCCCGTTCCATTGAAGCAGTTCTTTTTAAATAACGCAATTGCGGCTCTGCTGAAGAGACGCCTCAAGTCGGCCGACTCAAATCTCCTGCTGTCAGTTTTACAGGGAGACTTTAGCGGTGAATATCTCTCAAACCGTAAGGGTATGAGAGATGGCATTTTCTCCAAATATTTTATTTTTGTAACCCCTACAATATTAAAGAAAGTTATAAACGGCATTACTGACCCTTTAACTGTATCTAGCTATGAAGGGGTTACATCACATATACAGTGTTATGGGCCATTGTATCCTATTGCAATGACGAGTAGTAAATGCCAAGCATCACAACAGCGATGGCACCGAAATGGCGAATTTAAAGGAGCAGGAAACCTTTTTTTATGAAAACACATATTTTATAGAGCATTTCCTGCTGAATAAAACAATGTAACTCCCACTGCTGTCAGATGTTTTATTCAAAATTTATAGCAGTTCAAATAATCAGGAAGTGAATTCACTGTGTTTTACTTCCTGATAGTTCTAACTGACAGGAAGTGACAGTCAGTTTCTATCACATTCTATGGAGAACTGTATGTCTGACTTTTCTGACTTCCCTTTCCATTAGAATTTAACAGGAAATCTAATTTGACCACTAGAGGGCACTGCTAATGTAAAGAAACATGGGTTTAAACTGTAATAACTCTGGAAATATAAATCTCTCAGCAGTGGGGGTACCCTTATTTTACTCAGTAGGAAATCCCTACAATATATATTTTTTCATAAAAAAAGTTTACTGCTCCTTTAAAAATGTTGTCTTATTAAAACAGTGTCTAACATTATGGTGCCGGGCAGTAGTTAGGTTAGGGTAGTTAGATTACAGTAGGGTCAGGGTCTTAACCCTTAGAGCGTCAGAGGGGTACGCAACGCATTGCTCTGTAATGCATTGCGTACCCCTCTGGTACTCAAAGGGTTAAAAAGGTGACTTTTTTTAAACTCTCTGTTTTGAGCCCCAACACAGTTTTAAATGATCTATTATCATGACGCGCTCACGAAACAGCAACAGTTTAATAGTGAGTCTTGGGCCTTAGGGGAAGAATGAATGGTCCTATGTATTTAAATGGCCCTTTTTAACCCTTTGAAAGCTAAAGAGAACTCCGATGCATTTGAAAGTCTCAAAAGTTTAAAGGAGCAGTAAACTTTTTTTTATGAAAACCTATATATTATAGAGCTTTTCCTGCTGAGTAAAACAATGTCACTCCCATCGCTGTCGGATGTTTTATTCAAATTATATAACAATTCAAATAATCAGGAAGTGAATTTACTGTGTTTACTTCCTGATAGTTCTAACTGACAGGAAGTGACAGGCAGTTTCTATCACATTCTATGGAGAACTGTATGTCTCTGACTTTCCTCTCCATTAGAATGTAACAGAATGACTAATTGGAATTTGACCACTAGATGGCACTGTTAATTTAAAAAAAAACAACAACAAAACACAGGTTTAAACTGTAATAACTCTGGAAATATGCATCTCTCAGCAGTGGGAGTACCTTTATTTTGCTCAACAGGCAACGCCTTACAATATATATGTTTTTATAAAAAAAGTTTACTGCTCAGATGGCCATATGTACAAAGTCAAAAGTGAAGTAATTCTAGGGGAACTATATAAAAAAAACATATTTCCTGACTGAAGCCTTTGAGGAATTTTGGATACCTTCCTGGCCCTCAAAGGGTTAAATAGAGATTTTAACCTCTTGAATGCTAGACATATTTTTTGACATTTTAAGAAGACTTTGAGCACTTCAAGGGTTAACACCTTGAACACCAGAGAGGTCTCCAATGCAAAGTCTTTGTCTCCTAAGATGCAGATGGTTTGTTCGCCTTTTGTCTTTGGGCATATGGCCCTATGTGCTGCTTTGTGCATCTGTCACACCCTGTGCCACGCTGTGAGAGGAGGCAGAGTTTAAAATAACTCTGTCATGAATATGTATTCTTGTATAGCTGTTGTGGTGCCGGGGGGCATGGCGGGGGCACGGGAAGCAGATGGCATTGCAGACTTGGCTCGGGTTTTTGTGTAACAAAACATAAACATCCAAGAAGGCAAAAGTGTAAGTATGTGGAGCCAGAGGTTTGTCTGATGGCATCTCTGTGCCAGTGTACTGACAAGGGGCATCATGGCAAGGAGGGGGTAAAGAGGACGGAGCTGAGATAGAGGAAACTGAGGGAAAGGGAGGGAGAGAGGAAGGAAGAGAATGAGATATATAAGAAGAGAGAAAGTGAATGAGAGAGAGATAGAACAAAAGGGAGATAGAGAAAAAGGAAGAGAAGGAGAGAGAAAGAAAGGAAAATAGAGTGAAACGGAAAGAGAGAATGAGAGGGAGATAGGAAGAGAGAGAGTAAATGACAGAGAGGGAGAACAAAAGGAAGGCAGAGAAAAAGGATGAGAGTGTGAATGAGAAAGAACGAGAGAGAGAGAGAAAAAGGAAGAGTGAGAATGAATGAGAGAACGAGAGAGAGAAAAGGGAAGAGTGAGAATGAATGAGAGAGAATGAGAGAGACAGAAAAAGGAAGAGCGCGAATGAAAGAGAGAACGAGAGAGAGAAAGAGGAAGAGCGAGAATGAATGAGAGAGAACGAGAGAGAGAGAGAAAAAGGAAGAGTGAGAATGAATGAGAGAGAACGAGAGAGAGAGAAAAAGGAAGAGTGAGAATGAATGAGAGAGAACGAGAGAGAGAGAAAAAGGAAGAGTGAGAATGAATGAGAGAACGAAAGAGAGAGAGAAAAAGGAAGAGCGAGAATGAATGAGAGAACGAAAGAGAGAGAGAGAAAGGAAGAGTGAGAATGAATGAGAGAATGAGGGAGAGAGAAAAAGGAAGAGCGAGAATGAATGAGAGAACAAGAGAGAGAAAAAGGAAGAGCGAGAATGAATGAGAGAGAACGAGAGAGAGAGAAAAAGGAAGAGTGAGAATGAATGCGAGAGAACGAGAGAGAGAGAAAAAGGAAGAGTGAGAATGAATGAGAGAGAGAGAGAAAAAGGAAGAGTGAGAATGAATGAGAGAATGAGGGAGAGAGAGCAGACAGTGAATGGGAGAGAGAGAGAGAGAATGAGAGGGCAATAGAGAGAAAGGAAAAGAGGGAGTGATTGAGAGTAATTGAGAAAGAGGGATAACGAGGGAGATAGAGGAATAAGAAGAGAGATATCAAGAAAGAGAGAGAAAGGAAGAAACAGGGAATGAGAGTGAATAAGAAAGAATGAGAAAACTAGAGAAAAAGAAAGAGAGAGAAAGGAAGAGAAACTGAATAGATAGACAGAAAGAGAGTGAATGAGAGAGAATGAGAGGGTGATATTGAGAAAGAAAGGAAGAAAGAAAGAGGTAAAGGAAGGAAGGAAGAAAAGGAAAGGGAGGAAGGAAGGAAAGAATGAAGGAAGAAGGAAGGAAGGAATGAAGGAAGAAGGAAGGAAGGGAGGAGGAGGAAGAAAGGAAGAGAAAGAGGCAGAAAGCAAGGCAAGAGAGACAATGAGAGACACCACATTAGATAGAAAGAAAGGTAGACAGACAGACAGACTGAAGGACATCTACCTAGGTAAATTAATCACTTAAATTAAAGATAGAGAGAATCATGCAATGAGAGAGAGACAGAGAGAGAGAGAAAAAAAGAAGAGCGAGAATGAACGAGAGACTGAGGGAAAGAGAGAGAGAAAAAGGAAGAGTGGGAATGAATGAGAGAACGAGGGAGAGAGAGAGAAAAAGGAAGAGTGAGAATGAATGAGAGAACGAGGGAGAGAGAGAGAAAAAGGAAGAGTGAGAATGAATGAGAGAGAACGAGGGAGAGAGAGCAGATAGTGAATGGGAGAGAGAGAATGAGAGGGCAATAGAGAGAAAGGAAAAGAGGGAGTGATTGAGAGTAAATGAGAAAGAGGGAGAACGAGGGAGATAGAGGAATAAGAAGAGAGAGATCAAGAAAGAGAGAGAAAGGAAGAAACAGGGAATAAGAGTGAATAAGAAAGAATGAGAAAACTAGAGAAAAAGAAAGAGAGAAGGAGATAGAGAAAGGAAGAGAAACTGAATAGAGAGACACAAAGAGGGTGAATGAGAGAGAATGAGAGGGTGATACTGAGAAAGAAAGGAAGGAGGGAGGGAGGAAGGAAGGAGGAAAGAAAGGAAGGAAAGGAGGAGCCAGGAAGGAAGGAGGAGGAAGGAAGGAAGGGAGGAGGAAGGAGAAGGAAGGAAGGGAGCAGGAAGGAAGGGAGGAGGAAGGAAGGAAGGAGAAGGAAGGAAGGGAGGAGGAAGGAAGGAAGGAGGAAGGAGGAGGAAGGAAGGAAGGGAGGAGGAAGGAGAAGGAAGGAAGGGAGGAGGAAGGAAGGGAGGAGGAAGGAAGGAAGGAGAAGGAAGGAAGGGAGGAGGAAGGAAGGAAGGAGGAAGGAAGGAAGGAGGAAGGAGGAGGAAGGAAGGAAGGGAGGAGGAAGGAGAAGGAAGGAAGGGAGGAGGAAGGAAGGGAGGAGGAAGGAAGGAAGGAGAAGGAAGGAAGGGAGGAGGAAGGAAGGAAGGAGGAAGGAGGAGGAAGGAAGGAAGGGAGGAGGAAGGAGAAGGAAGGAAGGGAGGAGGAAGGAAGGGAGGAGGAAGGAAGGAAGGAGAAGGAAGGAAGGGAGGAGGAAGGAAGGAAGGAGGAAGGAGGAGGAAGGAAGGAAGGGAGGAGGAAGGAGAAGGAAGGAAGGGAGGAGGAAGGAAGGGAGGAGGAAGGAAGGAAGGAGAAGGAAGGAAGGGAGGAGGAAGGAAGGAAGGAGGAAGGAGGAGGAAGGAAGGAAGGGAGGAGGAAGGAGAAGGAAGGAAGGGAGGAGGAAGGAAGGAAGGGAGGAGGAAGGAGAAGGAAGGGAGGAGGAGGAGGAAGGAGAAGGAAGGAAGGGAGGAAGAAGGAAGGAAGGGAGGAGGAAGGAGAAGGAAGGGAGGAGGAGGAGGAAGGAGAAGGAAGGAAGGGAGGAAGAAGGAAGGAAGGAAGGAAGAGAAAGAGGCAGAAAGCAAGGCAAGAGAGAAAACGAAGGACACCACATTAGGTAGAAAGAAAGGTATACAGACAGACAGACAGACTGAAGGACATCTACCTAGGTAAACTAATCACTTAAATTAAAGATAGAGAGAATCATACAATGAGAGAGAGAGAGAGAGAGAGAGAAGACAGGAACATTCAGTAGGAAAATGATACACAGTGAGAAGGCCTGTTCCTTTTAATGAACAAATGTGAATTCACGCTAGCACTATTTGCTATGGCGGGTCAGCTTTAACCCCATGAGTGAAAGAGAGGTGTGCAACTCATTGCATCTCATTGCTCTGCCCTTGGCCAGTACAATATATGGGTGATACTGAAAGTTCTTTTAAAATCACCAATGTTGTTTTTAGGGGATAGGGTCCCTTTAAGCACAAAGAATGAAAAAAACATGAACACTTAAAAATGACCCTGGGTAATTCACACTTAACCCTTTGTAAAGCTGACAGCAGGAGATCTGTGTCGGCCGACACGAGGAGGCTCTTCAGCAGAGCCGAAAATACGTTATTTAAAGCAAATTTCTTCACTGGAATAGTCTACAAGTTGTGCTTGCAAACCAGGCACACTTTGTAGACCTTTCCAATGAAGTTTTGTAGACCTTTCCAATGAAGTAACTATTTTCCAATAACGTGATTTCGGCTCTGCTGTAGAGCTGCTGGTTGGTCCCCGGACAGGATTCCCTGCAGTCAGCACAGCACTGACGTAAGGGAAAGGGGAGGGGGGAACTTAAGTGCCGAATCTCTCTCAAACCATAGCGGTTTGAGAGATAGGATTTGTTGTAAATAGTTTAATTTTTTTAAGCACTACAAAACTATAAAGATGTTTGTGGTACATTACTATCCCTTTAAAACTCTGCCCACTTCTGCTCCTTTTCAAGCAGCCCCTCCCACTTTTCCTCCTTCCCCACCCAGTTCCTCCCATTTCCTGCCCACTCGTGTGATGCCCCGGGAAAGCCTCGTCCCCACTTCCAGGTAAACCTCACCGCCTTTTGGTCACAATTTGCGGCAATTATACTCCCCAGAGTTCCCAGGTATGTCTATTTCACCCACTTGGGGCATAACTTTTTGAGTGAAAAGCAATGTGTTGTGTACCCCTGTGGCACTCTAAGGGTTAATTGGAAATGGCTTCAAATGTTTTTATTTTTTTTTGCCTTCCTCTGCATCAACAGGGGTTATTTGGCATGGGCTGGACTTGATGGACGCATGTCTTTTTTCAGCCTCATCAATTATGTTTTACTATGTTCTTGATAATTAAAGCGGAACTTTCAGAATATTCATGAACCCCATCCCGACAATTGACTTACCAGGTACGTCCCGCAAAAACTGTCACTTAGTGACAGAGGACGTACCTGGTAAGTCCCGGAAGTCCGGGTCGCCATGCGGCTGCATGCCGTTCAGGGACTCTGGAATAATTTCTTAAAAACAAATGTTAGCTGGGCGTTAAGGTGACAGCTGCATACGCACACAGCTGTCACTAAGGGTTACATGCATGGCAACTAGCTTGAAAATATATGTCTTACCCCAAAAATACTGTGTGTAAAGGAATCCATCCCATTTCGGGACTGACGGGCAGGTTAGTGAGGTCTGTGAGCCTTCCGGTGACCATATGTGCAAAGCAGTCTACTCTATGGAGACCGGGACTGATGGCTCAGGCGCACAGACAAGATGTCTGCACTCTAGCCTCAGTTCCGGTCTCCAAACGGGACGGATTACTTTAGAAACGAGTTTTGTTTTTTTTTGGTAAGACATACATTTTCAAGCTAGTCACCAATGCATTTAATGACTGCATGGCGACTGGCTATTATCTGAAAGTTCCGCTTTAAGAACATCAAGTGTTAAAAAGCTTTCACTCAAAAGTCACAGGAGAGGGCTTTTTAGTGGGCAATTCAGAGATCAAATTTAGTGAATGGCTGTCTTGCTTTTGGTAAATGCACTGTAATTTAGGAAACGGCTAAGTGCAATGTTTTCTTTCTTGAAAAGGAAGAGGACACACACATTAATGTATAAGAAGGTACATGTATTTGCAAATGTCACAGAAAATGGTATCCTGAATGTTAACTTTTTGCAAAATATATATTAGGATTTTTTCTGCAAAATGAAAGAAAGGTGCTACCACTGCTGATGGAGTTTTTCATTTAACCCTTTGAGTGCCAGAGGGGTACACAATGCATTTCAAAGCAAAGTGTTGGATACCCCTCTGGCAATCAAAGGTTTTTAAAAGTTATTATAGCTTTGAAGTTTTTTTTTTTTTTTTTAAATCATCTTGTTTTGTAGAGGTTAAAAAAATAAATTATTTGCAGCAAATCCTATCTCTCAAACTGCTATGGTTTGAGAGATATTCACATACAAAGTTCCCCCTAACTCCACTTCTCCTGACGTCAGCATCTAGCAGACAGCAGTAGACCCCGGTCCTTGGACCAGCCTGCGCTCTGCATCAGAGCTGAAATCTCGTTATTTAAAAATAATGATTGCATTGCAAAGTCTACAAAGTTGCCTGTGTGCAACATACTTTGTAGAACGTTCCAACTAAGTAGTTCTTTTTAATAATGCAATTTCGGCTCTGCTGAAGAGCCTCCTCGAGTCTAGCTTCGAATCTCCTGATGTCAGCTTAACATCTGACAGCAGAAAAGGGTAACTTTCAGTGCGAATATCTCTCAAGCTTAGCGGAGGATAGGATTTGGGGGGGAGACAGTTTATTTTTTTTAAAACCCTACAAAACAAGCAGAATTTTTTATGGACCATTACTGTCTCTTTAATTAGATGGAAGATTTTTTTATAGTGGTCACTAGGTGGTGCTATTAGTCTACAAATTTGCTGGTAAATAAAATAGCTAAATTGATTCCCCTAATATCTTCTAACGAGGGACACTTGGGAGTATGACATTAGTATATAAACTGGTAAAGAATGAGACAAACGGATATCTCGGCAGTATTCAACACTTACAGTGTATTCTTATTGATTTCCACTTCCTTTTGCTATTAACTTGGGACAACGTTTTTATTGTAAAACGTAACCTTTAGACTTAGCTTAAAAAATGATTTATTTAAAATAAATTATGGAGGATTATATATTTGGCAAATTGTACAAAAACAGAATAGATGTCTGTACCCTTACTATTGTGTCTGCCAGGGGGAAAAGGAAGCCGCTTGTCAAAAAATAGTTTTGTTTACATTAGAGAAGAGACGTCTAAGGGGTGATATGATTACCATTTACATATACATTCAAGGTCAGTAAAAAGAACTATCCAATTAATTATTTATGCAAAGAGCTGAGCTAAGAACAAGAAGTCATGCATTGAGACTAGAGGAAAGGAGCTTTCGACTAAAACAAAGGCAGGGATTCTTTACAGTAAGGGCGGTAAGGCTATGGAATTCTTTGCTTCGGGATGTTGTGCTTGCAGATAATGCAACTGCATTCAAAAAAGCAATGGATGCCTATCTAGCACAGAGCAATATTGACAATTAAGACAGATGGCTTCAAAGCAGATAGGATATTGATCCGGGAACTATTTGACTACCAATAGGAGTCAGGAAGGAACAATATTGCCCGCACACACATTTGGGACTAGATTGGAAATGGCTCCAGAGGGCTTTTTTTTTCTTCCTCTGGATCAACAGGGGTGTTTTTGGCATGGGCTGGACTTGATGGATGCATGTCTTTTTTCAGCCTTATCTACTATGTTACTATGTTAGTATATTCCTGCTTATAATGATGATACACATCCAGACCTGGGCTCTCATAATACAGGCAAAAAAATAGTGCCATAAAATTAATTCCCAAATTCTTCTCAAATTGTTAGAATAAAGAAAGTAGAAAATGTATTATTAAACACGCCAACATCATTTTAGCCAGTGTCTTTTGCAAACTGTAACATATAAAAACTGGTAATTAACAATCCTGTATCAGGAGATAGTGTCTATTGCAGGTGGATCGGAATTGTATTGGCCAGTCCCACAACTCTGTACGGCTGGTATGGCCATCATAGAGAACACATCCCTTACAATTAAAGGGATAGTATTACTTCAAAATGACTATCCCTCATATTGTTGCCCTTAATAAACTGAGTTAAATGACGCCAGCGGCATCTCTCAGACCTTTATGGTTTAAAAGATAGCCGCTTTCAAAGTTTCCTCTCCGGAATCCGGCCCCGGGACAGGCTGAGGCTCTTAAACAGAGCCGATATCTTATTATGAAAGGAAAAATGATTAATTGAAACAGTCTTCTACGTGTGCTTGGTTACCAAGCACACATAGAAGACTGTTTCCATTAATAATTTTTCCTTCCATAACGAGATATCGGCTCTGCTGAAGAGCCTCCACTTGATTCAGAGACCGGATTCTCCTGCTGGCAGCAGAACGCTGACAGCAGGGGAGCGGAAACTTTGAAAGCAGCTATCTCTTAATCCATAAAGGTTTGAGAGATGCCGCTGGTGTCATTTAACTCAGTTTATTAAGGGCTACAATATGAGGGATAGTCATTTTGAAGTAATACTATCCCTTTAAATGCACTTGGTACTGATTACTCTTCCGTGATGGGACACCTGTCCTTGGATGCATATGTCTCTCTATATTTGTGAGTTACTTGGAGAGAGATTTTCAGCTATTTAATTGAATTATGTAACTCAATCTTTCCTTGTTTAAATTGCATAGCTATATTTATAGTTCTTGAGCTTACGTATTTAAACTCTTATTCTATTATTGCAAAAGAAATAAGCTGGTCATGTTCAGTTCAGACCAAATGCTTTTCCAGGAAGGAAGGAAGCTGTTTATAGGCAATTTTATAATGAGCTACATTTGCAGACAACATGTTAATCTATATATGGAATATATTGAGGCTGATGTGCAAAGGAGAACTGGAGGAATTCTGAAGTAAAACACATACAAATACAAAATCCCAAATTTCCAATAACTTAAATGTTTTTTTTTTGTTTTTATTTAAGAGAAGCCTCCAACATATTTTGAATCAAAGTGCCCTATCACCTTGAATTTTCTTTACATATTTGAAAACATCGTTCAAAACTGGTTATATGTCATGTTAATCAAAAGTCCAGCAGATGTATGGTTTATTAAATATTTACACTTTTATTTCTGGGAGAAGTGAAAGTGAAAATGTCGTGGTACTGCACATAGCTTCATTAGCATATGACATGTCACTGACAAACCGTAATTTGCATAGGACACATCACTGAAAAGGCTTCATGAAGCATCATTGGTACCACATGGATACTGCAATTAGCATAAGTTAAGCATGAATATCCCCTTAACTGTTTATTTGCTAGCCTTTGGCCAACAAGACACGTAGGCCATTTTTAAAGCAGTTTTCAAATATGCAAAGTTAAATCAAGGTGAAAGGTCCACTTTAAATCATTGGTAATTTTTATTTGTCCGGTACAACTGAATAAACTAAATAAAAAAAAAACAAAACAAATTCTTTATGAATACTAGAGAGGCATAAACTCACAGAATAGGAGGCTACATGGTGAGCCTTATACGTGCCGGTTGATCAAAGCATTTAGCATATAAGAATGCTTAACTGTGATCTAAACGCTGGCATCATCTGTGGCTCTGTCATTTAAAGACAACTCTACCAGTCAAAATTGAGGGTGGGAGCTCATCACATCAAAGGTGACCTTGGACACTGAAAATGCCAGTCCACTATATTACTGTATAATCGCTCATGTGAAAGAATACAAACAGTCCATTCCGTCCCACCAATCAGTTAAAGGGATAGTAATACTTCATTTTATCTTTATTTTATTTTGTAGGCATTAAAAAAACATGAAGAACGATATAAGTCTTATCTCTCAATCCAGTCCATAGACCAGACAGATAACAGCAGGGGACCATCTTCTTCCTATGAGAACAATGAAAGCCCTGCCCCCCTTGACAAGTTTTTCAGGTTTTTCCCTTATCTTAATTGAAGATTGTTCCTCTCTGCAGTCTACCTGGGCACCTCCCTTCTGCTCTGGCTGAACAGTGTTACATCAGTAAAAGGGGTGGGAGGGGGATACTTTGTCATTGAATTACTCTTGAACTACAACTCTGACAGAATTGAAATAACACTCTCCAAAGTCCAAATACTATGATGATTAATTAGAGCTGCTTTTATTATGAAACATTACTATCCCTTTAAGCACGTCCATATTACAGTCGCCTTGAGAATAAATGTTTCAAACTAAAAGTGGCTCAGATTATAGGTACAAGCCACATAAGTGATAATTATATCCTTTTGGCAACAAACCCAACGCAGGCATCAAGCAACAAGTCTCATAATAAACCATTAGATCTCTAAATAGATATGATCTACACAGACCCTTTTTTCCCACATTTGCATGTATTCACCTCCAAACTCTTCAATGCATGACTCATAATTAGGCCGTCTAAAAATAAATGTACAGAACCAAATCAACATGTAAACATATTACTAACTTATGTAATAAAAATTATATAACCTATAAATATATAACATTTCAAAAGAATACACCATCCAAGAGCCTCATGTTGCAAATTACAATTATCCCATAAAGTGACAGAACTAGAACCTACTGTTGTCAGGTTAAAGAGCAATCGATTGTCGAAGCAAAAAGTGCAAAAGTAAATATGCAAAAGACCTTATGATTGGATAACCCATAGGCTGTTATCCGGTTCCTCACCACTTACACCCAAAGCCACATGTTTCTGATCTTGAGCATTCAAGGTATCGTAATCTCCGCCATGTTGGTCCTTAAAAAAATAGGCCTCACTAGACCTCAACTCAGCACTTCTGATGTCACTTAAGTGCTAATTTGCATGCTCTCTTAAGCAACGATATTTATAATTGACAGTGTTTTTATTAAAGGGATAGTAATGTTTCATAATAAAAGCAGCTATAATTAATCATCATAGTATTTGGACTTTGGAGAGTGTTATTTCAATTCTGTCAGCGTTGTAGTACAAGAGTAATTCAATGACAAACTATCCCCCTCCTGCCCCTTTAAATGATGTAACACTGCTCAGCCAAAGCACAAGGGAGGTGCCCAGGCAGATTGCAGAGAGGGACAATCTTCAATTAAGATAAGGGGAAAACCTGAAAAACCTGGCAAGGGGGGCAGGGCTTTCATTTTTCTCATAGGAAGAAGATTGTCCCCTTCTGTTATCTGTCTGGTCTGTGGACTGCATTCCACATCTGAGAAGAGATGGC
The DNA here is from genome assembly GCA_037306005.1 of Rhinophrynus dorsalis. Lineage (NCBI taxonomy): Eukaryota > Metazoa > Chordata > Amphibia > Anura > Rhinophrynidae > Rhinophrynus > Rhinophrynus dorsalis. The sequence continues at coordinate 31,463,886 of CM074721.1, read as the reverse complement.
TTACACTAGGTAAAAGGGGCGGGAGGGGAAACTTTGCTTGTGAATATCTCTCAAACCATAAAGGTTTGAGAGATAAGACTTATATCGTTCTTCATGTTTTTTTAATGCTTACAAAATAAAATAAAGATAAAATGAAGTATTACTATCCTTTTAAGTAAGATAGTAATATGTTTACATGTCAGCTTTCCGTCTTTACGTTCATTCTTAGAAGGCTTAATTACCAATCAAGCATTACAGAGAAGGTAGATGGACACATCTGCAAGTGGGAAACAGGGTCTGTTTATGTCATTTATATTTAGAGATCAGTCTGTTATTATGAGATTCATGGTGGGATGCATGAGGGATGACATTGTTACATACCTCCCAACATTTTAAATTGCCAAAGAGGGGTGTTTTAGGGGGTGTTGCTGGGGGCGTGGCTGGTGGGCAGGGCATTACCAGGAATTTTTAGGCTATTTCATGACCTATTTATACAAACTTGTGTAACCTAATAAATGATGTAACATGACCAAAGTATTAAGACTAATTTATAAACACATATAATGACATTTAAACAAGCAATAATGTGAGTTTTATTGCTGTAGAGCAATGTGATACATTTATATATACACCTCACCAGTCTGATCTCCTAAACACAGGGACATCAGGGTTATACACTTCTATACACACCACAGTCTGATCTCCTAAACACAGGGACACCAGGGTGATACATTTATATATACACCTCACCAGTCTGATCTCCTAAACACAGGGACACCAGGGTGATACACTTATATACACACCACAGTCTGATCTCCTAAACACAGGGACACCATGGTGATACATTTATATATACACCTCACCAGTCTGATCTCCTAAACACAGGGACACCAGGGTGATACACTTATATACACACCACACAGTCCAATCTCCTAAACACAGGGACACCATGGTGATACACTTCTATACACACCGCACAGTCTGATCTCCTAAACACAGGGACACCAGGGTGATACATTTATATACACACCGCACAGTCTGATCTCCTAAACACAGGGACACCAGGGTGATACACTTCTATACACATCGCACAGTCTGATCTCCTAAACACAGGGACACCAGGGTGATACACTTCTATACATACCACACAGTCTGATCTCCTAAACACAGGGACACCAGGGTGATACACTTCTATACACACCGCACAGTCTGATCTCCTAAACACAGGGACACCAGGGTGATACACTTCTATACACACCACACAGTCTGATCTCCTAAACACAGGGACACCAGGGTTATACACTTAAATACACATCACACAGTCTGGTCTCCTAAACACACGGACACCAGGGTGATACACTTCTATACACACACCACACAGTCTGATCTCCTAAACACAGGGACACCAGTGTGATACACTTATACACACACCACACAGTCTGATCTCCTAAACACAGGGACACCGGGGTGATACACTTCTATACACACCACACAGTCTGGTCTCCTAAACACACGGACACCAGGGTGATACACTTCTATACACACCACACTGTCTGATCTCCTAAACACAGGGACACCAGGGTGATACACTTCTATACACACCGCACAGTCTGATCTCCTAAACACAGGGACGCCAGGGTGATACACTTCTATACACACCGCACAGTCTGATCTCCTAAACACAGGGACACCAGGGTGATACACTTCTATACACACCACACAGTCTGATCTCCTAAACACAGGGACACCAGGGTGATACACTTCTATACACACACCACACAGTCTGATCTCCTAAACACAGGGACACCAGTGTGATACACTTATACACACACCACACAGTCTGATCTCCTAAACACAGGGACACCGGGGTGATACACTTCTATACACACCACACAGTCTGATCTCCTAAACACAGGGACACCAGGGTGATACACTTCTATACACACCACACAGTCTGATCTCCTAAACACAGGGACACCAGGGTGATACACTTCTATACACACCACACAGTCTGATCTCCTAAACACAGGGACACCAGGGTAGGAAAGAGGGGCAGAGGGATTTGGGTCTAAAAGAGGGACTGTCCCTCCTAAAGAAGGACACTTGGGAGGTATGTTGTTACTAAAGGGGTATTTGTCCCGGTATGTAGTTTACACATATAATCTGAGTAAGTTTTGGTTTGATATGTTTATTTCCCATGTGACTGTAATGAGGAGGTGCTTGTCTGATCAGTGGATCATAACAGAATATTTCTGTGTTGTCACAGGAGTGATTATCCAATGAAATAGTGGCATTTCCAGTCTTCCATGTGACCTGTGATGTCATGAGCTTCCTCCCACTGTTCTGATTAGTAGAGTGGACTTTAAAAGATAGAGCCACAGATGATGCTGATTTTTAGATCCAAATACGTGAAACGCGTTTTTCAACAAGCTTTGATACTGGTCAATGTGTATTCTCCTGTTCTGTGAGTTTTTGCTTGTCTCGTCTCATTTAGTGTCTTGTTTTTGATTTGTATATTTAGGGTAATAATAAAGAATCAATGTTTTATTACACTCTACTCTCCAGTTGTGAAGCACTGGAAATTAATAGGAATCCCTTAGATGTGCACACTCGTATACATGCTTGGAAGAGTGGTAGGATTTCATTATCACTGTCTATGGATGAATGGAAATTAATAAATAATCTATATTATTGCTTATAGTATCCAAGTTGATGCTGCAGCCACTAAATCTTTTTTGATACATTTTTATTTGCCCCATGGTGTGCTCGGTTTACCCTAGGATCACTCTTGCGCCACATAAACTAAATACAAATTACCAAAATCCATATTGAATCGGGGCTTTTTTTAATTAACAAGTCCTCCATATTAACAAGGCAGGGCTGCTATACCATCACTTTAAAAAATGGATCCTATATAATAAAACAGTAGGATGTTTGTCCGAAGCCATCATGCGCAGTAGAGACTACGCAAACGCGTTGGCTGAGGAAACTAGATGGCGCCGTGCCTGATAAGGAGCGGGGCGATCTGAATTCGGAACGGAGGACCGGACTCCTCTCTGCGCACCTTCCTGGGACCTCTCGGTGCGAAGGGAAGCACGGTACAACCGGCTCCAGCTTGAGGATGAGGGGCCGTTGGGGAAGGCCGCCCAAGACTCCGGTGCTGCCAGACTCCACCTCCCTGGGGCCCACCGCCTGTCTCTGTTCCCGGCTCCGGGGCACCAGCCGAGGCCGCTGGGTGGTACTGTGGCCTGTGTACACGGGCTTTTAAACTAGTACACAATAAAAGAAAATGCTGCACAGATACATGGGAAATATTGCAGCAATAATCACTGCAGCCCTGCAGCGTGCATTTTTCATGTGTCCATTACTAAACCTTTGAGTGCCAGAGGGGTCTGCAACGCATTTCAAAGCAACGCGTTGCACACTCCTCTGACCCTCAAAGGGTTAAAGGGCTGACCAGGCAACCCTAACTCAAGTCTTTTTCTGCTATATAAAATGGCACTTTTTCCCTGTTAAAGAACTTAAAAATGAAGTGGGGTTATAAACAATGGTACTTTGGGAGATGCTTCATTCAACCATTATCACAGCTTGATTTTATTTCTTTAATTTTAAATTAAATTGTTATTTACTTTGATCTATAGCTGGCATTGTACCTACCACTTTCTATGAAAAACTTCCAATGAAAACAATAGGACAAAATGCCCTCTGGACACTAGATGGCACTGTTTGTAACAGCTTGATTTAAAAAAAAAAAAAGTTTGAACAGTAATACCATTTGAGTGACGCATCTCCCAGCCGTGGCATGCCTTTCTTTTAACCCTTTGAATGACTGAGAGGTATCCATGCATTGGGTTGCCATGCATTAGATACCTCTCAGGCACTCAAAGCGTTCATCAGCAGGGAAAGGCTTTAAACCTTTGAGTGCTGGGAGATATCCAGCCCATTGCATATCCCATCATTTTCCCCATTTGGTCCTCCCAGTCACCTGTATTTTAACCCTTTGTGTGCAACAGGGGTATGCAACGCATTGCAAAGCAATGTGTTTTGTACCCCCCTGACATTCAAAGGGTTACCTTTTTTGAGTTCCAGAAAGGTGTCACATCGCGTTGGACAGCCCCCTGGCACTCAAAGAGTTAATGGGGCAGTAAACATCATGAAAAGCAAAATCAAATAAGACCATTCCTGCTGAGTAAAACAAGGTACTCCATATTGCTAGCAGTTGTTGCATTCAGAATCTATTGCAGTTCCGATTGTCACAAAGTGGTGGAGCTGTTGCTGTCACATTGTATGATTACTGTAAATCAGTGAACTGTAGTCAGTGACTCACCTCTCCCATAGAACGTTTCAAAATAACTGCCTGGGCACCAGGAGAACTGTCTGGACACAAGAGGTCACTTTCGGCAATAGAAGTACCCTTGTTTAACTCAATGGATGTAGAGGGGTCTCCAACTCATTGCTCTGCACCCAAAGGGTATATTTCCACTATAAGCTGTATTACGGCACTTACGTTTTCACTGTTGATATCTGCCTCACTGGGGCATCCGAAGAGCTCCCTCCTCAGGAGGTTTCCATCGTATTCCAAGAACGTCAGGTAGAGGTTGCGGAAGAACTCCACGTGCTTGTTCTTCACACGTAATTTCTTGGGGGAGTTCCAGTGAATGACCTGTTACAGGGGAGAATACAGGTCAGGCTGGAAGCTCATAAAATTAATATTAATGTTATTTTATGAAAACAAGAGTATGCCCACTTTATTCTTTATCCTCAAGTTTTAAAAGATCATGCAATGCTTCTCTATTTCAGTGTTTGGAGAGTTTTACAGTCGATGCTGCAAAGCGACAGATGAAACAGCACCACCTAGTGGTAATTTTGTATGTAATATTTTGACTGAAGATAAAAAAACAAAAGAAATCAAACAAGTATGAGCAATTATACATTTTGAAAAGAATTATCTCCTAGCAGTGAGAGTATCCAAGTTTTACTTAACAGAACCTCCTGCAATATATTTCATAACAAAACATTACTATACTTTAACTTGGGGAACAAATTATGTAGCACTTACACCTATACTACATAACACATTAACAGAATAACATAGTTGATGAGGCTGAAAAAAAGACATGCATCCATTAAGTTGAGCCCATGCCACACCACCCTTGTTGATCTTGAGGAAGGCAAAGCATTATTGAAGCCATTTACAATTAAACGGGAACTTTCACCTCCGCATTATCATTGTTGTATCCCTTCCTTTGTGTCCCCTCTGTCCATTGCGGTGTTTCTTTTTGCCTACAAATCTGTTTAAATTAAGAAAAAAGATACTTGAATTGTGTACCTGATGACGTTAGCAGCCGCACAGCCGCGCACCGTATGGTGCAGAAGACACTCCCACAGCCTCAGCTCCTTTCACTTGCCCCAGCATCCTCCGATGACAGAGGCGTTCTGTTAGTAAACTGGAGAGAGATCTCATTGGCAGAGATCGATATATAGCCAATGAGATCTCTCTCCAGCTTACTAACAGAACGCCTCCATCATCGGAGGATGCTGGGGCAAGTAAAAGGAGCTGAGGCTGTGGGAGTGTCTTCTGCACCATACGGTGCGCGGCTGTGCGGCTGCTAATGTCATCAGGTACACAATTCAAGTATCTTTTTTCTTCATTTAAAGGGGAACTTTCACCCCTTAATAACTAAATCTCCCCTTACTGCTGACCTGGCGACTAGCTGCTTAGTAGCGCTAGTCGCCAGAAATCTTACCCCGTTCTCAAGATTTCGGCGTTTCAAAGGATCAGGAAGCACGGACGTCTCTTCACAGTGACGTCCGTGCGCCTGCGCTGTCAGTCCCTTGTCAGTCCCTTGTGCACCGTACGGTGCACAAGGGACTGACAGCGCAGGCGCACGGACGTCACTGTGAAGAGACGTCCGTGCTTCCTGATCCTTTGAAACGCCGAAATCTTGAGAACGGGGTAAGATTTCTGGCGACTAGCGCTACTAAGCAGCTAGTCGCCAGGTCAGCAGTAAGGGGAGATTTAGTTATTAAGGGGTGAAAGTTCCCCTTTAAACAGATTTGTAGGCAAAAAGAAACACCGCAATGGACAGAGGGGACACAAAGGAAGGGATACAACAATGATAATGCGGAGGTGAAAGTTCCCCTTTAAGCCCCAAGCCTGCCAGAAAATTCCTTCCTGACACCATAAGACAGTTGGATATTTCCTTGGATCAATATCCTATCTACTTAGAAACCAGCTATCATAATTCTCAAAATTGTTCTGGGCTACAAAGGTATCCATCACATTTTTTAAAGCAACTACAGTATCTACAAACACAGCACGAGGCAAAGAATTCCACAATTTTCTGCCCTTACTGTAAAAAAATCCCCACCTATGTTTTAGTCAAAAGCACCATTCCTGTAGTCTTAATGGATGACCACTAGTTTTTTGAGTATATAATTATTCTGAGAGGTCTCTGTAGTGAGCTTGAATATATATATGAAAATGGTCATCATATCATCCCACGTCTCTTCTCTAATGTTTATATAGATATAGTGGGTTATGCACTAAGGTGTGATAAAGAGGGGATAACGTGGAGATGACTTCTCCAGTGATATCACTTCTCCAATTCTTATGTTATTCTATGGAGCCAATGCACTAAGATCTCCAAAGCTGTAGAAATCTCAGTGCATTGGCTCCATAGAATAACATAGGAATTGGAGAAGTGATATCACTGGAGAAGTCATCTCCACTTTATCACCTCTTTATCACACCTTAGTGCACCTGTCCCATGGAGTTTTACTAGGAAAGGGATGTAATGAATTTAGGCTTTTTTTTTTCTTTTAGGTATTACATATAAAGGCATCGGGCACCTTCAATAGGTTTAAAGTTCTGTTTAATCCTTTGAGTGGCAGAATCTGTTGAACTGGGTATCCCTCTGGCACTCAAGGCGTTAAATCTATGTGTATTTTGATTAGTTCAACAAATGGATATAAGCGGTTGCAACAAAATTCCAATCTAAACAAATAACTTTCAAACATAAATGTTCTATATAGAACTCACCCGTATCAGTGTAGAGCGGTGAGTCCGGAGCTGCCCCAAACAATCACAGCATGATTTCAACAAACGAGAAGACACATGTAAGGAGCGCTACACGGACACACCAAAGCTTCATGGACCCAATTAGACTTCTGTCATCTTAAAAATCCAGGGAGAAATCTGATTGCCATTTGGAGTCAGATGCCTTCTTTTGGGTCAGCGATGGTAAACAGGAACAGGAATAGGAAAAGGGTTGAACTGGATGGACGCAAGTCTTTTTTCAACCTAAATTACTATGTAACTATGTAACTATGTAAAAATCCACTTTATTTTTCCATTTTAAAATCATTGAAAAATGCACAACGAAGAAATATCCACCTGGATCATCATCACTGTGATCTTTTGATATTTCTTCGTTGTGCATTTTTCAATGATTTTAAAATGGAAAAATAAAGTGGCTTTTAAGATGACAGAAGTCTAATTGGGTCCATGAAGCTTTGGTGTGTCCGTGTAGTGCTTCTTACATGTGTCTTCTCGTTTGATTAGTTCCCAAAAGTGCAGTTGGTAATGCCTCAGAATTGCACTTTCAGTCTGCTTGTATAGTAGTATTGTTTTATAACGCTTTAACAACCAACGGGGTGCACAATGCATTGCAAAGAAATAAACTGCCTATAAGATTTTTGAAACAGCATGTCTTGTTTTTCAGGAGGATTTTAGTCAGGAGGCTGAACTCTATGATGTAGGACAGCAGGAAGTGAAGAGTGCAAAGGAAAATGACTTCCCCCAGTCAACTGTAAGAAAGCATGCGTCATTTGTTTTATGTGTTAGCAAGATATGGGAACGGTTTCATATCTATAGTTTTAAACAATGAAAGTGCAGCACCAGGAAAGTGGAGATATAGAGCTTTGCATATTGTACCAAGCAATGGGCTGTTTGGGTATAAAATTTATTGGCCTGGCAGGGCAGCTGTAAACAGTGAAGGCGTTTAATGCTACTCATACATCCCAAATGTCCCTCTTTAGGAGATATTAGGGGTCCATACCTCCCAAATGTCTTTCTTTAGGAGATATTAGGGGTCCGTACCTCCCACATGTCCCTCTTTAGGAGACATTATCGATCCATACCTGCCAAATGTCCCTCTTTAGGAGATAGTAGGGGTCCATGCCTCCCAAGTGTCTTTCTTTATGAGTGATTAGGGGCCCATACCACCCAAGTGTCCCACTTTAGGAGACATTATCGATACATACCTCCCAAGTGTCCCTCTTTACGAGATATTAGGGGTCTGTACCTCCCAAGTGTCCCTCTTTAGATGGCACAGTTGCTCTTTGAGACCCAAAACCCTCTGTCCCTCTTTCTCACCCTGGTGTCCCTGTGTTTAGGAGATCAGACTGTGTGGTGTGTATATAAGTGTATCACCCTGGTGTCCTGTGTTTAGGAGATCAGACTGTGTGGTGTGTATATAAGTGTATCACCCTGGTGTCCCTGTCTTTAGGAGATCAGACTGTGTGGTGTGTATATAAGTGTATCACCCTGGTGTCCCTGTGTTTAGGAGATCAGACTGTGTGGTGTGTATAGAAGTGTATCACCCTGGTGTCCCTGTGTTTAGGAGATCAGACTGTGTGGTGTATATAAGTGTATCACCCTGGGGTCCCTGTGTTTAGGAGATCAGACTGTGTGTTGTGTAAATAAGTGTATCAACCTGGTGTCCCTGTGTTTAGGAGATCAGACTGTGTGGTGTGTATATAAGTGTCACCCTGGTGTCCCTGTGTTTAGGAGATCAGACTGTGTGGTATGTATAGAAGTGTATCACCCTGGTGTCCCTGTGTTTAGGAGATCAGACTGTGTGTTGTGTATATAAGGGTATCACATTGCTCCACAGCAATAAAATGCATTAATGAAATTCAATATAGATGTTTATAAATTAGTCGGTGTGAATAAAATACTTTGGTCTTGCTCAAAATCATTTATTCGGTTACACAAAGAGGTGTCTATAGGTCATGAAATAACCTAAATTCCCCACCCACCAGTCACGCCCCCAGTAACACCACCTAAATCAATAGAGTTCCTGTTTGGTCATTATAAATGTTGGGAGGTATGTCTACGTTTCGTTTTGTGGAATGTTTCCTGACATACCTGAAGAACATCGACGGAGGGACAGAACCATTGAATTCCAGCAGGTCAGATGGCCCATGCTAACCACTGCCGTACAGGTTGACCATGATGTGAAACTGTGCAACAACGGTCCTGCTGGGTTTCAGTATCAAAGTGCTAGATTGCCAGGGACTGGCTTACAATGCACATCCAAAGCTGCTGAGGATTGTCAGCTCTGGTGAATGCCAATGGCTCACCCATCTGGCCGTTATAGGGTTAAGCAGTGTACTTGTAACTGGTAGAACATAATTTTACCTTTAATTGGAAGTTGAATTCCAGACTGAATTTTCCTTTAAAGTAGCCAAAATGTACACAAAAAACACTGAATCATTTTCAGTCCAAGATACTATTACTGCAGAGAGGAAAATCAGCTTACTTCATAATGTCGCTCACTGGTGTAAGAGGAATCGAAGAGCTAAAAAGCCTTATGTATAAATGTTGCCGAAAGCAAAATACAGCTTTAAAGTCATTAAACAAGGCCCAGTCTGCATAGTTGGCTTGTTAACCCTTGTGTTGCACAAGCTTTGCCTAGCTCTGCTGGCAGCGGCGGGCAGCTGGCTGGATTAGCAGACTGAGCTTAGACAAAGAACTACCAACTCACTGCCCTGAGTTTAATAGGATGTGATTGCACCTTGGCATGCGGAAAGCAGAGAGCTTGAGGGTGTTCAGATCAATTACCGTGGCCTGCAAGAGGCGCATCTAAGGCGGCTTCCAATCCAGCACTTTGGGAAGGCTTGTACCGCCATTAAATTAATGATGTGAGGCTGGTGTATGAAGATGACTTGGAACAATTTTGGAGTAAACCCAGTGAACATCAAGGGACGATTTAACATTCCCATTGATTTAAAGGGATACTAATACTTGAAATGTGAAAAGAAATATGTTGTAGTGTTTATCCCTGAGAGTAAAACAAGGGTACTGTCACTGCTGAAAGGTGTTTTAATGAAAAGTTATTGTACTTAAACTTTAATTTTTTTAGGTGCAATATCACAGTGGCCTGAAATTGTACAGTGGTGCTGTTGCTACACAAACCTATGGAGATTTATGGTCAACTGACCAGAGCTGTCCATTGGTTGATGTAGCAAAAGAGCCACTGTAAAATTTCAGGCCACTGTGATACTTCACCTAAAAATTCAAGTCTGAGCTACAATAACTTCTCAATGAAACACCTTTCAGCAGTGGAAGTGCCCTTGTTGTATTCAGGAGGATAAACACTACAACATATTTTTTTCACGTTTTAACTATTACTATCCCTTTAAATGGGGCTTTTAACCCACTGCATGCTAGAGAGGTCTATCACACATTCTGCAATAACACCTACCTGCCAAAAATACCCGATTTCCTGGGACATTCCCTCGTTTTGGCTCCCTGTCCCTGGATACTGCTGTCCCCGTTTTTGTCTGTGGGCTTGTTATTAACCCTTTGAGTGCCAGACGCGCCCGGAATGCATTGCAGAGCAGTGTGTTCTGTACCCCCTCTGGCTCTGTCACTAAAAGGGTTAACCCTCAGTGGTGTCCGTAGACATTTTTCCAGGGGGGGGCAAAGCCATAATATGACCCCCAGGCCTGCCCATCTAGCCCCTTTATTTATATGGAGGAGGGTAATTGTAGGGGGGGGCAAGTGCCCCCCTTTCCCCCCCCTCCGGACGCCCATGTTAACCCTCTAAGTTCCAGTGAGGTATCCAAAGCATTGCAACGTGTCAAAGGGTTAATGTTTAATAGGTCATGAGGATCCCCACATGTTAAAGGGACAGTAATGTCAAAGAAAAATTCTTTATAGTTTTATAGTGCTTAAAAAACAAACTATATGCAACACATATTATCTCTCAAACTGCTATGGTTTGAGAGATATTCATATTCAGAGTTCCTCCCTCCCGCCTCTTCTCCTTTACAGCTGACAGCAAACCAGGACAGATCTGGTCCTGGGACCATAAATCTCCTTAGGATGGTGTAGTAACAGCGCCACTGTACAATTTCAGGCCACTGTGATATTGCACCTACAAAATTCAACTTTGAGCTGTAATAACTTTTGAATAAAACACCTTTCAGCAGTGGGAATACCCTTGTTTTAATCAGGGGGCCAGGCCCTACAACATATTTCTTTTTACATTTTAAGTATTACTATCCCTTTAAAAGGCACAATGGGTTAGACATCTCTCTCTGGCATTCAAAGAGTTTAAATTACTGAGAAAAATCCAACTGATTTTAAATGAAGCTTTTAATTCCTTGATGCCGGGCTCCGGGGCATATAAAAACCCTTTTTTCATAATCAGGGTATACTGCTTCTTTAGAAATATCAGTGAGTGAATTTTACAAAGAGTGAAATGATCTGTTTACTATTCCAGTCTCTCTCCACTAGGTGGCAGGAAAGATCTCTGTATATTATAGTAACACAGAATTTCTTGAAAATCTCCAGCAATTTCTTTAACCTTCAAGTCTCCCTCATTTATCTGTAAGTCACTATCATACAAATCTGTCAACCTCAAGCTGCAAGGCTCAAATTAGACTGATTTTGGTATTCTGACCAGAAAAATGAAAGGCTAATTAACTCATTCACTACTACTAACACCACCAAAATTATTAATAAAATATATTTGTGACTTACAGCGCTGTACAATAGGGTAACAGACAAAAGACAGTCAGTGTCTGGGATAGGTAATCCAACCTGTGGACCTCCAGCTGTTGCTGGACTACAGTTCGGACCATCATCAGCTGGCCATGGTATATAGAAACATTGGAGAAACAAGACTAGTAGAGGAAAGTATTAACCCCTTACAAACCAAAGGGATGTGCCACGCATTCCACATTCCTCTGGCTCTGAAGGGATTAAAGCTGTCATGGGAAATGTGAAGCCCTCCATCTGCTGCTAATAGACTACAACTCTCATCCTTACATGGGAAACCTTCTTGTGTGAAGAGAAACACTGTAGAGCTGAGATGGGCGTAGCCATATGATGCATTTTGGGTGGGGCTTAATCATGTGGGCATGGTTTGGTGGTTGAAAGGGGGAGTTTACTAAACACAGGGACACCCGGGTGATACACTTCTATACACACCACACAGTCTGATCTCCTAAACACAGGGACACCAGGGTGATACACTTCTATACACACCACACAGTCTGATCTCCTAAACACAGGGACACCAGGGTGATACACTTCTATACACACCACACAGTCTGATCTCCTAAACACAGGGACACCAGGGTGATACACTTCTATACACACCACACAGTCTGATCTCCTAAGCACAGGGACACCGGCGTGATAGACATATATACACACCACACAGTCTGATCTCCTAAACACAGGGACATCAGGGTGATACACTTATATACACAACACACAGTCTGATCTCCTAAACACAGGGACACCAGGGTAATACACTTCTATACACACCACACAGTCTGATCTCCTAAACACAGGGACACCAGGGTGATACACTTCTATACACACCACACAGTCTGATCTCCTAAACACAGGGACACCAGGGTGATACACTTCTATACACACACACACAGTCTGATCTCCTAAACACAGGTACACCAGGGTGATACACTTCTATACACACCACACAGTCTGATCTCCTAAACACAGGGACACCAGGGTGACACACTTATATACACACCACACAGTCTGATCTCCTAAACACAGGGACACCAGGGTGATACACTTCTATACACACCACACAGTCTGATCTCCTAAACACAGGGACACCAGGGTGATACACTTCTATACACACCACACAGTCTGATCTCCTAAACACAGGGACACCAGGGTGATACACTTCTATACACACCACACAGTCTGATCTCCTAAACACAGGGACACCAGGATGATACACTTATATACACACCACACAGTCTGATCTCCTAAACACAGGGACATCAGAGTGATACACTTATATACACACCACACAGTGTGATCTCCTAAACACAGGGACACCAGGATGATATATTTATATACACATCACACAGTCTGATCTCCTAAACACAGGGACACCAGGGTGATACACTTCTATACACACCACACAGTCTGATCTCCTAAACACAGGGACACCAGGGTGATACACTTATATACATACCACACAGTATGATCTCCTAAACAGAAGGAAACCAGGGTGATACACTTCTATACACACCACACAGTCTGATCTCCTAAACACAGGGACACCAGGATGATACACTTATATACACACCGCACAGTCTGATCTCCTAAACACAGGGACACCAGAATGATACACTTCTATACACACCACAAAGTCTGATCTCCTAAACACAGGGACACCAGGGTGATACACTTATATACATACCACACAGTATGATCTCCTAAACAGAAGGAAACCAGGGTGATACACTTCTATACACACCACACAGTCTGATCTCCTAAACACAGGGACACCAGGGTGATACACTTATATACACACCACACAGTCTGATCTCCTAAACACAGGGACACCAGAATGATACACTTCTATACACACCACAAAGTCTGATCTCCTAAACACAGGGACACCAGGGTGATACACTTATATACACACCACACAGTCTGATCTCCTAAACACAGGGACACCAGGGTGATACACTTATATACAAACCACACAGTCTGATCTCCTAAACACAGGGACACCAGGGTGGGAAAGAGGGATGGAGCGATTTGGGTCTCAAAAAAGGTACACTTGGGAGGTACAGACCCCTAATATCACCTAAAGAGGGATACTTGGGAGGTATGGACCCCTAATATATCCTAAAGAGGGACACTTGAGAGGCATGTACTCCTAATATCTCCTAATAAAGGACTCTTGGGAGGTATGATCCTTAATATCTTCTAAAAAGGGACCCCTAGAAGGTAAGGACCCCCTAATAACGCCTATAGAGAGACACTTGGGAGGTATGGACCCCTAATACCTCATAAAGAAGGAAACTTGGGAAGTATGGACCCCTAATATCTCTTAAAGAGGGACGCTTGGAAGGTATGTACCCGTAATTTCTCTTAAAGAGGGACACTTGGGAGGTATGGATCCCAAATATCTCCTAAAGAGGGACACTTGGGAAGTATGTTGGAACATCAACCTCAGAGTTCTTATGGGCCATGTGCAAAAACAATGAACAGCAAATCTGGAACATTGGGAGCAACCCATCTTTACCACAGGAGGCAAATAAAAATCCCCACATTTCCTTCTGTAATTTGTGTCGGTGACCTGGCACCTTTTATAAGTGACTTTCAGGGCCGGATTTCCCAATAGGCAGAGGCGGTGCCTTATCTGTGCTAGCCACACCTACATTCTAAATTGTGGGTGTGCCCAGGACAATTCCATTGTCCCTGCACCAGTTCTATTCCCATTTTACAGGCAATTATTTAACACTGCAATACATTGGAGATCTCTCTAGCAACCATGGGTTACAGTTGCTTGTTATAGGCCAAAGGTATTTTCTGTGCCAGGAAATAGTGGATGACACTGGGCGGTATCATGTGAGCAATGGGGTGTGGCTATGGGTGGAGCTAACAGCACCTAGATTTCCTTGCCTAGGGGTGCCTGTGAAGTAAAGCCAACCCTGGCGACTACACTTTTATTTGGCAATTTGTACACCAACAATAAGGTGATCTGGTATCTTTCTTTATAGAAAATTCCCCTGCTGATGAGGTGAGAATGAAGCCTGAATCTGGCCCAGCTTGATGCATTATCTAAATAATAGGATTGTTTGCAGTAATTGGTTCTTAAACAGCCCCTTCTCCTTTTGTTAACTAGTAAAAATAAATAGTTCTCTTTTTCATAACGACACAAATAGAAGAACAATGAGGCAGAACTGGATTTTGGTAAACATTCCGCTTTGTATTCTATGAATAATGTTCTCCTTGTGTATTTGAATAGATGTTTTATTCTTTGGAAATGTAATCTGATTTTTCAAATACTCTTGACACTGATCTTATCAGACATTATGTCTCACAATATGAAAAGAGAAAGAATTCAGCCCAAAAAACATCCTTCAAGTCAGTAATACACCCAGGATCTGACAGCTCCTGTAGAGCTTCTGAATTGCGAACGGATGGAGGTTCCTCCCACTGCGACTGCTAATAGGTGGAGGCCCCACCAAGACAACTGAGATGGAAGGTCCTACCTGTTGAGAATGTTAATAGAGGGAGGTCCTACCCACTGAGCCCACTAAAAGTGAGAGGGCCAACCTGCTACCACTGACACTAAAAAGAGGGGGAAGTTAAACCCACTAAAAATAATAAAAAGTGAAGGTCCCACCCAGGGAGTCTACCAACAGGGCCGGCGCCACATTTAGGCGACGTAGGTGCCGGCCTAGGGCGCACATGTACTGGGGGCGCAGGCATGCAGCTGCGCCCAGGGCCGGCCGTTCCCGCTAGCAGGACTCCTCCGCCGGGCACTGCAACATAGTCAGATCTGTGTAGCTGCTGTGTTCCCTCGTTGCCGTTGGCTCTTTAGTAATGCAGAACGCGCTGGGAGTCAAGATCTCCCAGCACTCTGCATTACTGAAGAGAAGACTGCGCGGGAGCTCTAGCAGCTACAGGTCTGTGATGGGGGGCAAGTTGGGGCTGATGGGGGGCACGTTGGAGCTGCTAGGAGGCAAAGTGGAGTGGTGGGGGCAAGGTGTAGCTGATGGAGCAAGTTGGAGCTGAAGGGGCAAAGTGGAGCTGGTGGGGGGCAAAGTGGAGCTGGTGGGGGCAAGTTGGAGCTGACAGAGGGCAAAGTGGAGCTAGTGGAGGGCAAGTTGGAGCTGGTGGGGGCAAGTTGGAGCTGATAGGGGCAAAGTGGAGCTGGTGGGGGGCAAAGTGGAGCTGATGGGGGCAAAGTGGAGTTAGTGGGGGGCAAGTTGGAGCTGATAGGGGGCAAAGTGGAGCTAGTGGGGGCAAGTTGGAGATGATAGGGGGCAAATTGGAGCTGATAGGGGGCAAATTGGAGCTGGTGGGGCAAGAAAAGAGGTGGGGTGTAAGTAGGTGGGGTATAAAGGGGTGGGACACAAAGGGCGGCAAAATTAGATTTTGCCTAGGGTGGCAAAAATCCTTGCACCAGCCCTGTCTACCAATATGAGGATACGAGACAAAGCAAAGAGAGGGGAGCTTCCTATTGTAATACTAGTTGAACAGCTCGTTACACGGGCCACAGTGCCACTGCCACCCGGTCGCGGGGCAGTCACGCGCAGTAGAGACTGCAGACGCCAGGGCTGATACAGAGCTGGACGCTCCTTCGGAGCACCCAGCTCTGTATCAGCCGCGGCGCGGGCAGTCTCTACTGAGCATGACTGCAGCACGCGCAGCAGTGTGTGCTGTGCATGTTGCGGCGTTACACACAAATTAGCGAATTATTATATAGGATATTCATGGAACAATATCCACCACCAAGTTCACCAACGTACTCACAACATTAAGGACCACTACAAGTGGTCAGCTGGACAGATGAAGGATTCAAGACTGCCTACACTCAGTCACTCCATACAGTGGTGTGGAATGCAGCTCATCGACACACGTACAAGGACCCCACAAAATAATCCTCGAACAAAAGAAAAAACAAACAACCAGAAGGGCCGCAAACCAATATTTGAATATTCTTCAGTGAGAATGAATTCTATAGAATTCTATACTCACAGAATATATCACAGCGGCCTATTAGTCATAGAAATGGTATTATCAGCACGCAGGGAACAACTGTACGCCCGGCTCGGAGATACGACTCCCGTCGTGGAAAGAAATAAACTGGATCCACTTATCAATGTTATCAAATTTAATAGATATAAAAAGTATAAAAACAATACATCAATAGCCAAGAAACGCTCCAAGAGGATACACCACCTGTTGAGATTCTAATAGACTCTGGTTTTTGCAGTGCATTAGAGAGTTTAGGGGGACAGAAGCTAATTCCCCGGTGGTGGGGGGTTTCTTACGAAACTCTGTCCACTTCTCCTCCTTTCCACCCTGTTCCTCCCACTCCCCCCACTTTATTATTCAACCCTTTAAGCCACACACCCGCCCACAATTAAGCCCCACCCCTTTGTTACACAAATTGCATCACATATCCTCCCACTGGCACCACATGAGTCGGAGACTCTAGAAGGAAAGAGTTCCCAGGTATACTAATAGGAGATCCGACCATTTGAGATACTAATAGGGGCGGTTTCACCCACAGCAACTAACAATTCATGAAATCGTCACCCACAGAATTTACTAATGGATGGAAGCTCCACCCAGTGAATTTACTGAGCTGTAATAACTTTGAAACAATGCATCTCCCAGCAATGTGATTACCCGTTCTCCTTAGCAGGAAAATCCCTACAACGGTTGTTATGTTTTATAATAAATGTTTACTGGTCCTTTAACAAGCTTGGGGAGAGCTGCCGCTTTAGCTGGTTTGCGGTAAATGGCATAGAATAAATGTTCTTTTCGATCCATCGGCGCTGCACTCTTTGGGAATTGCCACAAGGTACGGAGGAGGGGGATAATATTATTATAATATGCTCTTACAAACTCCAACTCAGTAACCATCCGGCAGGACAAGTCCCAGCTCGGTACCACCCAGGGGAGAGATGCACTGAAGCACATAATTAAAAATAAATGAGGACTTCCCAAAGACGGGGAACACTCAATTGTTCTCTTCAGACAGGACGTGACACAATAACAAAAGAGGGACTTTACTGCCTTCAGTGATGTATGCAAGTATTAAATGTAACTGACAAAGACAAGGATGTGTTTGGGATAAGGGAAAGAAATGTGTTTGTTAAATGTTCAACCCTTTGAGTGCCAGAGTGGTACGCAACGCTTTGCAATGTGTTGCGCACCACTCATGCACTCAAAAGTTAACCCCCTTAGACACAGAACATTACTCCATCCATATCCAGCAGTAGAAGTAAACATATTTTTGGAAAGAATACTTTAAAGGGATAGTAATACTTCGTTTTAATTCTATTTTATTTTGTAGGCATTAAAATAACATGAAGAATGATAAAAGTCTTATCTCTCAAACCTTTATGGTTTGAGAGATAGTCACGAGCAAAGTTTCCCCTCCCGCCCCTTTTACCTAGTGTAAGTCATCTCTTCTCAGATGTGGAATGCAGTCCATAGACCAGACAGATAACAGCAGGGGACAATCTTCTTCCTATGAGAACAATGAAAGCCCTGCCCCCCTTGACAAGATTTTCAGGTTTTTCCCTTATCTTAATTGAAGATTGTCCCTCTCTGCAGTCTACCTGGGCACTTCCCTTCTGCTCTGGCTGAGCAGTGTTACATCAGTAAAAGGGGCGGGAGGGGGATACTTTATCATTGAATTACTCTTGAACTACAACTCTGACAGTATTGAAATAACACTCTCCAAAGTCCAAATACTATGATGATTAATTAGAGCTGCTTTTATTATGAAACATTACTATCCCTTTAAATAGCTTTTCAAGGGCTAGATTAAGCAGAGGAGGCAACTATCTATAGCTGCAAATTATAAGAGGAGGGGCCTCAGCTGTTCTGGCCACACCCATGTTGTGAATTATGGGTGTGGCCATAGCAATCTCAGTGCCCCTGCACAAACTTACATACCCTTTTATTGGATATTATTTAACCCCTTGGATTCTACAGACATCTCCAACACACTACAGAGCAATGCATTGGAGATGTTTCTTGCAACCAAAGGGTTAAAGCTTTTCATGTTTCCGCTTGTTATAGGCCAGTGGTATTTGCTGTGCTAGGAAACAGTGGATGGGACTGGGGGCGGGGTCATGTGAGGAATGGGGTGTGGCTATGGGCAGAGCAAAGGGCACACTTGGGATGTAAATCCGGTCCTGGGCTTTTACTGCTGGGTAACATTTGCATATTTGCACTGCTAGGAGATTATTAATTCAAAAGTAATTACAGCTGAATCTTTCTTAAAAAAATTAAATTGTTAACAACAGGACCGACTAGTGTCCGAAAAGCATTTTGTTTATAATTCAGTCTATGGAAGTGGTGGTTAACATATGGACCTGGGGCTTTGTGTGGACATAAATCAATGATACTCCCATTGTTGAAGGATATATCTTTCCAGGGTTATCACAGTTTAAACTAATGTTTTTTATATTAATAGTACCTACAACTCACCTAGTGTTCCTATAGTTATTCTTTTACATTTTATGAGAGAGGTGAATCACTGACAACATTTCTTCATTGAATATGATAGTATCACGGTGCAGCTTCTCAGGCTGTCACTCTCACTTGTGCTGCGCTCCGATTGGTTGAGCCTGTTTGGCCCGCCCCTGGTGACCTTTTTATTCTGGGCTAGTGGCACCTGTCATTTGCCCTTTCGTGGTGTTCCTGAGCCAGTTTTGCTGTGCTGTGTTCCTGATCTCCGGTTACCGACTTGGCTATCCCTGACTACGATCCTGTGTACCTGCTCCGTGATCTGACCCGGCCTGGCTGACGTTCCTGCTCGCTCTCCTGATCCGGCTTGTCTGAGAAACTGCTTCGTGATTCGACCCGGCCTGGCTGACGTTCCTGCTTGTTTTCCTGACCCGGCTTGCCTGAATACCTGCTCTGTGATTCGACCCGGCTTGCTGACGTTCCTGTTCCGGTCTCTGCGGCCGGTCTCCGTTCCTGTCCTGCCTTGTCGCCACGGCGACATAGTGACTGT
This sequence comes from Rhinophrynus dorsalis, assembly GCA_037306005.1. NCBI lineage: Eukaryota > Metazoa > Chordata > Amphibia > Anura > Rhinophrynidae > Rhinophrynus > Rhinophrynus dorsalis. The sequence goes on along the minus strand of CM074721.1, from coordinate 31,444,129 downwards.
GCTCTCACTATTCATCTCGGCTCTGTGCCTGCTGATTCCTGCCACTGAGCTAATCACTGCTGTGCTGTGTTCCTCTACCGAGCTGTTAACCCATGCAGAGCTGTGTCTTACTACCGAGCTGTTAGTCCATGCAGAGGTTGCGTTCCTACTTCTGAGCTGTTAACCCGTACAGTGCTGTGTTCCTACTATCGTGCTGTCTCCAGTGCAGAGCTGTGCTACAACTACTTGCCATTAACCCGTGCAGAGCTGTGTTCCAGTGAGGGCGCGCAGCCCATACAGAGAGTTGCCTTGTGCTGAGCCAGTTCTCTCCTTGCAGTCCGGTGTAGCTCATTTCCGCGCCCGGTGGAGCCCGGCTCTGGCTATTTCTGTGCACATCTCTGTGGTTACGCCCGTAGGGCTATTGATCCAAGCTCTTGCAATCCAGTCTCTCTCTCTCACCAGTGGGTTTATTGGCTTAAGCTCTTGCAAATCCATCACGCACGTCTGGGTTATAAGCTCAAGCTCTCATAACAGGTCATCTCCGTAGGCCGTAGGGCTTTTGGCCCAAGCTCTTGCAATCCAGTTCATCCACGACGCCCGGAGGGGCTAGTGGTTTCAGCTCTGGTACTCAGTCATCTCTGTTACGGCCGTGGGGGCTATTCACTCAAGGCTCTGGCAGTCTATTCGCTCAGTTCATACGCCCGCGGGGGCTACCATTGCCGTACAGCAGGTGGGAGGCAGGTTTCTCTTTGCTGGACATTTTTCTTCAGTTTTACAGACTGTGGGTGTTGAGTATTCTCCACCTTTAACACCTTGGGCATGCCAAACTACACAACTGAGACGGACTGATTATTCTATTAACCATTTGTATATCAGTACTCAGTGCCTGTTCATTTCTGTATATTGTACTAGCAATGTGGGACGGCGTTGCCCGTCATGTTATGACCGTTGGGCGCACGTGTGTGAAATGCAGACACACTGATAAACACAGACATATACAACACGCAGGCAGACACATACCATACATCCCAAGTGTCCCTCTTTGAGGGCCAAATCCCTCTGTCCCTCTTTCCCACCCTGTTGTCCCTCTTTTTAGGAGGTCAGACTGTGTGCAGGGCAGCTCCACCTATAGGCGACGTAGGCGCCGGCCTAGGGCGCACACGTACTGGGGGCGCGGGTATGCAGCGGAGAAGAGCTGCGCCCGCACACACACCACGCCGGGAACCACAACACAGTCAGGTCTGTGTCGCTACAGCGCTCCCTCATCTGGTCGGATCTTTAGTAATGCAGAGCGCGTTGGGAGTCATGATCTCCCGCCGCGCTCTGCATTACTGAAGAGAAGACTGCGCGGGAGCTACAGGTATGTGATGGGGGGCAAGTTGGAGCTGAGGGGGCATAGTGGAGCTGAGGGGGCAAGTTGAAGCGGATGTGGGGCAAAGTGGAGATGATGGGGGCAAGTTGGATCTGTTAGGGGAAAGCTGGAGCTGAGGGGGCATAGTGGAGCTGGTGGGGGCAAGTTGGAGCTGATGGGGGCAAAGTGGAGCGGATGAGGGTCAAAGTGGAGCTGAGGGGGGGCAAGTTGGAGCTGAGGGGGGGCAAAGTGGAGCAGATGGGGGGCAAGTTGGAGTGGATGGGGGGCAAAGTGGAGCAGATGGGGGGCAAGTTGGAGCGGATGGGGGCATAGTGGAGCTGGTGGGGGCAAGTTGGAGCGGATGGGGGGCAAAGTGGAGCTGATGGGGGTAAGTTGGAGAGGATGGGGGTCAAAGTGGAGCTGATGGGGGCAAAGTGGAGCTGAGGGGCCAAAGTGGAGCTGGTGGGGGCACGTTAGAGCAGATGGGGGGCAAAGTGGAGCTGGTGGGGGCACGTTGGAGCGGATGGGGGGCAAAGTAGAGCTGATGGGGGCAAGTTGGAGTGGATGGGGGGCAAAGTGGAGCTGATGGTGGCAAGTTGGAGCTGATGGTGGCAAAGTGGAGCTGGTGGGCCAAAGTGAAGCTGATAAGGGGCAAGTTGGAGCTGGTAGGGGGCATCTCTTACAGGCATCTCCAGACCAGGGGCAGACTGGCCCAGGGGGCAGAGAGAGGACAATCATGAAAAGAGGTTGGGTATAAGTAGGCAGGGTATAAAGGGGTGGGACACAAGGGGCGGAGCGAAATGGGCGGCAAAATTAGGTTTTGCCTAGGGTGGCAAAAATCCTTGCACCAGCCCTGACTGTGTGGTGTGTTTTACTTTGCTCTCCAGCAATAAAGCAATAACCTTCAGTACATGTGTTTATACATTAGTCTGTGCAAATAAAATACTTTGGTCTTGCACTAAATCATTTATTCAGTTACATAAATAGCCAGTAATAGGTCATGAAATAACCTAAAAATTCTTACTAATGCCCTGCCCACCAGCCACGCCCCAACAATATCACCTAAAACTACAGTGTCCCTCTTTGGCCATGTGAAATGTTGGGAGGTATGCACATACACACAGTGAGCGGCAGAAACATGCAAAAGACACGCACACACAGACACACTGGAGATGCACACATATGTAACAGATGTACACACACAGACACACTGGAGATGCACACATGGACACATATATGTAACAGAGATGGACACAAACACACATGCAACATATATGAGCAGAAACACATGCACTCATGAGTTGTGCACCCCTCTGGCAGTCAAAGGGTTAAGATATACAGAGGCATGTCAGAGTTAAATAGCAGTGGGAAGTGTGTTCATACCTGGGAACTTTGACTTGTGGAGTCCCTAGAGGGGACTGATGTGGTGCTGATGTGGAGAGACAAATGGGGCAATCTGGATTAAAAGGGGGCGGGGCTTACTTGCGAGTAGGGGGCGGGGATTAACATAAATGTGGAAAAGTGCTAGTAATAGGCTGTGGAAGGAGGAGATGTGGGAGGGAAATGCAAGTTTACAATGTGAGGGGTTTGAACACACTCCCTGAGGGCTAAAACTTGATACACAACCCTGTGGCACTCAGTGAGTTAAGTGTGAATCTGATGGCTGTCTGTCCTGTGTCTTGCATGCCAAATGATGACAGCGAAGAAATAATTGAGCAATGAGGGCCTACCTTAAACCTTTGAGTGCCATTTTGTTCTTCTGGTGCTGCACTACAGGTCCTGCTGAGGCCACTGGGAGTCAGGGTGAGTGAGTGTGTGTGTGTGTGTGTGTGTCAGCCATATTTATTTCTGGCTTTGTGTGTGTATGTGGTGCTGTGTGTGTGAGTGGGGGCATGCGTGTTTGGTGCTGTGTGAGTGGGGCATTGTGTGTGTTGGTCTGTGTGTGTGAGTGGGGCATGTGTGTGTGTTTGTGTGGTGCTGTGTGAGTGGGGCATGTGTGTGAGTTTGGTGCTGTATGAGTGAGGCATGTGTGTTTGTCTGTGGTGTAGGAGCAAGTGGCGGCCATATTGTTTTTTTCTGACTTTGATAGTGGTGGGCGGGCTGCATAGTGGGGGAGGGCCAACTCCCTGCATGATTGAATCACCCAATAGGAATAGTAACTCCTGCTTTATGCCTCCCCTGGGTGTGTTTTGGCAGGCACAAAGTCTTCTTTTATATATATAGATACTGTGCATACTACTGCTATCCCGCTATTTCACAGTGTCTCCCCTAGGGGGCGATATTATTTGTCATTATTTTGTTCTTAAATAAATTGCATTTTATTTTTACCCACTGGTCTGAGTGTCTTGAAAACTGTGACAGATAGTAACAGCTTCATGCCTTAGGGACACTAAGTGACAGCTTGAACAGTTATAACATTTTAACAAAACAACTGATAGCAGTTGACGTACCCTTGTTTTACATGTTAGGGGATGTCATATAACATATAGGTTTTCACAATAGCCCTATGACATACAGATTTTCATTAAAAATACACTGCTTTTTTTAAAGAATCACCTAAAATTGAATCAGGTTGATTTAACTGTAAATATCATGTACTTACTTCTAGAATATCTATTAATTAATTATTCATACGTTACATCCCTAAAATATAATCCTAATCTTGCTTTTTATCATGTTTAACGCTTCGAGTACCAGAGGGGTATCCAACGCATTGCAAAGCATTGCGTTGGATACCCCTCTGGCATTCAAAGGGTTAAATTATCCTAATCACAGAGCATTTACTTCATTTTGTTTGTGCTGTTTGAAATGGGAGATAAGAAGTGAAGTCAATTACTTATCAGATAAAGGGTTAACAGAAGAAGATGTAGAGGGAAGACTGGACAAGATTAAGACTGACAAAGCACCTGGTCCTAATGAGGTACATACAAGGGTTCTTCGGGAGCTCAGAGCAGTGTTAACTGGTGCCTTTATTTAATAAGGAAACTAAAACATAACCTGGGAATCACAGACCAGTGAGTTTGACCTCTGTAGTGGGAAATCGGCTTGAGAAGATAATAAGGGATTACATTCAGGACTACATTACGAAAAATGTAATTATTATCATGAATCAACATGGTTTCATATGGAAGAAATCTAGCCAAACAAATGTTTTGAGCTTTTATGAAGACGTATCAACCTATATAATGATAAAGCAGTAGATGTAGTATATCTAGATTTTGAAAATGTATTTCATACAATCCCACACAAGAGACTGGTGTATAAAATAAGGAAATTGGGTCTAGAGGATAACATTTGCAACTGAATAGAAAATTGGTTGAAGGATAGGGAACAGTGTGTTATTATAAAATGAAAATTCAGAATAGAGTACCACAGGGTTCAGTACTTGGTCCATTGCTTTTTTACCTGTTTATACATTTTCTTGGGAATAAGCATAAAAAGCTTCATTTAAATATTTGCAGATTGCACTAAATTATGCAGGGTAATACATTGATGTTTGCTCTCTACAGAGGGATTTACATAAAAAGGCAGATTGGGTAAACAAATGGAATATGAAGTTTAATGTGAGAAAGTGATGTATTTTGGACAAACAAAATTGAAATTCTAATTATGAACCTAAGGGCATCATTCGAAGAGACTTGTTGGTAGAGAAAGATTTGGAAATCCTTGTAAAATGTGAACTTGAAAACAGTGATCAGTGTCAAACAGCAGTAGCAAAAGCAAAGTCCTGTCTTGCATAAAAAGCAGAGGCCTAACTAGAAGCCACCGGGCCCTGGTGAGAAATTACCAGGGGCCCCCACTGACCACATTGCCCCCCTATTGCCCCCAATCTCCACATTGCCTCCATATTGCCAACAATCTCTACATTGCCTCCACATTGCCCCCACTTTCCACATTGCTCCCAATCTCCACATTGCCCCCCATTTCCCCCAATCTCCACATTGCCTCCAATCTCCACATTGCTCCCAATCTCCACCTCCACATTGCCCCCAGTGTCCATATACTACCTACATGGTGGTCCAGCGGCATGGCAGGAGAGTTCTGTACCACCTCCTGCACAGACCTCTATAAAGCTGGAGATTCCACTTCTGCCTTCACATTGCCTCCAATCTCCACATTGCCTCCAATCTCCACAATGCTCCCAATCTCCACAATGCTCCCAATCTCCACATTGCCCCCCATTTCCCCCAATCTCCACATTGCCTCCATATTGCCAACAATCTCCACATTGCCTTCACACTGCCTCCAATCTCCACATTGCCTCCAATCTCCACATTGCTCCCAATCTCCACCTCCACATTGCCCCCAGTGTCCATATACTACCTCCCTGGTGGACCAGCGGCATGGCAGGAGAGGTCTGTACCACCTCCTGCACAGACCTCTATAAAGCTGGAGATTCCACTTCTGCCTTCACATTGCCTCCAATCTCCACATTGCCTCCAATCTCCACATTGCTCCCAATCTCCACCTCCACATTGCCCCCAGTGTCCATATCCTACCTCCCTGGTGGCCCAGCGGCATGGCAGGAGAGGTCTGTACTTCCTCCTGAACAGACCTCTATAAGGCTGGAGCTTCCACTTCTGGAGCTTCAGCTTCATCTCCCAGCGCTCTGCATTACTAGATGATGTCACCTCCCAGCGCTCTGCATTACTAGAATGCCAAAGAGGAAGATCAGGTGCTAAAGGTCTGTGCTGAAACAGGCACAGACCTCAGCTTGTTATTTGTTGCGGGCGCCAGGCGGGTCACAGGGGGTGGCCGGGCCCAGTCTCAGGTGCGACCCCTATTGTTACGCCACTGATAAAAAGGGTTATTGACACAACAGTAAATAACACCATTTTGCCATTGTACAAATTGTTGGTAAGGCCTCAGCTGGAATACGTAGTGCAGTTTGGGTACCAGTTCTAAAAAAGGATATTTCAGAAACGGAGTACAAAGAATTGGAACAAAATAGAATGGAAGAACTGAAGTGTAAAGGACATCTAGCCAAAACTGGTTTATTTACTCTGTAGAAAAGACACCCAAGAGGGCATCTTATTACACTGTACAAGTATATGAGATGCCAATACAAGGATCTCTCTAGTGAGCTTTTCATTCCAAGACAAATAACTAGGATTAGAGGAAAGGAGGCTCCAGCTTCAGAAGAGGAAGGGTATTTTTTACAATAAGGTATGTTAAATTGTAGACTTCCTGACCCAAGGAAGTGGTTAATGGTAGATGCAAAGGATATTTTTAAAGGGATAGTAATGATTAAAAAATACAATTAATCTTCATAGTATTTGGGCCTTGGAGAGTGTTATTTCAGTACTGTGAGTTGTAGATCAAGCGTAATTGAAGTATCCCCCCACCCGCCCCTTTTACTGATGTAACACTGCTCACCTCAGAGCAGCAAGACTGTCCGGATGGATCACAGAGAGGGACAATCTTCAGTGAGAATAAGGTAAAACCTGTCAAGGGGGGGCAGAGTTTTCTTTATGTTCACAGTAAGAAGATTGTCCCTTGCTGTGATCTGTCTGGTCAAGTGAACAGATTCCACATCTGAGGGGAGGCGGCTTACACTAGGTAAAAGGGGCGGGAGGGGAATACTTTATCATTCAGTTACTCTTGAACTGCAACTCTGACAGTATTGAAATAAAACTTTCCATGGCCCAAATACAAGATTAATCAGAATGTGAAATTTTACTATCACTTTAAGATAAGATTAGATGCATTTCAAGCAAAACGGAACATACAGGGTTACACTGTGTAATAGCAGGTAAAACAGGATGCTCTAGTAAATCCCCATTTTGGAGTTGGGGAGGCTTATATAATTCTTATTTTCTGGGTTATATTGTGTCGAGAGGTTGAACTTGATAGACCTGTGTCTTTTTTTTTCAACCTAATTTATTATGCATGTAACCATGTAACTTTATTGTGATTAGTGCCCGCTCTATTGTATTCAGATAGGCTGTTATTTTATTTCAGCCCATTTAAAGACAATGGTGGATAATCACTCAAGATTGCTGTGGTATTTGGAGCCCAGGAAAAAGGCAGCAATTGCTGCTCCCTCAGTACACATGTAAGAGAAGGTTGTAGGTTGAGGAAAACAAACTGAGACTTTTACAGTACAGGGTATTTAAGTGTATGTGTATATATATATATATATATATATATATATATATATATATATATATACACTAGCAATGTGGGACGGCGTTGCCCGTCATATTATTTACACAGAGAGACACTGTGTGAAACAGAAATATGCAGTGTTACAGACACGCACTTAAAGAAACAGAGCGTGTCACACTGTGAAACGCATACATACAGAGAGACACACACATACATGACGTATGTCACATATGTAGACAGTGTGTGACAGATGCAGTAGTGATGTAGATATGCTGATATGCTGAGTTGTAAAAAATTTTTTAATTGCAGCTCTTCAGCTTGATGAATAAGGCCCTGTATCCTTACAGTTGAAGTGAGTGTGCTATGTTACTTGGTGAATAAGGCCCTGTATCCTTACAGTTGAAGTGAGTGTGCTGTGTTACTTGATAATAAGGTCCTGTATCCTTACAGTTGAAGTGAGTGTGCTGTATTACTTCATGAATAAGGCCCTGTATCCTTACAGTTGTAGTGAGTGTGCTATGTTACTTGGTGAATAAGGCCCTGTATCCTTACAGTTGAAGTGAGCGTGCTGTGTTACTTGATGAATAAGACCCTGTATACTTACAGTTGAAGTGAGTGTGCTGTGTTACTTGATGAATAAGGCCCTGTATCCTTACAGTTGAAGTGAGTGTGCTGTGTTACATAATGAATAAGGCCCTGTATACTTACAGGTGAAGTGAGTGTGCTGTGTTACTTGATAATAAGGCCCTGCATCCTTACAGTTGAAGTGAGTGTGCTGTATTACTTCATGAATAAGGCCCTGTATCCTTACAGTTGCTGTGTTACTTGATGAATAAGGCCCTGTATCCTTACAGTTGAAGTGAGTGTGCTGTATTACTTCATGAATAAGGCCCTGTATCCTTATAGTTGAAGTGAGTGTGCTGTGTTACTTAATGAATAAGGCCCTGTATCCTTACAGTTGAAGTGAGTGTGCTGTGTTACTTGGTGAATAAGAGCCTGTATCCTTACAGTTGAAGTGAGTGTGCTGTGTTACTTGATGAATAAGGCCCTGTATCCTTACAGTTGAAGTGAGTGTGCTGTGTTACTTGATGAATAAGGTCTTGTATCCTTACAGTTGAAGTGAGTGTGCTATGTACTTGGTGAAGGTCACAGTGAGAAGATGTTTGTGAGTAAAGGAATAATTTAGATTACAGCAGTGGATACTGCAGTACATTTGAAGAAATAGGTTGGCAGACAGAGGGTTAAGTGACAGATGCAGTGATAGATAATGTAATAGTGATGTGGGAGTAAAATGGCGAGATTGGGACTATGGATGAATGGCAAGGGGATAGGTGAGTGGGGGTGACAAGGGAGGAGGAGATGAGAGATTGAGGAGAAGAGGGACAGTGAAGTGTTATGGGTGAGAGGGAGAAATGACTATACATAGACAGTGAAGTAGACATGAAATACAGGGCTGTAGGGTTACTGCATTATACAGACCTAGTGTAGCAGTTGGTTGGAGTGAAGCACTTTAACTCTGAGTGTGAGAGAGGTACACAACACATTGCTGTGTAATGAGTTGTATAGTCCTCTGGCAGTGAAAGGGTTAAGTGACACATGTTGGGCACTTATACACTATGTGGGACGGCGTTGGCCGTCATGTTATAACCGTTGGGCGCACGTGTGTGTGTGTGTGTGAAATGTAGACACACTGATAAACACAGATATATGCAACACACAGGCAGACACATACACACAGTGAGCGGCAGAGACATGCAAAATACATGCACACACACACCGGAGATGCACACATGCACACAAATATGTAGCAGAGATGTACACACACACACGCAACATATATGCGCAGCAACACATGCACGCATGAGTTGTGCACCCCTCTGGCACTCAAATGGTTAAGTTATAGAGAGGCATGTCAGAGTTAAATAGCAGTGGGAAGTGTGTTCATACCTGGGAACTTTGATTTGTGTTGTCTCTGGAGGGGAGTTATGTGGTGCTGATGTGAAGAGACAAATGGGGCAATTTGGGTTAAAAGTGGGTGGGGCTTAATCGCGAGTAGGGGCGGGGCTTAAGAGAAATGTGGAAAAGTGTTAGTAATAGGCTGGGGAAGGAGGAGAAGTGGGAGGGAAATGCAAGTTTGCAGTGTGTGGGGGTTGAACACACTCCCTGAGGGGTAAAACTTGATACACAACCCTGTGGCAGTCAATGGGTTAAGTGTAAACCTGATGGCTATCTGTCCTGTGTCTTGCATGGCAAATTATGACAATGAAGAAGTAATTCAGCAATGAGGACCTACTTTAACCCTTTGAGTGCCATTTTGTTCCTCAGTGGCTGTAGTACAGATCCTGCAGAGGCCACTGGGAGTCAGGGTGAGTGACTGTGTGTCAGCCATATTTCTTTCTGGCTTTGTGTGTGTTTGGTGCTGTGTGAGTGGGGCATGTGTGTGTAATACCTGGGAACTTTTACTTGTGGAGTCCCTCATGTGGTGCTGATGTGGAGAGAGCAATGGGGCAATTTGGTTTAAAGGGGACGGGGCTTAATCGCGAGTAGGGGCGGGCCTTAACATAAATGAGGAAAAGTGTTAGTAATAGGCTGGGGAAGGAGGAGAAGTGGGAGGGAAATGCAAGTTTAAAGTGTGAGGGGTTTGAACACACTCCCTGAAGGGTAAAACTTGATACACAACCCTGTGGCAGTCAGTGTGTTAAGTGTGTACCTAATGCCTACCTGTCCTCTGTGTTGTATGGCAAATGATGACAGTGAAGAAATAAGTGAGCAATGAGGACCTACCTTAACCCTTTGAGTGCCATTTTGTTCCTCAGTGGCTGTAGTACAGGTCCTGCTGAGGCCACTGGGAGTCAGGGTGAGTGACTGTGTGTGTGTGTGTGTGTGTGTGTCAGCCATATTTCTCTCTGGCTTTTGTGTGTGTGAGTGGGGCATGTGTGTGTGTGTGTGTGTGTCTGGTGCTGTGTGAGTGGGGCATGTGTGTGAGTTTGGTGCTGTGTGAATGGGGCATGTGTGTGTTTGTCTGTTGTGTAGGAGCAAGTGGCGGCCATATTGTTTTTTTCTGACTTTGATAGTGGTGGGCGGGCTGCATAGTGGGGGTGGGCCAACTCCCTGCATGATTTTCACACCAATAGCAGTGCACTGCAATTGGTGTGAAAATCACTCCCCCATTGAATCACCCAATGGGAACAGTAACCCCTCCTTATTGCCACCCCTGGGTGTGTGTGTCTCCTGAGGAGACATAAATTATGCAATGAGCCTTTCTCTTTTATATATATATATATATATATATATATATATATATATATATATATATATATATATATATATCCTAGTGTAAAAGCCCGTGTACACGGGCCAAGGTCTGGGTGATGTTAACCCTTTAAGAGCCAGAGGGATACGCAACGCATTGCTTTGCAATGCATTGCATACCCCTCTGGCACTCAAAGGGTTAAGAGGCCAGTCCTGCTCTGAGTCCTGCCACCAACACAGTCATGCAGTGTAGAAACTGTCCGAAAGCACAGAACTCCCAGCATTCCTACACCTCCCAGCATTCCATGCTCCCAGCATTCCTACACCTCCCAGCATTCAGTGCTCCCGGCATTCCTACACCTCCCAGCATTCAGTGCTCCCAGCATTTCTACACCTCCCAGCATTCTGTGCGTTCGGGCAGTATCTACTGCGAATGACGGCTTCTGACAAACATCCTAGCAAATTATTATATAGGATATATAAGTATATGTAACTGGTAGAGAAAAATATTAATGAAAACTTTATCAGCAATGTGAATACCATTTTTTTGTGTTTGTTTTTTTTTACTCAATAGGAAAACGGTTAAAGGGATAGTAATGTTTCAATATAAATGCAGTTCAGATTACTCTTTATAGTTTTTGGTCCATGTAGAGCTAAATTATTATCATTCTCTATGATGTGTAATTCCAGAGTAATTGAATCATAAAGTGTCCCCCACCCGTCTTTTTTACCTACGTAAAGCTTAACAGCAAGACCGTCCAGATGGATAACAGCAAGGGACAATCTTCTGTTAGCATAAGGAAAAACCTGTCCTCTTCCTTCAAGGGGGCGGGGTTTTCCTTATGATCACAGTAAGAAGATTGTCCCTTGCTGTGATCTGTCTGGTCAACTGACCAGATTCCACATCTGAGGGGAGGTGTCTTACACTAGGTAAAAGGGGCGGGAGGGGGGATACTATATAATTCAATTACTCTGGAACTACACATCGTAGAGAATGATACATGGCCATAAAACTATAAAGAATAATTGAAGCTGCATTTATTTTGAAACATTACTATCCCTTTAAAGTGTATTTTTTCATTTCTTTGTTTTCTTTGCCTTCTTGATAAATAAGGGATTATGAATCATATATTGTTAACAGAAGGACTCAGGGGCGGATAATAGAATGAGTCTAAGTAGATACTCCCAGTGAAATAAATTAAGGGATATTGGGAAATGGAATTTTAATCAAAGAAGGAAATTCATCTGAAAGCAGTATTACAGCCGGGAAACCTACTTAAACAGCTCCCTGTGTACCTATATATCCTCTGATATGTCCAATGAGTTTTTCTACTAATTACTGTAAGCTTTTAGATTAGAATTAGCAGAGTAATTATGTATTCATAAGGCCTTATGTTCAATTAAAACTGGAGTAATTCTGGGGCCAACCAAAAGCACCGTAGGGGCCAAATACACATTAAAAGATGATTTAAATGAGGATTTAACCCCTTCACTACTGGAGATGTCTCCAATACGTTGCTTTGGAGACCTCTTTAGCATTCAGTGGGTTAAAAGTACCATTTTAATCAATTGGACTGTTGGTAAATTTTATTCATTCCCTATAGTTCAGTTGGTTTACTCCAGAACAACTCAAGGGGATGGATACAGTACGGTGTGATAACATGGCAATGACATCTCCAGTATAATAGATTCTTCAGTTCTGTTCTGTGGATCCTATGCACTAAGATGTCTGAAGATGGAGAGATCCTACTTCATAGGCCCCATAGAATAACATAGGAGCTGGAGAGTTTATCTCACTGGAGAAGTTATCTCCTCTTTATCACACCTTAGTACATCTCCCCTGTAGTCTATAACTAAATCTCACCCATAGAATAACATAGGAACTGTAGAGTTTATCTCACTGGAGAACTTATCACCTCTTTATCACACCTTAGTACATCTCCCCCTGTAGTCTATAACTAAAGATCTCCCATAGAATAACATAGGAACTGGAGAGTTTATATCACTGGAGAAGTTATCTCCTCTTTATCACACCTTAGTACATCTCCCCCTGTAGTCTATAACTAAATCTATCCCATAAAATAACATAGGAACTGGATAGTTTATCTCACTGGAGAAGTTATCTCCTCTTTATCACACCTTAGTACATCTCCCCTGTAGTCTATAACTAAATCTATCCCATAAAATAACATAGGAACTGGAGAGTTTATCACACTGGAGAAGTTATCTCCTCTTTATCACACCTTAGTACATCTCCCCTGTAGTCTATAACTAAATCTCTCCCATAAAATAACATTGGAACTGGAGAGTTTATCTCACTGGAGAAGTTATCTCCTCTTTATCACACCTTAGTACATCTCCCCTGTAGTCTATAACTAAAGTTATCTGATAGGATAACATAGGAACTGGATAGTTTATCACACTGGAGAAGTTATCTCCTCTTTATCACACCTTAGTACATCTCCCCCTGTAGTCTATAACTAAAGCTCTCCCATAGAATAACATAGGAACTGGAGAGTTTATCACACTGGATGAGTTATCTCCTCTTTATCACACCTTAGTACATCTCCCCCTGTAGTTCTTAGTACAGTGGTTACCAACAGTTGTATTTCAGCACTTTTATATGTAATGGTGCAATGTGTCATGTCCTCCCAAATAAACTAATTAAAGGAGTAGCGAAGCTTTATTATGAAATAAATACTAATTTTCCCATTGTTTAAAACAAAAGTACTACAACTGCTGCTGAGGTACTTTATTCCAAAGTAATTAGAGTTTAAACTACTGATTTATTTTTATACAATAACAGTGCCATCTGGTGTTCAGACAGTCCATCTGAGGGTTTATGCACTACAGTGTGATAAAGAGGATAAGTGTTGATTACTTCTCCAGTGTTCTATACTCTCCAAGTCCTGCGTTATTCTTCTGAGTCTATGCACTAAGATCTCTCAAGTTGGAGAAATTTTAGTGCTCCATAGAATAACATAGGAACTGGAGAATGTATCACACTGGAGAAGTCACCTCCACTTTATCACCTGTTTATCACAACTTATTGCATCTCCCCCTGGTGTACAGTCAGTCTGCTGCATTATATGACATAAGTGATTCACTGGCTACAATTCTCCATAAAACATGAGAGTAACAGCACCATCCCTTCATGACAGTTTCAATTTGTAATAACTTTTGAATTAAGCAACGGTCAACAGTGTGAGTACCCTTGTTTTACTTTATGGTTTGTGGATTTGAGCGATATCTAAAACAGATACTTCACTGGAACAGTCTACAAAGTGTGCTTGGTTAACAAGCACACTTTGCAGACCTTTCCACTGAAGTATTTGTTTCAGTGGTGTAACTATAGGGGTCGCACCGGCGACTGGGCCCGTCACTCCAGGGGCCCGGCCGCCCCCTGTGACCCCTCCTCCTGGCGCCCACAATCTCCCTCCGGCACTCTAGTAATGCAGAGACCTGGGAGATGACATCATCTCCCAGCGCTCTGCATTACTAAGAGGACCACGTGGGAGCTCCAGGGAGGTAGAAGATGGGGGCATTGTGAAGATTGAGGGACATTGTAGAGGGGGTCAGTGTGGTCGAAGGGGGCCAATGTGGTGTGGGGGGGAGTGGCACTTCTTGCACCAGGGCCCGGAGGCTTCTAGTTACGCCTCTGATTTGTTTTTTGATATTAGCCTCCGGCCGGTCTGGGACCGGGATCTCATGACGATAGCTAGACGTCTGGAAAAGGGGAGGGAGAGGGTCACTTTAAGCGCTTATATCTCTCAAACCATAAAGATTTGAGAGATCGAACTTGTCCCAGTAAGATTATTTTTGAATACCTACAATATTAGGTTTTGTTAATGTTAGACATTACTAACCCTTTAAAAAATAACAAACAAGAACAAGTGGGGGTGCGTAGATAGGTGAACAATCTAATATTATGAAATTGTAAAATATATGATTAAAAAATGTACGTTTTTATTCTACATGTTTATTTGTCCACAGTCAATATAAATGCTTGGGGGTACAGTAACCCACCCTGTGTGTTACACTTCTCATTGTAAATCTTCTAGCAAGTGATGATGAAAAAAGCGGTGGTTGATATATATGAACATATGATTTATTTAAAAAACACATTGTGCCATTAAAAGCAGATCAACGCGTTTCAGGACTCTGCATTCTTTCATCTGGAGCTATATAAGCAAACTTTAAAGGGATAGTAATGTTTCAAAATAAAATCAGCTCCAATTAATCTTCATAGTATTTGGGCCATGGAGAGTGTTATTTCAATACTGTCAGAGTTGTTGTTCAAGAGTAATTGACTGATAAAGTATACCCCTCCCGCCCCTTTTATCTAGTGTAAGCCGCCTCCCCTCAGATGTGGAATCTGGTCTTGAGACCAGACAGCTCACAGCAAGGGACAATCTTCTTACTGTGAGAACAATGAAAGCCCTGTCCCTCTTGACAGGTTTTTCCCTTATGCTAATTGAAGATTGTCCCTCTCTGCAATCCATCTGGACACTACCTTTCTGTTCTGAGGTGAGCAGCTTTACATCAGTAAAAGGGGCGGGAGGGGGGATACTTTATCATTCAATTACTCTTGAACTACATCTCGGACAGTACTGAAATAATGCTATGAAGATTAATCAGAGCAACTTTTTTTTTATGAAACATTACCATCCCTTTAAGGAAGGAATTAGAAATGCAATTACGCATTCTTTCCACTGAAAGCAGCAACATGGCTGGCATGATGATCTCTTTGTTGACATCAGTTTCACAGCATTTCCCTCACTATTTAATAATCATAAATCAATATAAACATAAGTGCTAATAATTACTCTGATGGATCAGCAACAACATCATTAAAGATCAGCAGAATGCTGTGAGTACAATCAATGAAGGAACAAAGGTTTATACATATCAATAATATAGTAGATTAGAACACACACCAGGCTCTGTTGTGTATGTTGTGTCAGCACAACTACACTGGAGTCAGCCTACAATGCCAGTGGTTGTGCTTAGTCCTAGATACCAGAGTGTACGATTGCTTTACTGCATACGCGTTCCACCACGGTAAAGATTTTAACCACTTAAAGGGACAGTAGCACTGAATATGTAAAAATATATATATTGTAAGGTTTATTCTCCTGAGTAAAACAAGGGTACTCCCACTGCTGAGAGGTGTTTTGTTCAAAGGTATTTTGTTTAAAAGTTATTGCAGCTCTTGAATTTTTTTTAGATGCTACACCATTCTATGGAGATTCATGGTCAACTAAGCAGAGCTATCCATAGAATGGTATAGAAACAGCGCCTCTGTGAAATATCAGGTCATTGAGATACTGCAACTAAAATAATTCAAGTTTGAGCTGCAAAAACCTTTGAATAAACCAACTCTTAGCAGTGAGGCTACCCTTGTTTTCCTCAGGCACATTAACCCTACAAAAAAAAAGTATATATATATATATATATATATATATATATATATATATATATATATATATATATACACACACACAAAGGTATTCAGCCTGGGTTGACCCCAGTGGATGAGAGAGACAGCAAACATCTGGGTAGAGTTTCATAGAGAAGAAGGTTCAATCCACCATATTGTGGAGCCAAACGTTTTCGATCCTGCCAGCCTTTATATATATATATATATAAAACCTCTGGTAGTTTATTTATTTTAGCAAGGCATGTACACCTGCTTCACTGTATCAAGAGCAGTAAAAGTAGCGTGAACAGGGCAAATTTCAGTGTAATAAGAACTGAACAGGAAGATCCACTAACAGGAAGCAAGACTGCAAACCACCTGGCGGCTCTTCAGCAGGACCAAAATAGCTCTATCTAGAAAGAACTTCTTCATTAGAACGGTCTATAAAGCACACTTTATAGACTGTTCCAATTAAGTATTTGTTTTTACATCACGCTATTTTGGCTCTGCTGAAGAACCGCCCACCAGTCTGTGGACCAGGTTTTCGCGTGCTGTAAACTAGAGCCTGACGTCAATGCAAGGGAGGGAGGAACTTTAGTTGCGAATATCTCTCAAACCATAAAGGTTTAAGAGATGGAACTGGCCTCAATTACTTTCTTTTTTTAATATCTTCAATATTATATTCACTTACAAAAATCCATTACTATCCCTTTAACTAGAAACC
This sequence comes from Rhinophrynus dorsalis, assembly GCA_037306005.1. Taxonomy (NCBI): domain Eukaryota; kingdom Metazoa; phylum Chordata; class Amphibia; order Anura; family Rhinophrynidae; genus Rhinophrynus; species Rhinophrynus dorsalis. Next base: position 31,427,296 of record CM074721.1, on the reverse strand, counting down.
ACCGTGTCCTGGTGCGTAAATTGCCATGGGGCCCCCCGACCCCACCATGCAACAACTCCACCCCAGAAGTGCCACTTATATATTAAAGGGATAGTAATACTTCATTTTAACTTTATTTTATTTTGTAGGCATTAAAAAAACATGAAGAACGATATAAGTCTTATCTCTCAAACCATTATGGTTTATGAGATATTCACAAGCAAAGTTCCCCTCCCGTCCCTTCTACCTAGTGTAAGCCATCTCTTCTCAGATGTGGAATGCAGTCCATAGACCAGACAGATAACAGAAGGGGACAATCTTCTTCCTATGAGAACAATGAAAGTCCTGCCCCCCTTGACAAGCTTTTCAGGTTTTTCCCTTATCTTAATTGAAGATTGTCCCTCTCTGCAGTCTACCTGGGCACCTCCCTGCTGCTCTAAGCTGAGCAGTGTTACATCAGTAAAAGGGGCGGGAGGGGGATACTTTGTCATTGAATTACTCTTGAACTACAACTCTGACAGAATTGAAATAACACTCTCCAAAGTCCAAATACTATGATTATTAATTAGGGCTGCTTTTATTATGAAACATTACTATCCCTTTAAGGTCACACATCCAAGGCAGACTGATTAGTTTACTTTGCAGCCCATATATAAATATATGTATAAATTGTTTTGTACTTACGAATACAGTTTGCAGAACTTCCAGTTGGGTGCCAGAGAGGTCTCAGATGCACTGTCACTGTGAGACGTTTCCAGCGTCCAAGTGGTTAAATTGGGACTCAATCGCCCAGCATATGACCCTCTCAGTAACATGCCTTCTGTAGCTAAGTATTGTGCCGGTGTCCTGTCAGCTCCAGTGCACACGCATGCTTTCCTAATAACTTCCTAACACACGTCTAAATTGCAAAGCCTCAGTACTAACTTTGTGGATGAGGAACGGGGCAGTCTGGGCAGAACAGGGAGCTGGAAAACAAACGATCCGGTGCTACAAGGAAATCAAACTCATCTCACAACATCCGGCATTAGGCTTAAAGTAGAAATCCACTAGTTCAGCGTGCAAGCCAAGGGCTCCCTCCGGCCCCCACATGTAGTGAAAGCATAGAAACGGAAACAACTGCACTGCTTCACAAAATGGCACCCAAAAGACAAATGTATTCATGAGTAGTCAGGATTAAGCGTGTGTAAAGCGAAACACATAGACTGTATGCATCAAGTGCTGCGTGGAGAACTGGGACTGTGATTTGATGTCTGATGGTTGTTAAATGTTTTTTATCTTTGATATCAATAAAAGGACTTTTATATGTATACATTTGCCTTTTGGGCGCCATTTTGAGAAGCGGCACAGTTGTTTCTGTTTCCATGCTTTCAGCACAGGGAACTCCCAGACCTCTCTTATCCAGGGGACCTCTAATGAAGCTACAATGCCATGTCATTTGGGCAATGCCTGAGAATCAGATCCCTGGGGAAAGGTGTTACCATCTAGCCTAACACCTCCACTTGTGTCTCCGATACCTCATCCGCACAACCCAGAGGGCTGCCATTACAGTTCCCCAGAATCTGACAAGGAGGCCACCCTGAATGAACCTGCGACAGGAGAAATACCTGGCACGGTGAATGGCACAGCCAGTCTCCCTAAATGGGAACCCCTGTGTGCCATGTCCTCCAGTGGCCAATAAAATATGTGGAGTGAGGGTTACCCTACCCTCCATGAGACAAGTACCAGGGCAGATGGGCAAGGGCTAGTGCACAGGGGGCAATTCATCCCGGGAGAGGAGAGAAAGTCTCTTACCTCACTTGGGCTGCTTTGGGTGACTTTCCAAGTAATGGAAAATGTGTGTTTTGGATGCCATCTAACTTGATTTTATTGAACGAGGTAACAAGCATGGGCGGACCCGGACTGGAGACATTTGGTGCCTGTGGCTGCAGCTGCCACCCGATACTCAACTCTGGCTGGCAATGAACTGCAGCACCCAGAATGACAGAGCCAGCTGCAAATCACGGACCAGAGTCCCCTAACTCTGTTAGACTACACAGACTCCTGACCTCTGGACTATCCCTTAAGGCATGCTCTCAGCAGGGGGCAGCCGGGCCCCTGGAATGATCTGCAACCACGGTAGTTATGCCACTGGATTAGACAGACAGACAGACTCTTCCATATAAATTTTCAAATGAGAACCCCGTGCTGAGCACATACTATATCACTAGCAAATTTGGGGTCCTTGTTGCATGATTTGGCCAAAGCATGTTGAAGCTCCCCAGTCCCGCCAAGGCTCCCCAATGTTTTTAAAATCCACCTGATGCGTTATACAAGAAAAATCAGAGGTTTTTAACTTAGATAGGAATGACTGTATGATTAATGTTTTTAAATGAACCTGACGCGTTACACAAGAAAAATCAGAGGTATTTAAATTTAGATAGGAATGGTTGTATGAAGAGTTAGGTACTCGTCTAATATTGGGGAGCCTTGACAGGGCAGGCGAACTTCAACATGCTTTGGCCAAACCATACAACAACAACCCCAAATTTTCTAGTGATATAATATGTGCTCAGCACGGGGTTCTCATTTGAAAATTTCTATGGAAGAGCGCAGACTTGTTTTTGGGTATATTGTTTGTGGTTGGGTCTAGTCTTGGGGAGTTTGGAGGACTCCCTCATTTCTTGCTGCTATTTATATATATTCACTTGGACTTTTAATTTAAATCTGTATAACCAATGTTTACGTTAATGTGAGTCAGCGCTGAGAGTTTTTATTTGTTTTCTTTTGCTAGATAGATGCAGTTGGTGTGCTACAGAATCACTCCTCTATATTCTTATGAATTAGACTCATCCTATATAGTAATTTGCTAGGATGTTTGTAAGAAGCTGTCCTGCGCAGTAGAGACTGCCCGAACACACAGAATGCTGGGAGGTGTAGGAATGTTGGGAGCACAGAATGCTGGGAGGTATAGGAATGTTGGGAGCACAGAATGCTTGGAGCACCGAATGCTGGGACCACGGAATGCTGGGAGGTATAGGAATGCTGACAGCACAGAATGCTGGGAGCACAGAATGCTGGGAGCACGGAATGCTGGGAGGTGTAGGAATGCTGAGAGCAGAGAATGTTGGGAGCACAAAATGCTGGGAGGTGTAGGAATGCTGGGAGCACGGAATGCTAAGAGGTGTAGGAATTCTGGGAGTTCTGTGCTGTGAGCATTCTGTGCTTTCCAGCTGTCTGCACAGTGCATGACTGCGTAGGAGGCAGGACGCAGGGCAGGACTGGCCTCTTAACCCTTTGAGTGCCAGAGGGATACGCAACGCATTGCAAAACAATGCGTTGCGTATCCCTCTGGCACTCAAAGGGTTAATATCACCCGTACCTTGGCCCGTGTAGACAGGCTTTTACATTAGTATTTTAGAATTAGTCTGTGGGAATAGGAATGCATCTTCTAAATTGTTAGGAATAAATTGCAAATTAAGTCTTGGTTAAACATTTGTATTTATTAAGCTCACATTATATTTAGAGCATTTTATTCTACCCCTCATTAATTCTCTGTGAGTGTTTCATAATGCCGCTTATTAATTACATCATATTCCTTATTAGTTGATAAAGTGAATAATAAAAGAGGAAGAACTTACTTTGGGTCTAATAATTCTGTGTGTTAATGGAGAGAGGTGGCATTTAACAGGGTAGAACTGTGACTTCCCTTGTTTTAAACTCGCTAAGAAGAGATAAAACATGCTGTAATTGGCGCCAGATCTGGAAAAGGCCTAATCTTATTATTTTTACTTTCTTTTTCTCATTTGGCTTTGTGTAAAATCTATATCAATTATATGACTGCATAAACCATAATGCCTAAAGATGAGTCCGAATTTTATGGCTTCTTCTTGAAGTGGACAATTTCAGGAAATCCTAAATTGTACTTTTTTTTTTTTACTGCATTTGGTCTTTTGGACAAAAGGCTGTTAAATAGATTGTTAAAAGGGCTGGATTAATCAAGACGTGGGGACACGTCCAATAATATATTAAATGAAGGAAGAAAAATTCTGTAAATCTCTCGAAGCTCAATATTAAAACTCTTGGAAGATACGGTAATCTAGTATTCAAGAGTTTAACCCTTTGAGTGACAGAGGCACTTAAAGAATTAAAGGGACAGTGTTTCCAAGAAGGGAAAAATACTTTTCTTAATAAATGCAGCATTGGGGAGTTTGTGACTCACATGAATAAGAAGCGTTACAGGTATTTGATTATCTTGATTTCTTCTGGTACCCTAATTTCAGTTGATTTGCTCTCCCTTTGACCTTTTTTTCCTTTAAAGGAGCACTAAACTTATTTAGGAAAAACATAAATAGGGATTTTCCTGCTGAGCAATGCTTATTTCCAGATTTATTACAAGTTAAAGGGATAGTAATACTTCGTTTTACCTTTATTTTATTTTGTAGGCATTAAAAAAACACGAAGAACAATATATCTTATCTCTCAAACCTTTATGGTTTGAGAGACATTCACAAGCAATGTTTCCTCTCCTGCCCCTTTTACCTAGTGTAAGCCATCTCTTCTCAGATGTGGAATGCAGCCCATAGGCCAGACAGATAACAGAAGGGGACAATCTTCTTCCTATGAGAACAATGAAAGCCCTGCCCCTCTTGACAGGTTTTTCAGGTTTTTCCCTTATCTTAATTGAAGATTGTCCCTCTCTGCAGTCTACCTGGGCACCTCCCTTCTGATCTGGCTGAACAGTGTTACATCAGTAAAAGGGGCAGGAGGGGGATACTTTGTCATTGAACTACTCTTGTACTACAACTCTGACAGAATTGAAATAACACTCTCCAAAGTCCAAATGCTATGATGATTTATTAGAGCTACTTTTATTATGAAACATTACTATCCCTTTAAACTCTTGGTTTCTTACATTAGCAGTGCCCTCTAGTTGTCAGATCCTAATTAGTTATTCTGTTACATTCTGTTTGAGAGTAAAGTCAGTGACTAACAGTTCTCTAAGAAAGTGATAAATACTGCTGAGTCACTTCCTGTCTGTTAGAAAATTCAGAAAGTAATCATGCTGTAATTCACTTCCTAATTATTAACTGTAGGAACATTTTAATAAAACAGCTGACAGCAGTGGGAGTGACCTTGTTTTACTCAGCAAGAAAAGCTACCTATCTCCTATCTATCTATCTATCTATCTCATATCTATTTATTGATTTATCCATCGATCGATCTATCTACTATCAAGCTAAAGAGGTGGGATTTTGGAGCAAACCACAACAGAAAATTGGTTTTAAACATTGATATTTTTTAACCTCTTAGATACAGAGACTTCTCCGATGCAATGTGAACATTGATGGGGGGGGGGCCTGGACAACCTGTGGCTTTCCAGTTGTTTTAATTTCTATCATCCACAGCAAGCTAATATCCTGGAAACATACTGAATACTCTGTGTGTGTGTATTAACTCTTTGAGTGTCACAGGTGTGCATTCAACTAGCACTCAAAGTGTTAAATGCATTTAACGCTAACCTTACAAGGCTTGCTGAACACAGCGCTGTAGCTGAAACCACTTTGATAAAGACCCAAGATTTATTTAATTAATCCATTAAACAGGTATTCAGTGTCATTGTTTTAAAATAATTAGCTGATACAGTTATTATTGTGCTAATTGGCTCACTTAATAGTTTTGAAATAGTCATGCCAGGATCTAACACGGGAAGCGTAGCTAATTAGTGTTCTGTGGGCACGACACTGCGATATGTCATGTGACGGGGGAAATGTACTACTTGTGGGATTAATGCATGGCCTGTAATTAACACTTGCTCAATACTCATAAAACAGCAGCATTGTATTGATTAAAATAAAGCTGATTTCGTATTACAAAACATATCTTAAAAGGATAGTAACGTTTCACAATAAAAGCAGCTCTGATTAATCTTTGTCGTATTTATGCCACGGAGAGTGTTCTTTCAATACTGTCAGAGTTGTAGTTCAAGAGTAATTGAATGATAGAGTATCCCTCTCCCGCCCCTTTTACTGATGTAACACTGCTCACCTCAGAGCAGCAAGACTGTCCGGATGGATCACAGAGAGGGACAATCTTCTTAGTGTGAGCATAAGGAAAAACATGAAAAACCTGTGAAGGGGGTCAGGGTTTTCCTTATGCTCACAGTAAGAAGATTGTCCCTTGCTGTGATCTGTCCGGTCAAGAGGCCAGATTCCACATCTGAGGGGAGGCGGTTTACACTAGGTAAAAGGGGCGGGAGGGGGATACTTTATCATTCAATTACTCTTGAACTACAACTCTGACAGAATTGAAAAAACACTCTCCATGGCCCAGATACTATGAAGATTAATTGGAGCTACTGTTTTTGTGAAACATTACTATCCCTTTAAAGGGCGATGACCATGTTTTATTAAGTCTGTTACTGCAGGAGAAAACTTAGAAAAAAACAGGGGGTACAATGTGCAGCCCCAAATGGCTCCTGACAGCTGTTCTAGGGGAGTCATTAAAAGGTGCAGTACAAATGTCTTCATGAAAAGCTAAAATGTTATAGAGCTTTTCCTGCTGAGTAAAACAAGGGCACACCCACCATAGTCAATTATTGTATTCAAATGTTATAACAGTTCAAATAATCAGGAAGTGAACATACAGCGAATCTACTTCCTGAAAGTTCTGACAGGAAGTGACTCAGCAGCTTCTACTGCATTCTATGGAGAACTTTTTCTCAGTGACTCACCTCTCAAATAGAATCTAACTTTTCAAAATGGATGCTCTCACTGAGACGAAGACTTGTAAAGGTGAAAAAATAAGACACAAATCTAAAACTTACCTCATGATTTTCTTTTTTTAACCTGTTAGATACTAGAGATGTCCAAAACTAATTGCTTTGAAATGCATTGGATTCCTTAGGAACCAAGGAGTTAATCTGCAGTCTCTCTGTTCCAGCTGACACCACATGTAGAGAATGCAGACGTTCTGAGAATGTTGCAGTACTCTGATTGGTGCATTTCCTTAACACAACCCTACCTTTATCTCAGACGCCAGTCAGACTACAGCAGTGTTCAATGAGAGTCTGACACTCTGCTGCACTCTCTGAAGATAGTGTTAATTACCTGTGAAAGGAAGCTGCAGATTGAAAGGGCAGGGAACAGTTTTTTTTAATTATATTCAGCTACCTGACAGCTATCAGAACTATGGGAGAGATTTATAAACGTGGATTTAATGGAAACAAAAGCATTAAAGGAATAGTAATGTTTCATAATAAAAGCAGCTCTAACTAATCATCATAGTATTTGGACTTTGGAGAGTGTTATTTCAATACTGTCAGAGTTATAGTTCAAGAGTAATTCAATGACAAAATATCCCCCTCCCGCCCCTTTTACTGATGTAACACTGCTCAGCCAGATCAGAAGGGAGGTGCCCAGGTAGACTGCAGAGAGGGACAATCTTCAATTAAGATAAGGGAAAAACCTGAAAAACTTGTCCAGGGGGGCAGGGCCTTCATTGTTCTCATAGGAAGAAGATTGTCCCCTTCTGTTATCTGTCTAGTATATGGACTGCATTCCACATCTGAGAAGAGCTGGCTTACACTAGGTAAAAGGGGTGGGAGGGGAAACTTTGCTTGTGAATATCTCTCAAACCCTAAAGGTTTGAGAGATAAGACTTATATCATTCTTCATGTTTTTTAATGAGTACAAAATAAAATAAAGATAAAACAAAGTATTACAATCCCTTTATAATGGCTGAAAGATTGCCGCTGGTCATTATAAAAGTATTAAGGACGGTTTAGGAGAACATAAAGCCATGTAGTATGTTTTTTTATAAAAGACATTTCTAAAAAGTGGCCCAGCGGATTTATAAAGAAATGTCACTATTTACGACAATATAGCGACAGAATTTTCTTAAAATATTTAAGGCCATTTCTGACCTGTTCTTATTCTTTACTGTCACCACACTTACAAATGTAAGGAGAATAAAATATAAATACCAACACTCATAATATGGAATAAGGACATTTTAAGGACGCGGTCACAAAAATGAAGAAGAACACTCTTAATAAATCTCCCCCTATGTTCCTATAGTTAAGCCCCAGGGGGTGTGCAATGCTGGTCCTTTACCTTTTGGGCGCCAGAGGGGTACGGAACGCATTGCTTCCGTACCCCTCTGGCACTCAAAGGGTTAAAGGGTGAACACTCTCCCATTCCCTTTCAGTTTGTCCTCCAGATTTCTGTGATCTACAGGGCTGGGTGACATAAAACCCTCACTGGCTGTTCCTCCCCATTCAATCCCATTGTCTGTAAATATGTGGACACTGGCTTCAGTGGAGAAGATAACAGTGTTGTTCCTCTCCCATAAGAGTTGAGTGAACACTGACATCAACCCCCCCACACTCAGGATCATGGAGATATGAGGAATGATCAGAAAGGCCACTGGGGACTTCTAAATTATGGTATATCTGTTCCCATAGCTGTCAAGTAACTACCTATAGTTAGAAAGCACTTTCCCTCATCGCTAATGGCCCATTATGAAAGGGGAGGAAGGTTTTGCACACCTGTTATTGCTGTATCATTTACTAAAGAGCAGAGGCGTAACTAGAAGCCTCTGGGCCCTGGTGCAAGAAGCGCCATGGGCCCCCCCCGGACCACATTCGCCCCCCTCGACTACATTGGCCCTCTCCAAAATGCCCCCATCCCCTACCTCCCTGGAGTGGCAGGTGCACGGAGAGGTGTGTTGATCTCCCATGCGGTCCTCTACAGTAATGCAGAGCGCTGGGAGATGATGTCATCTCCCAGCTCTCTGCATTACTACAGTGCCAGACGGAGATTGCGGGCGCCAGGCAGAGGGGTCGCAGGGGGCAGCCGGGCCCCCTGGAGGGACGGGCCTGGTTGCAACCCCTGTGACCCCTATAGTTACGCCACTGCTAAAGAGTATACTTTAAAAAACATTAACTAGGTTTAACTTTACGCTCTGAATATTACATGAAAATAGCATTTTATCCAAATGGACATTACTTGTGAACGCTCGGGGTATGGAGTGTGTGGCTGATGTATTAATGGTGAAGTAAGTCTGGCAATGTACAAAGATCACTTCACCATGGAAATTAAGACACACCACCCTAGCACTAAGAATTACATATGCATGTGAGGGAGAGAAACATTGGTGATTAGCATATGATGTTGGTGTAAAGCTGCTAATTTGTTGGGGATGTGTTCAGCCTCAGACAGAGTTTTCAGCACCAAGAACAGCAGCAGCTCACCCTTTAAAGGGGAACTACCACCCCACATAAAGTTTCCCACAAAGAATTACCCATCTAGATGATCAATAGAGCTAGTCACCAGAATAATTACCTCTTCATACAGAACTAGTTACAAAGCCCGTATACACGGGCTGATCCGGAGCGGGGTGCTCCAGATGGCTCACAGCCTGTCTGTGCTCCCGGCTCCGGGGCAGCAGCGAAGGAGCTGGGTGACAGTTTGTCACCCAGCCGCCTCCGCTGCTGCCCCGGAGCCGGAAGCACAGACAGGCTGTCAGCCTTCCGGAGCTCCCCTCTCCGTATCAGCCCGTTCTGCGAGTCCCTACTGCGCATGTGTGGTTACACACACAGTGAGCGACGCATTCTAGGACTTTATGTTGTAGGATTCCTACTGCTCCTGAGACTGACAGCCAGGAAACAGCGCAGACATCTTTGCATCGAGATGTCTGCGCACCTGCGCTGTCAGTCCCCCTCTAGGAGGCACTGCTTCTTACCTTAAGGTACCAGAAGGCGCAGATTCTTCTTAAAGCAGTTTCCTGGCTGTCAGTCTTGGGGGCAATAGGAATCCTCTATAATTATTCTGGAGACTAATACTATTGATCAGCTAGTCGCCAGATGGGTAATTCTTTGCGGGAAACTTTTTGTGGGGTGGTAGTTCCCCTTTAACCTTGGACTACAAGAGGGGTGTCCAACAGATATCGAGTCTCAGTAAATCAGGAGCAAAACGAATACATTTTTCCTGTTACAAAGAAATCAATAGGGATTGTTCTGCGACACGTATAGTGCAACTGCTTTGATGCTCATTTCCTAAAATTATTCCCAGAGTCTTGGGAATTCAGTTAAGTTTCATGTAAACTTGAGTAAATTAAAATGTCAAAGTCTACACATTTCTGTTAATGTGTATGGAGTCTGCACACTGATAGAAAGGTCCTGAAAGGACCTATCTGCATCGATCGTCATCAAGATGGAGGCAGACCGCACTCCAAGAAGACCGCCGGGTACATTTTGGAAGATTAAAGGCTGAGGAAGGGAGATGTTCTTACTGCTCACACCATATGGGATTTTCTTCTCAACCCTATGGGCGGCCCAAATAACGGGAGACCCAGAACATAAGGAGAGGTCTCTTTCTTCATGCTGAAATGCCTAAAAATACCGTGCCCTACAAAAAAAAGCCTGCTTAGTTTGCTATGTCCTGACACTCCTTACAGCCTTTCTCACATCTAAGTTCTTTGTTTGAAAGCTGAAGTCTTCTTCATTCCTTAGAGTCATGTCCCTGGAGGTCGTCATGACTGCTGTTTGCTATGCACTTTACCTGTCAATCTTCTGTACTCTGGAACTTAAAGGGATAGTAAAGTTTCATAATAAAAGCTGCTCTAATTAATCTTCATAGTATTTGGGCCATGGAGAGTGTTATTTCAATTCTGTCAGAGTTGTTGTTTATGAGTAATTCAATGATAAAGTATCCCCCTCCCGCCCCTTTTACTGATGTAACACTGTTCAGCCAGAGCAGAAGGGAGGTGCCCAGGTAGACTGCAGAGAGGGACAATCTTCAATTAAGATAAGGAAAAAAGCTGAAAAACCTGTCAAGGGGGGCAGGGCTTTCATTGTTATCATAGGAAGAAGATTGTCCCCTGCTGTTATCTGTCTGGTCTATGGACTGCATTCCACATCTGAGAAGAGATGGCTTACACTAGGTAAAAGGGGCAGGAGGGGAAAATTTGTTTGTGAATATCTCTCAAACCATAAAGGTTTGAGAGATAAGACTTTTATCATTCTTCATGTTATTTTAATGTCTAGAAAATAAAATAGAGTTAAAACGAAGTATTACTATCCCTTTAAAGTATTCTTTCCAAAAATAGGTTTACTTCTACTGCTGGATATGGATGGAGTAATGTTCTGCGTCTAAGGGGGTTAACTTTTGAGTGCATGAGTGGTGCGCAACACATTGCAAAGCGTTGTGTACCACTCTGGCACTCAAAGGGTTAAACATTTAACAAACACATTTATTTCCCTTATCCCAAACACATCCTTGATTGTCCCCTGCTGTTATCTGTCTGGTCTATGGACAGGATTCCTCATCTGAGAAGAGATAGCTTACACTAGATAAAAGGGGAGGGAGGGGAAACTTTGCTTGTGAATATCTAATAAACCATAAAGGTTTGAGAGATATGACTTATATCATTCTTCATGTTTTTTAATGCCTACAAAATAAAATAAAGTTAAAACGAAGTATTACTAACCCTTTCAGTTAGAACAACTCCAGATATAAGGAACACTGGAAGTTCCTTACTGTCCACAATATATGTCCCCATGCTCCCTCTGACCTGAAATATTGGTTCCCACCTCCACACTTGTCATTCCAGTTTTCTCCGAATGTAGAAGTGGAAACTAATATTGCAGGGCAGTGGGATCATAGGGATATAAAACCTCAGCCACTAAGAGACATCTAGTGTTCTCTGTAACCGAACCTTGTATAATTGAAGGTGGTAGAGTACAGGACTCAGCAGAAGACTGACAAGTATATTTACACACTAGAGAATGGTGCACAACGTTGCCTGTATGATTGGGCACGCCATGCAGTTTGGGCACCGCTGGACCTCTGCAGTGGTGAGTCTCTGCAGCGATTTTCACAGAAGTTGGCAGGGGGTCTCCACTCCCTGCCTGCTAATGTGAAAATCGCCATACCTGATTCACTGCGTGGATGGACAGTGAACCAGAAACAGAATTTTACATAGATATTTATATATATTTATTTATTTTGAAAACAAAAATTTTTCTGCTCCTTTAATTTTGCAAAAAAAAAAACCAAAAAAAAAAACAATCCAAGATAAAAACCGGAAAACCATGTGTCGGGACATAACAAGGTAAGGGGCATTTTTTTTTTTTTAATTGAAAAGTGATAGTTCCCATTTAAATCCCATTTTCATTCAGATCCCCAGCACACAGAATCTGCCGTCCTCGCCCATTCATACCGTACCTTGAGATCGGAGACATCCCGGTAGCACTGCTCGGAGCGGGTATGGTCAGACAGCTGCACGTTCCAGAAGCAGGGTAGCTGGTGTACCAAGAAGGGGTTCTGCTTGATGACAGCGTTGAAGATGTCCTGCAGAGAGACGGACAGCTCAGCTTTCTACATTATTACACAAGAAAGAATCACAAACCAATCCTGAAAATGTTTTATCTATGCTGTCAAGTTGCAGGGTCTGATTTAAAGTTACGGTAAACCTTCACTATGACTTTGCATATTCTAGAAGATCATAACCAGGGCCGGATTTACATCTCAGGAGCCTGTAGGCACAGAAATTTGAAGCCCACCCCCCAATGGGCCATCTGCACTGGATACCTCCACAATGCTCCTAATCTCCACGTTGCCCCCCATCATCTCCATATTGCCCTCACATTGCCCCCATCATTGCCACATTGCCCCCATCAGCTCCATACTGCCCCCATCATCTCCATATACCATACTGCCTTCACATTGCCCCCCATCAGCTCCACATTGCCCTCACATTGCCCCCCATCAGCTCCATATTGCCCTCACAATGCCCCCCATTAGCTCCATATTGCCCCATCAGCTCCACATTGCCCCCCATCAGCTCCACATTGCCCTCACAATGCCCCCCATCAGCTCCAACTTGCCCCCACCATCTCCACATTGCCCTCCATCGGCTCCAACTTGCCCCCCATCAGCTCCACATTGCCCCCCATTAGCTCCACATTGCCTCCCCCCTCCCATTGTCTGTTTCCTACCTCCCTGGTAGGAGATCTGTCATCTGTCTGTGCCTCCTTTGGCACAGTCTTGTACCTGATGGAGCTCCCGCACGGTCTCCTATTCAGGAATGCAGATCGCTGGGAGATGATGTCATCTCCCAGCGCTCTGCATTCCTAAAGAGGCGACGAGGGAGTTCCATCAGGTACAAGACTGGGGGGCGGGCAATGTGAGTGGGTGCCGCCGGCGCAGCCAGCGAGGTGGCTAGTTGTTTTTTGTTTTTTTTAAAGAATATTTAAAACAAACAAAAAAAAATATACAAATGGCAGGTGCCCCTCGATGGCGTGAGCCTGTAGACAGGTGCCTACTTTGCCTAATGGCAAATCCACCCTGATCATAACATGTAAGGTCTAAATGCCTATACTTTTTAACAATTTTACATTATTTCTTTTACACTTTTATGTGCCTGACAGCGACCTCCCTGAATCTCTGGGGCTGTGAAAGGACTAGTGAAACAATGTAACAATATCTATGCAGCAAAAATGTCTATTAAATGCAGAGTACTCAGAGTTGCAGGGATAGTGTTACATTGTATCATTGTCTTTGTTTTCACAGTCCCTGACAGAAAGCTCTCTAAAAGAAGATATCCAGGGAGCTCACTTTTAGGGACATAAAAGTTTAAAACAGAAATAGGAAAATATGAAGGAAAAAAAGGGAAATCTGACTTTACATATTATGCATTTGTAGAGGTTTACTATAGTGTTAAAAAAGCAGTAAACTTTTCTTATGAAAACCTATTTGTCATAGAGCTTTTCCTGCTGGGTAAAACAAATGTACTCTCACTGCTGTCAGTTGCTTTATTCAAAAGTTATAACAATTCAGATAATATAAGGAAGTGAATTTACTTCCTGATAATTCTAATTGACAGGAAGTGACTCAGCAGTTTCTACCACATTTTATAGAGAACTGTATGTCACTGACTTTCCTTTCCATTAGAATGTAACAGAATAACTAATTGGAATTTGACCACTAGAAGGCACTGCTAATGTAAAAACACAAGTTTAAACTGTAATAACTCTGGAAATATGCATCGTTCAGCAGTGGGTGTACCCTTATTTTAAGGAAAAGTCCTACAATATATATTATTTCATAAAAAAAAAGTTTACTGCTCCTTTGAATCTTAGAGTTTAATAGATAAGACCCCTTAGATTAACCCCACCTAAGGCCACACCTCCATTCTTCACATGACCATCCCCAGCCACACCCACTGAGGTTTGGTATAGAAAATACTCTTAGTCTATGTCGGTGGTTCTCAACCAGGGTGCAGTGGCATTAAGGGTGCCCCTTCTTTTCTATAACGACTTTGGCAAAAATATGAATGTTGAGTTTCAGATATATATGGATATTGTTATGTACAATATGTTTGTTTTTAAAATACTGATCGTGAGACCTAAAAATAACAATGTATTTATGCACTTGTACCCTTCATTATTCCATAACAAATGTTAGGCGCGCCCCAAAAATTCAGACTGTGTGTTAGGGGTGGCTGGAGCAAAAAAGATGTTGAGAACCACTGGTCTATATCAAAAAAGAAAAAAAAACCAAACAAACACTTAAAGGAGTGTGACGCCTCTTAACAATATCCTCCAAATTATCCCACCATGACCAGAAAATCCTAATGGATCCTACAAATGTTTACATTGTGCCTTTGTTGAAGAGATAACTTCTTCAATCAGTCCTGCATGTCACGTCCATGGGGGCGGACATGACAGTTGCTGGTGTTTATGTTTTTTTAAACAGGAGCAGGCAGAGTACATGAGCCTGCTTAACCATCTAAGGACCAGCGGGGTGTGCAATTCATTTCCAAAATCGTAGTGTTGTCCGTGAGGAAAAGCAAACCTACCACCACTTTCCCCGAATCAATCTGTTCCATAAATTGTGATCCCTGCTGGGTCTGCAATGCACTGCCCAGCCTTATGTCAATGGGAAGGTTAATGCAATGTGTCCCCCTCCCACCTTGGGGCAGTTTCTTTCACGTCCTGCTCCCTGGCCAACTATCCCACTTCTGAGTCAGCTGAGAAACATGTGTAAGTAAAGGCAAGGGTTATCGCAGCATCCCTGTGGCAGTCTATCAGTGAGCTTCTGTTATCTCTGGCCAGAGCCGGATTTACATCCCAGGCACCCCTGGGCAAGTCACTCTAGGTGCCCTTAGCTCCACCCATAACCACATTCCCACTCCTCACTTGGCTCCACCCCCAGTCCCATCCACTATTTCCTGGCACAGAAAACCCTTGACCTACAAGCAAGAACCTTGGTTCTTGAGAGATCTCCTGATATCTCTATAGCATTCAAGTGGTTAAATAATAGCCTGTAAAAGGATTACTCTGGTCACACCCCCAATTCAGAATGTGGGTGTGGCCAGCACAGCGGCAGTTCTCCTCAAAATCTGGAGGTCTAGGCAGCTGCCTACTCCACCTAATAGGAAATCTGACCCTGTCCCCAGCTGGTGGTCCCACGAATGAGCCAGCCACGGAATGTCTATAACTTAGTCCTGAGGTTCATGATGTTCCTTCCTGTCAGCGAACCACGGAACAAAGTTACAGTCGCCCCTTGGGTGTCTCAGACACGGGATCACAGAGGCACAGGGTGAGACTTAACTCTTGCCTGGCCTGACACATGCTTCCCGTGTGGCTCAGAAATGGAACAACAGGGCAGGTAGGAAGGCATGAGAGTAAGAGGCTGCCACAGGCATGGCGGTGGGGGGAAGGGAGACACATTGCATTAATCCATTCATCATCAGGGGGGTAACAAGTGCACTTCTCTGCAATGCTCTGTATACTCCTCTAGCAATGATAGAGATGACAGGTGGAGGACCATGATGTCTTTATTTTACAGGAAGTGGAGGAGGGAGTGACCCGGAGCTGCTGGGGATCACAATGTAATTTATGTGGAGCAAGCAGGTTCCAGTGAGGGTGATGGTTCCTGTGATCTTGGTGAGACAGTGTGTGTGTGTGTGTGTGTGTGTGGGGGGGGGGGGTGAACTGCCCAAGTCTATTATTCCTAGGACTACAGCAGGTCCCAGGCTGCAGTGAGGAGGATAATACGTCTTTCCATATCATATCTATAACTATTTATACTAGCAGGTGTGCAGCACGGCTTTGCCAAATCAGGTGGGAAATCAGTAGCTGGGGGGTATCAGGAGGATTCCTGATGCCCCACCATAGGGTTGGACTTTTTGTTTTTTTAAGTGGTTGGCTGAGGAGGCAGGGGGCTTCACCCCTATGCCTCCTCCTAAGCCAGAGTAACTTTTGTTTTAAACACAATGGCAGAGGTGGTTGGCTGAGGAGGCAGGGGGCACTCCTCAACCAGTCACGCCCCCTGACAGCAAATCGGATTCACTTAGATTTTATATATATATATATATATATATATATATATAAATAGGCGTTGGTGGGTGCAAGCACTCACACTTAAAAGAGTATTTTGCCTGGGTGCTTAGGAAGGCACAATATTATTGTAGAAAGTACTTTCTACTGTGTATATATATATATAGATGTGTGTAGATTTCCCAGTCCTTAAATGTTAATGTAGAGATTACAGAAGAAGGCAGCACCAGTGGGACTATTTGTAAGGAAGAAAATAAATGTAATTGTCAACGTTTCGGTCCTAGCGTGGACTTCTCAAGTCTTGAGAAAGGTCCACGCTAGGACCGAAATGTTGACAATAACATTTATTTTATTGCTCACAAAAAGTCCCACTAGCGCTGTCTTCTTTTGTAATCTCTCTCTTTCTCTCTCTCTCTCTCTCTCTCTCTCTCTCTCTCTCTCTATATATATATATATATATATATATATATATATATATATAAATGCCCCCAAATGTGTTCCTTTAAACCTGTTGTAAACTTTGCAATCAGGGGATGTATTCAGGAGGCTATTAACAGCCAATCCGGGGGGGGGGGGGGGGGGGTAGGAACGCACCATAGGAGCCTAGCAAAAATTGCCCATATTCCCATTTCTTTGAATGTTTTTTAACCCCTCGAACATTATAGAGCGGCCCCTCATACATAAAGCCTCATTTAAATAAATGTGAATGTTTTCTTCCCTCCTGCGGTGTGTTATTTTGTTCAAAAATTGCTCCTCTTTATCTCTCTGAATACGGCCGTAGCGCTCTGAATAAATTCCCCTTTATAGTATTGGCAGACAAATAACCTTTAGATGGTTTAAGGGTATATTTTCCTTTAAATGGGATCCTGCTCAGAATTACAGAAGAATATATCAGCAAGAGGTATGAGAACTGTCAAAAATACGCACAATGGAATGGACAAGAGCGATGAGTAAAATTATTCTTTCCGTTAGTTAAACGGATGATTTCTCTGCAACTCTTCATGAGAAAGACTCAAATCTCCACAGCTCAGATACTTTATACTCAGCATCTAAGTGTCTATTACAGAGAAAGGCAACCTCAGCTAATCACAGGGGGCCACGAGTTCCGCCATCAAATAATCGCCAAGAGGACAGGAAGTCAGAAGTCAAAATGTTCTGAATCAGCCATGATATTACACTGCATGGATTAAAGGCCTAGTGGCTTCTTGAGCCTTCTGTTCAAAAGAGAATAAGGGAAAAATCTGTGGCAAACTAACTGCGCAATTAACCCTTTGAGTGTCAGAGGGGTCGCCAACTCTGGATATCACACTGGCACTCAAAGAGGTCTCCAACACATTGCACAATCAACAAGTTAAAGGGGCTCTATCACCCCTATATAAGTGTATCGTAAATGTTAGCGTATATAAAGAAATCAACATATTCACTATTACTTTCATTTTTTAAAACCCTATTTGGCTGAAAATTAATGTCTAAAGAGTGCCCTACACCTACTTCCGCGTAGACTGAGGTGACCTGTTCTGTACCACAGTCCGTCACTCTGCCTCTGCTCCGCTCTCTCTATCCAGCCTCCTCCGATGACGGAGGCTTTCGGCCTGTAAGCTGTAGCTCTCTCATTGGCTAGATATTAATCTCTGCCAATAAGAGCGCTCCAGCATACCTCCCAAGTGTCCCTCTTTAGGAGGGACAGTCCTTCTTTGAGACCTAAATCCCTCTGTCCCTCCTTTCCACCCTGATGTACCTTTTTTAAAGGGATAGTAATGTTTTAAAATAAAATCAGCTCCAATTAATCTTCATAATATTTGGGCCATGGAGAGTAAGTGAATGATAAAGTATCCCCCTCCTGCTCCTTTTACTGATGTAACACTGCTCACCTCAGAGCAGAAAGACTGTCCGGATGGATCGCAGAGAGGGACATTCTTCAATGAGCATAAGGGAAAAACCTGAAAAACCTGTCAAGTGGGGCAGGGTTTTCCTTATACTCACAGTAAGAAGATTGTCCCTTGCTGTGAGCTGTCTGGTCTTAAGAACGGATTCCACATCTGAGGGGAGGGGGCTTACAATAGGTAAAAGGGGCGGGAGGGGGATACTTTATCATTCAATTACTCTTGAACTACAACTCTGACAGTACTGAAATAACACTCTACATTGCCCAAATACTATGAAGATTAATTGGAGCTGATTTTATTTTGAAACATTACTATCCCTTTAAAAGAGGGACATCAGGGTAGAAAAGAGGGACAGAGAGATTTAGGTCTCAAAGAGGGACTGTCCCTCCTAAAGAGGGACACTTGGGAGGTATGCTGAAGAGCTCTTATTGGCAGAAATTAATATCTAGCCAATGAGAGAGCTACAGCTTACAGGCCGAAAGCCTTCATCATCGGAGGAGGCTGGATAGAGGGAGGGGAGCAGAGGCAGAGTGACGGACTGTGGTACAGAGCAGGTAACCTCAGTCTGTGAGGAAGTGGGTGTAGGGCAATATTTAAACATTAATTTTCAGCAAAATAGAGTTTTAAAAAATGAAAGTAATAGCGAATATGTTGATTTCTTTATATAAGCTAACATTTAAGACACACTTATATAGGGGTGATAGAGCCCCTTTAACTTGTTGATTGTGCAATGTGCTGGAGACCTCTTTGATTGCCAGTGTGATATTCAGAGTTGGCGACCCCTCTGACACTCAAAGGGTTAATTGCGCAATTAGTTTGCCACAGAGTTAACTCAAATATATGTAGAAGGAGGTTTAGCAGCTCATACTTTTAAACTTGGGACTGTGTCCTTATATAGTGAAAGGTCTAACTCCAAAGGACATCCGTCAACAAATTGCAAAATCATATATATTATTCTTGTCATTTTTTGTGTAATTTCTATTCAAGTGAATGGAGTTGTACAAAGGGTGAGATAAGAGAATTCTCTCTATGAACTCTCAATGGAATAAATGTATTGCACAGAAAAACACGAACGTTCCTTGACAAAACCAAATCAGCAAATAAAAAAACATCAATTTTTGATTGTACGTGTAAAAAATCTTTAGCAAGACATCCACAATTCTCTGGCTTCAGTTACTCCATGTGGAGAGACTTACAGCTATGGAGCAGCAACCAGCAGGTGTAGGCAAGTGGCATCCCACTGATCAACGCATTTCACGTTCACCGCGCTTTATCATGATCAGAACTTGGTGAAGGTGAAACGTGTTGATCAGTGGCTAACATCTGCTGATTGCTGCTCCATAATGAAGTAATTGAAGCCAGAAGATTTTGTCTTACAAAATATTTTTTACATGTATGGTACAATAAAGATTTGATGTTTTTATTTTCTGATTTGGTTTTATCAAGGAACGTGCATGCTTTTCTGTGCAATACATTAAACCCTGAGAGTTTCCAGGTATGCTTATGGAATTTAATGTGTTAAAGATCATTTCACATGAGCACAGGTGAATCTACCAGTCATACCAATAGATCTACCTGGCCGAATGACAGGGATTTCTATCCTGAAAGTTGTCACTGTTGGAAATAGACCAGATCTTCTCCATTACAACTACTCAATGTGCACTCTGTATCATACACACACTCACTCACCTGATCGGCCAGGGAGGTAGAGAGCATGCTCATCAGCTCGCGCTCTGCAGTGAGACGCCACATCTGCTCCCATTTCATCTTTCTCAACTTGTCTAGAAGCAGCAAGATCACCCCTGAGGAAGGAAAGAGAAAGATGGAAGTGATGAGCTAAGATGTCAACCGCATCCTATAATATAAAGTCCTAGAATGCGTCCCTCACTGTGTGCGTAACCGCCCATGAGCAGTGGGGACACGCAGAACGGGCTGATCCAGAGCGGAGAGCTCTGGAAGGCTGACAGCCTGTCTGTGCTCCTGGCTCCGGGGCAGCACCGGAGGCGGCTGGATGACAAACTGTCCCCCAGCGCCTCCGCTGCTGCCCAGGAGCCGGAAGCACAGACAGGCTGTGAGCCATCCGGAGCTCCCCGCTCCGGATCAGCCCGTGTATACGGGCTTTGTAACTAGTTGATCCATAAAGGCCAACTAATTAGTGCAAAGGTAGGCAACTTCTCCAGATATTAGAGTCCCATTATCTCCACCTAGTGGGGGATGATGGGAGTTGTCGTCCCCAACAGCTGGAAACCCAAAGGCTGTCTAAATCTGAATTAGAGCAAGCTATTACACACAGTTATAGTGATCCAAGAATTGCAAGTAGAAAACAGCTTTGTTGCATCGTAGGGAACAACAACAACACGAATTCCTAAAATCCCCACTGACGTACATTTATTTTAACCCCTTGAATGCTAGAAAGATGACCAATGCAGAGATCTCGTAAGCATCCAAGTGGTTAAAATGGGACTTTCAGTTCAAACATTTACAATATGTTGTGTTAGCCATTTCACTGTAATTTAGCTTTAGAGAATACATTTTTATTTATTGGTGGCAGAATATTAGTTAGTTTCTGTGCTGGGCTACAATCCCCCACACACTGTGATTTAAATTAATCTATGCAGAACCCACATATTGGGAGGGGCCTGTCTATTAACCTAGCGAGAGCTATGGTTGGCCTGGAATATAACTAATTATCATACTGTGCAGTAGATTGGCATAAAGGGCTGAACTGTGCCATCAAGCCATATTGGTTAATTTCTCAAAAACTATTCTTATGGATTTACAACATAAAGTCATATTTGAATTATCTGTAGAACAAACTAAAATTGTCTTAAGGTGACAGTCTAGTAGAAAAGCCACGTTCAACCCTTTGTGTGCCTTAGAGGTAATGCGTTGGATACCTCTGTGGCACTCAAAAGGTTAAATAAATTAGATGTTTATCTAATTACTTTTATGTGTGCATACAGCCCTTTTAACCCTACTGAATGCTAAAAAATATGCCTCTGTACTTTCTACTTACGTGCGAAAGCCTATTCCTATATAATAGTTAGCTAGGATGTTTCTCAGAAGCCGTCATGTGCAGTAGAGACTGTCTGAATGCACGGAATGCTGGGAGGTGTAGGAATGCTGGGCATTCTGTGCTTTCAGGCAGTCGCTACAGTGCATGACTGTGTCGGAGGCAGGACGCAGAGCAGGATTGACCTCTTAACACCAACCAGACCTTGGTCCGTGTACACGGGCTTTTACACTAGTTCCTATATAATACATTAACACATAAATGAAGGCATTGCCTGTAACACTCACATACGGACACAGTTATGCAAATGCTTCATACATTGACACACAAAGTGTGAGACATACAGACACACAGAAACACGTGCATGTACGCACACACATATGCACACAAAGAATCACACACACATGCTTATACACAGAGGAGCACATTCACACACACCTCCCAACATCTCAGATGGCCATAGAGGGACACGTGTTTTAGGTGATGTTTTTGGGGCGTGGGTGGAGCATTGCTGAGATTTTTTAGGCTATTTCATGACCTACTGACACCTCTTTGTGTAGGTGAATAATTGATTTGGAGCAAGACCAAAGTATTTTATTTACAAAGACTAAGTTATAAACACATATGCTTAAGTTTATACAAACATTAATGTGAGTTTTATTGCTGTGGAGCAATGTGATACACTTATATACACACCACACAGTCTGATCTCTAAACAGAGGGACACCAGGGTGGGAAAGAGCAACAGAGGGATTTGGGTCTCAAAGAGAGACTGTCCCTCCTAAAGAGGGACACATGGGAGGTATGGACCCCTAATATCACCTAAAGAGGGACACTTGGGAGGTATGGACCCCTAATATGTCCTATAGAGGTACACTTGGGAGATATGTACCCATAATATCTACTAAACAAGGACATTTCGAAGGCATGCACACACCAATATTTTTATGGTTAATTTTTGTCACTTTATTGCTCCCCATATTCTTGTTGATGATATGAATGCAAACACGCTTGGTAAAATATAGTATTTTTTTAATCAGACACACATAACAGAACAATATAGCAACATAAATGACAATACAAAATCTCACATTTCCCATTTATTTAAATGGGGCTTTTAACAATTTGAATACGTTTCTAACACAGAAGGGGAGAAAATCCAAATTTAAATAAATGATCATTTTAATTCTGTCTCCTGATGCAGCTTGTTTGCTAAAGAATATATCGCTCTCTGCCTCTTTTACCTAACTTATTTGATTTCAAATATAAGTAAAATGTACACTGGCAGAAACACTGAAGGTGGGCTGATCAACTGTATAATTTATTGGATACTATGCAAAATTTATATCTAGGTGACAGTGATGAGCACAGATGTGGGTATTAATAAATAACTTACATGTTACATGCTATAGGGTAATATAAAGGTCAGGAACAGCTTCCTGATTGACACAGAAATGGTTTTTACTGGCCTATACCCAAACCATCAATAGCTTGTGAATATACAGCTTATACCTACATTACACACAGAGTTTAAACTGATAGTAATGGTTAGTTATTAATGTAAGGTCAATTCTTCTACATACTTTGGTTTAAAGATTGTAATTTTTTAAAAGTCCATAACATTGTCATTTTCCTTTTATTCTATATTAAAGTATGAGGAACGACTAGACAAACTTGGTTTATTTGCTCTAGAAAAAAGACAACTATGAGGAGATCTTATCACAATGTATATGAGAGGTCAATACAATGATCTCTGCGGTGAGCTATTCATTCCAAGGCCTGATCAAATGACCAGGGGACACCCCTTGAGATTAGAGGAAAGGAGGTTTAGGCTTCAGCAGAGAAAGGGATTTTTTACAGTAAGGTCTATTTAATTGTGTAATTCCATGCCCAAGGAGGTGGTTATGGCAGATACAATGGATACATTTAAGAGAAGATTAGATACATTTCTTTCAAAAGGTAACATACAGAGTTATACTGTATATTAGTAGGCAAATCAGGAAGGTCTGATAAATGAATAACTTATTTGGTAGCAGGAAAACCATAACATTCTCATGTCACTAGGGTATGAGACAAAGGTTGAACTTGATGGACTTGTGTCTTTTTTAAACCTAATTTACTATATTACTATGTTACTATTAAAGTGTAATGAGTAATGTCCAAGAAAAAATATTTTGCATTGTGTAGAGTTGAAAAAGTTGAATTGAATGCAAAAAAACACGTATCTCTCAAACCGCATTCAAAGTTTGATGTTTCCTTCTTTCGGCTGTAAAACTGTCAGCAAGAGACACCATGGTGGGAAAGGGGGACAGAGGGATTTATGTCTCAGACAGGGACTGTCCTTCCTAAAGAGGGATACTTTGGAGGTATGCTGTAACGGCTATGGTCATTACTGATGGCACTTTTTGGTTGCCATTGGACTTTGGCATAAAAGACTGAATTTTCACAGTTGAATATCACCTGCCACAAATTTTAAAAGGTAGGCAGCACAGCGATTGGCAGTTACCAGTCCCCTGTTTAAACAATGCAACGTGTATTCGAAAGGTAGGTGGTTTTCTCACTGGTCGTCGCTTGTCGATGAATTCCATGCAGAGCATGACGTTGCTTTGACAGGTAGGCGGCTCTGTGATTGACTGCCGCCTGTTCCCATCTTGTCGCTCCAGTTCCCATTGGCTGGGTAGCCGGTGTGAAAAGATTGACTTAGTCTGCTGGATGGGTCCCTGTTGTTGTCGTCTCTTGTCGCTTTGATTCCCACTGGTTGGAGATTGGAGCGACAAGAAAAATTATGTTCTTTTGTTTTGTATTGAATAAAAAATGTCCCCATATCCCCAAATAAAGTTTTGGAACTACAACCAAGTGCAGTCCTTTATTTTAGGAGTGGTTTAAAGGGTTCCCTTTGGCCCCCATTCCCAGGAACTCTGTACAGCTTGACAAGAGCGGCTACTTCTTTGTAGCTGTTTCAAGGAGAAGGAAACCAGGAACGACGGCTACGAGCAACCAGGCATCATTAGATTCCGTTACATATGCATTATACATACTCGGTTTCATCAAGTTAACATAATAAATATGTAAATATATAATAAAGAAGTAGGAAACTTGTGTTAGGACAAGAGGTCATAGTCTATAACCAGTCGTAATGTAAGAAAGTTTTACTTCACTGAGGGGGTGGTAGATAAGTTCAACAGCCTAACAGTAGAAGTGGTAGAAGTTAAAGGGATAGTAATGTTTCATAATAAAAGCAGCTCCAATTAATCATCATAGTATTTGGACTTTGGAGAGTGTTATTTCAATTCTGTCAGAGTTGTAGTTCAAGAGTAAATGAATGACAAAGTATCCCCCTCCCGCCCCTTTTACTGATGTAACACTGCTCAGCCAGATCAGAAGGGAGGTGCCCAGGTAGACTGCAGAGAGGGACAATCTTCAATTAAGATAAGGGAAAAACCTGAAAAGCTTGTCAAGGGGGGCAGGACTTTCATTGTTCTCATAGGAAGAAGATTGTCCCCTGCTGTTATCTGTCTGGTCTATGGACTGCATTCCACATCTGAGAAGAGATGACTTACACTAGGTAAAAGGGACGGGAGGGGGAAACTGCTTGTGAATATCTCTCAAACCATAAAGGTCTAAGAGAAAAGACATATCGTTCTTCATGTTTTTTTCATGTCTACAAAATAAAATAAAGACAAAACAAATTATTACTATCCCTTTAATACAATGATGGAATGTAAGAATGCATGGGATAGGCATATGGTTGTACTGGACATAAGACCAGACCAAGGACCAAGTAAGGTATGAGGTTTTTACAGTAGGAGAAATGGGCAGACTAGATGGGCCAAATGGTTCTTATCTGCTGTCAAATTTCTGTTTAGTCAAATAATATACATTGTAATTCTGTTCATCTTGTGTAAAAGACAAGTGCCTTTATTATTAAAACTCAAACTTTTCTTTTTAAACTGCAATTTTATATTGTGTTCAGCACTATTATGGAAAGCTGAAGTCAGTGACTCAAGGGGGGAGATTCACTAAGCGGTGATAAAGTGGTGATAAAGTGGAGATGACTTCTCCAGTGATATCACTTCCTCTTCCTGTTATTCTATGGAGCCAATGTACTAACATCTCCAAAGCTGAAGAAATCTTAGTGCATAGGCCATATCTCCCAAGTGTCGCTCTTTAGGAGGGACAGTCCCTCTTTTAGACCCAAATCCCTCTGTCCCTCTTTCCCACCCTGATGTCCCTCTTTTTTAGGAGATCAGACTGTGTGGTGTGTATAGAAGTGTATCACCCTGATGTCCCTCTTTTTTAGGAGATCAGACTGTGTGGTGTGTATAGAAGTGTATCACCCTGGTGTCCCTGTGTTTAGGAGATCAGACTGTGTGGTGTGTATAGAAGTGTATCACCCTGGTGTCCCTGTGTTTAGGAGATCAGACTGTGTGGTGTATATATAAGTGTATCATCCTGGTGTCCCTGTGTTTAGGAGATCAGACTGTGTGGTGTGTATATAAGTGTATCACCCTGGTGTCCCTGTGTTTAGGAGATCAGACTGTGTGGTGTGTATATAAGTGTATCACCCTGGTGTCCCTGTGTTTAGGAGATCAGACTGTGTGGTGTGTATATAAGTGTATCACCCTGGTGTCCCTGTGTTTAGGAGATCAGACTGTGTGGTGTGTATAGAAGTGTATCACCCTGGTGTCCCTGTGTTTAGGAGATCAGACTGTGTGGTGTGTATAGAAGTGTATCACCCTGGTGTCCCTGTGTTTAGGAGATCAGACTGTGTGGTGTGTATAGAAGTGTATCACCCTGGTGTCCCTGTGTTTAGGAGATCAGACTGTGTGGTGTGTATATAAGTGTGTCACCCTGGTGTCTCTGTGTGTAGGAGATCAGACTGTGTGGTGTGTATATAAGTGTATCACCCTGGTGTCCCTGTGTTTAGCAGATCAGACTGTGTGGTGTGTATATAAGTGTATCACCCTGGTGTCCCTGTGTTTAGGAGATCAGACTGTGGGGTGTGTATAGAAGTGTATCACCCTGGTGTCCCTGTGTTTAGGAGATCAGACTGTGTGGTGTGTATAGAAGTGTATCATCCTGGTGTCCCTGGGTTTAGGAGATCAGACTGTGTGGTGTGTATAGAAGTGTATCACCCTGGTGTCCCTGTGTTTAGGAGATCAGACTGTGTGGTGTGTATAGAAGTGCATCACCCTGGTGCCCCTGTGTTTAGGAGATCAGACGGTGTGGTGTGTATAGAAGTGTATCACCCTGGTGTCCCTGTGTTTAGGAGATCAGACTGTGTGGTGTGTATAGAAGTGTATCACCCTGGTGTCCCTGTGTTTAGGAGATCAGACTGTGTGGTGTCTATATAAGTGTATCACCCTGCTGTCCCTGTGTTTAGGAGATCAGAGTGTGTGGTGTGTATAGAAGTGTATCACCCTGGTGTCCCTGTGTTTAGGAGATCAGACTGTGGGGTGTGTATAGAAGTGTATCACCCTGGTGTCCCTGTGTTTAGGAGATCAGACGGTGTGGTGTGTATAGAAGTGTATCACCCTGGTGTCCCTGTGTTTAGGAGATCAGACTGTGTGGTGTGTATATAAGTGTATCACCCTGGTGTCCCTGTGTTTAGGAGATCAGACGGTGTGGTGTGTATAGAAGTGTATCACCCTGGTGTCCCTGTGTTAAGGAGATCAGACTGTGTGGTGTGTATAGAAGTGTATCACCCTGGTGTCCCTGTGTTTAGGAGATCAGACTGTGTGGTGTCTATATAAGTGTATCACCCTGCTGTCCCTGTGTTTAGGAGATCAGAGTGTGTGGTGTGTATAGAAGTGTATCACCCTGGTGTCCCTGTGTTTAGGAGATCAGACTGTGGGGTGTGTATAGAAGTGTATCACCCTGGTGTCCCTGTGTTTAGGAGATCAGACGGTGTGGTGTGTATAGAAGTGTATCACCCTGGTGTCCCTGTGTTTAGGAGATCAGACTGTGTGGTGTGTATATAAGTGTATCACCCTGGTGTCCCTGTGTTTAGGAGATCAGAGTGTGTGGTGTGTATATAAGTGTATCACATTGCTCCACAGCAATACAACTCACATTATTGTTTGCTTAACCCTTTGAGTGCCAGAGGGGTACGCAACGCATTGCTTTGCAGTGCGTTGTGTACCCCTTTGGCACTCAAAGGGTTAAATGTCAGTATATGTGTTTATAAACTAGTCTGTGTAAATAAAATTATTTGGTCTTGTTATAAGTTAAATATTAGGTTACACAAGAAGGTCTCAATAGGTCACGAAATAGCCTAAAAATTCTCGGTAATGCCCCTCCCAACAGCCACGCCCCCAGCAATACCACCTAAAACACAAGTGTCCCTCTTTGGCAATCTGAAATGTTGGGAGGTATGGCGTAGGCTCCATAGAATAACATAGGAATTGGAGAAGTGATAAACTGGAGAAGTCATCTCCACTTAATCCCTTCTATATTACCTCTTTATCACCGCTTAATGAATCTCCCTCAAGTTCTTTCATAGAGAGCATTACTGAAAAATATAATTGTATTTCGGACTCTACTTGCATCAGTCCATAACAATAAAATGAAGTCAGATTGAGCTGTTATAACTATTGAATGGTTCATCTCCCATCAGTGGTAATACCTATTAGCAGGAAAAAGCCCAAAAAGCAAATTTTTTTTTCATAAAAAAAAGTGTACTGTTCCTTTAACCCTCTGAATACCAGGATGGTGTCCAACTCATTGTTTTGAACATCCATCTGGAAATCAAAGGGTTAAATCATGCTTTTTCACCTCTCAGATGCCAGAGACATTTCCAATACATTGTGAAGCGATGCACTGCAGACGTCTAAAGCATTCAAGGAATTAATATAAGAGCAAATTGTATTTTATCATCAATGAGCCTTTAAAATCTCATCAGTTGTTGTCAGAACTGCATTCAGTCCCCTAGGTAGAATGTGTGCATACACGTTATTTATGGACAAGTGATTTATTAGTAATATTATGTACAGATGCGCTGGTGGGTACAGGCAAGGGGAAGATAGATATGTATTCAGTATATGTTGTGTCAGAGTATTGATCGCTCTCTTCACATCTCTAAGGAATCTCAGTCTTGATTCCGGTTTATTCTGATAAATTCTCGCCCAGCCGATGAACCTGTTACACGTGTCATTATTAGGACTAAGCCGCAATGACAGGCTCAGCACCCACATTGCCAGCTATACTTGCACTCAATATCTTAGGATATTAACTTGCACATTTAAATCTTTGCTCTTTTCAGTGCCAGGAGTCAGATGCAAACTAAAAAAAAACCATGAAGGGTACTTCAGATTGTAAGCTTGTGGGTCGAGACCTTCTATTGTTTCACTTTGGAAAGCACTTGTAACCCTGTATTGTTTAAACCCTTATATTGTAAAGCTCTGCGTACACTTGTGGTGCTAAATAAACATATTCATTCATTCAGTCAAGGAAACACATACAGAGGTTTCGCAATAAAGAATAAGTATTTAATAACTATAAGTAGAATTGGCTTTGTACTGTTCTGTACTCAGAAGCCATTGCAGTTGTCTGTGCACAGGCGAGGAGTGGTAAACCTGCATCCCACCAGCTATTGTTGTTGGACTTAAAGGGATAGAAATACTTCGTTTTATCTTATTTTATTTTGTAGGCATTAAAACAACATTTGCCAAAGGGGGAGGTGCATTGTAACTGTACAGTACAGGTAAGAACGGACAGCGCAGGTGCCAGATCCCGCTTCACCACGATGTCTACTCTGTCCTGTTGATGTAAGTCTCATACGAAATTATGATTGCAAATAATGCTGGCACTTAAAGGGATAGTATACTTCGTTTTATCTTTATTTTACTTTGTAGGCATTAAAAAAACATGAAGAACGATATGTCTTATCTCTCAAACCTTTATGGTTTGAGAGATATTCACAAGCAAAGTTTCCTCTCCTGCCCCTTTTACCTAGTGTAAGCCATCTCTTCTCAGATGTGGAATGCAGTCCATAGACCAGACAGATAACAGCAGGGGACAATCTTCTTCCTATGAGAACAATGAAAACCCTGCTCCCCTTGACAAGTTTTTCAGGTTTTTCCCTTATCTTAATTGAAGATTGTTCCTCTCTGCAGTCTGCCTGGGCACCTCCCTTCTGATCTGGCTGAGCAGTGTTACATCAGTAAAAGGGGGGGAGGGGGATACTTTGTCATTGAATTACTCTTGAACTACAACTCTGACAGAAATGAAATAACACTTTTCAAAGTCCAAATACTATGAAGATTAATTCCTGCTTTTGGTTTTTCCTGGTTAACATTATCACAAGCAGAGAAGGAGGAGGTTTGACATAAAGTATAGAAGCATGTTTGTAACTGGTGTTTCCTCGGGGGGGGGGGGGGCACCCCCCAGATAAACATGGTAGCTGGGCAGGCTGGGCTTGGGGCATATTACAGCTTTGCCCCCCCCCCCCAGAAAAATGTCTGTGGGCAGCCATGATGCTCAGTGCTACCCTTCCTCCTACCTTAGTCCTCGTGTAGCAGTGTATTGTATATGTATATAAGTATATCACATTGCTCCACAGGAATAAAGATCACATTAACCATTTAATGACCAGAGGAGTGTGCAACGCATTACAAAGCAATGTGTTGTGCACCAATCTGGTCATTAAAGGGTTAATGTTTGTTTAACCGTCACTATATGGGTCTATACATTATTCGGTATAAACAGACTACTTTGGTCTTGCTCTAAATCATGGATTTAGTTACATAAAAAGCTGTCAATAGGCCATGAAATGACCTAAACATTCTTGCTAATGTCCCACCCACCAGGCACCCCCCCCCCCAACAACATCACCCATACCTCCCAAATGTCCCTTTTTAGGATATATTAGGGGGTACATACCTCCCAAGTGTCCCTATTAGGTAATTAGTGATTCATAACTCCCAAGTATCCCTCTCTAGAAGATATTAGGGCATCATAACTCCCAATTGGCCCTCTTTAGGAGGTATTAGGAGTCCATACCTCCCAAGTGTCCTTCTTTAGGATATATTAGGGTTCATACCTCCCAAGTGTCATTCTTTAGGAAATATTAGGGGTCCATACCTTCCAAGTATCCCTCTTTAGGAGATATTAGGGTTCATACCTCCCAAGTGTCCTTCTTTAGGAAATATTAGGGGTCCATACTTTCCAAGTGTCCCTCTTTAGGAGATATTAGGGGTCCATACCTCCCAAGTGTCTCTCTTTAGGAAATATTAGGGTATATACCTCCCAAGTGTCACTCTTTAGGAAATATTAGGGGTCCATACTTTCCAAGTATCCCTCTTTAGGAGATATTAGGGTACA
Organism: Rhinophrynus dorsalis; assembly: GCA_037306005.1. Taxonomy (NCBI): domain Eukaryota; kingdom Metazoa; phylum Chordata; class Amphibia; order Anura; family Rhinophrynidae; genus Rhinophrynus; species Rhinophrynus dorsalis. The sequence continues at coordinate 31,396,776 of CM074721.1, read as the reverse complement.
TACCTCCCAAGTGTCACTCTTTAGGAAATATTAGGGGTCCATACCCCCCAAGTATCCCTCTTTAGGAGATATTAATGGTCCATACCTCCCAAGTGTCCCTCTTTAGGAGATATTTGGGGTCCATACCTCCCAAGTGTCCCTCTTTAGGAGATATTAGGGCTTTGTAACTCCCAAGTGTCCTTCTTTAGCAGATATTAGGGGTCTGTACCTCCCACGTGTCCCTCTTTAGGAGATATTAGGGATCAATACCACCCTATTGTCCCTCTTTAGGAGATATTAGGGATCAATACCTCCCGATTGCCAATCTTTAGGAGAGACAGTGTCTCCTTTGGATCCAAATCCCTCTGTCCCTGATTCCCATCCTGGTGCCCCTCTTTTTAGGAGCTCAGACTGTATATATATATAAAATTATTTCACCTGCAACTATTTTTTACACTTATGTCACTGACATTTAGCTCACTGAAGCTTTCTGTCAGGGACTGAAAAAACAGGTATATTGTAACAGTGTAAAAAAGACAGCATACAGAGCACTCAGTACTGCAAGAATAGTGTTAACTGTACCACTGTCTGCTTGATGGTTGCTAATCAGAAATATCTCTGCTTGCAGAGATCCAGGGATCTTGCGTAATTAAGATAACCAACATCAGCAAAACTCCATGAAGATTACATATTGCTGTACACAATAACATTATCACAGTCTCTCAGCCTGGACGAGGGTTAGCTAGTGTGCTAGGATGCAGAAACACACAAGCTCCGACACAGATTCATAACCCTACTGAAGAGACCGACAGTCGGCCATGAAGTGGAAACGAGAGTCAAGCAGACGTAGTAAGTAAAGCAGGAGTCGGCACACAAATAGTCGCAGACTGAAGGTCGTAAATACCTTGGAGTTGTAGAATACAGGAGAGTCATAAGACAAGCTGGAGTTGGTACACAAGTAGTTGGAGAATCCAAAACGTCAAGACCTCGTGGTCGTAGATATGCGGACAGTCATAAGGCAAGCTGGAGTCAGTACACAAGTAATGGGAGAATCCAAGACATCAACACCTCGGGGTTGTAGATATACGAAGAGTCGTAAGGCAAACCGGAGTTGGTACCCAATTAGTCGAGCAGGCAAGGTAGTCGGTACCTCTTGGTCGCATTAAAGCAGAGAGTGGTAAGGCAAGCCGGAGTCGTTACACAAGGAGCCGAGCAGACAATGGAGCAAAGAGTCAACACTCAGGTCTTAGAAGGATAGTCGGATACAAAGCCGGGGTCATGAAGCCAGACAGATGGTATAAAGAGATTCAAGATGGGGTCACAACAGGATACAGGAATCAGAATCACAGGTACACAGACACTGAGCACTGACCATCCAAGGGCGGGGAAAGCGGGAAAGTCCAGGATATATGTAGGCTGCAAACAGGTGTGGGAGTTCTTCAATCAGAACTTAGGCCACCTCTGATGAGGAGGGATAGGACGGGTTGTGACAAACATATGTTAATGAAGTACAGTTTGGAGCTGGAGGATAAAATTTGCCACATATCAAGTTGGGGAAGTAAGCATTAACCTGAAGATGGGGTGGAAGAGAAGATTACGATGGGACACGGACATCACCTGATACTGGAGAGATCGAAGTTGTTTGTTATACATCGATTTGTAAAACACAGTGCTCATATGAACCAGAAAGATGTATCATTGATTGGGACAATAAAAATAGTCTCCGTATGTAGGAACTGACCCAGGACTGGAGAAGTATCAGCCCAACATAGATCCTTTTGTGCTTTTATAAATAATCTCCGAGGCTGAATCTTATGGTGTGCTTACTGAATACTAACCTGCTTTGGCACCATGACTAATATTATCCACCACATATTGCTGCTTAACAGTTCAATCCATTGTAATTTGCAATTCGTGTTACTAATTTGCTGTTATCTGACCCTTGTCAGCATTATGCATATAGCACAACATTAACTGTGGGACTTTTCTTGCATAGGATTAACTTGCAAAAGATATTGAGTTTTAAATCAATTTTTGCAGTTTCTGATGAACCTTTTAAAACCTTAGTTTTTTAACATATCTTTTGGAAGATTGATTTATGATTGGATGTACATGTAGTTTTTTTGCATTTAGATATATTTAATCAATTAAATTGTATGTATTGGACAACATTATGTGTTGACTGGCTTATTGATCTGGTGGAATGCAGCGCTACATTGTTACACTGCTGGTGTTTAGGATGTGTCTATTGAGGCGAGTGTGGCGGCCATCCAGATGTGATGACTATACTTTAACTGATGCATGTTTAGCATTTATGAGCATCATATTTATAGATCATATACATCTAGTTTTTGATTTACTGAGGAAGGGGCTGTGATTGCACCAAAACGCGTTGAAGACCAAAAACTGAGATAGCATCACCTTTGGGATTATCCTACTTCTTATATCAACTGGTTTGGCCAAACAAAAAGGGGATAGCACATCTCTATCAAACATCTTCCAAAGAAGTGATCCCACATAAAGCTTCTTATTACAGACATGGTACCTAGAACAGATCAGGACATCAGTATCGCTGGCAGTGAACTTATGCTGAATAACGGCATACAGATATGCTCAGATCAAATGGAACTTTCTAGTGAGCAGATCGCATTGATTAAAAGGATAGTAATGTTTCATAATAAAAGCAGCTCTAATTAATCATCATCGTATTTGGACTTTGGAGAGTGTTATTTCAATTCTGTCAAAGTTGTAGTTCAAGAGTAATTCAATGAAAGTATCCCCCTCCTGCCCCTTTTACTGATGTAACACTGCTCAGCCAGATCAGAAGGGAGGTGCCCAGGTAGATTGCAGAGAGGGACAATCTTCAATTAAGATAAGGGAAAAACCTGAAAAGCTTGTCAAGGGGAGAAGAGCCTTCATTGTTCTCATAGGAAGAAGATTGTCCCCTTCTGTTATCTGTCTGGTCTATGGACTGGATTCCACATCTGAGAAGAGATGGCTTACACTAGGTAAAAGGGGCGGGAGGGGGAAACTTTGCTTGTGAATATCTCTCAAACCATAAAGGTTTGAGAGATAAGACAATGTCATTGAATTACTTTTGAACTACAACTCTGACAGAATTGAAATAACACTCTCCAAAATAAAAACACTATGATGATTAATTAGAGCTGCTTTTATTATGAAACATTACTATCCCTTTAATATAGTAACACAGTTGATGAGGCTGAAAAAATACATCTGTCCGTCAAGTTCATGCCATATCATCTCTGGCGATTCAGATGAAGGCAATAAAAAACCCTTTTGAAGTCAATCAAGCCCCAGTTAGGTAAAATGAACTTCCTTCCTAACTCCAGCAGACAGTCTGATATTTCTCTGGATCAACATCCTATCTGCTTTGAAACCAGCTGTCATAACTGTCAGTATTGTTCTGAGTTAGATAAGTAACCATTACTTTTTTTGAAAGCAAATATAGTATCTGAAAACAGCATCCTAAGGCTAAGAATTCCATGTTACTTCCCTTACTGTAAATAACCCACACTTTGTTTTCGTTGAAAGCTTCCTGCATCTATTCTTAATAGATGACTTCTTGGTTTTTGCTCATCTTATAGTTATCAGGTCTATAGTTTTCTGGTTTGGATCTTGCCCCCTTTTTGAAGAATGATACTACATCTGCTTTCCTCCAATCACAGGGAACTACGCCTGTGAGTAAATCAATAAATATTAAGTATATGGGACTTGTTTTTACTGCACTAAGTTCCTTAAGGACCATTGGATATATACCATCAGGTCCTGGTGCTTTATTCGCCATAACCTTTTCAAGCCTCTTTTGGACTTTGTCCTCAGTAAGCCATGTATATGATGGAAGCAATTCTGTGATTCTTTCTGCTTACCCTTAGCCTGCCATGGTTACTTACGCTGCATTTACAGAAGTAAACAATTGACTGAAGGTGTCAGCCATTGGCTTATCCTCACTTATTAATCCACGTCTTTTATATTTATACTAGTTGAAGAGCCCGTTACATGCGCCACAGTGCCACTGCCAGCTGGTCACGGGGCAGTCATGCGCAGTAGAAACTGCCCACGCCGCGGCTGATACAGAGCTGGTCGCTCCTTCGGACCCATGTTTTTTTTACATTAGCAGTGCCCTCTAGTGGTCAAATTGTAATTAGATTTCCTGGTAGATTCTAATGGAGAGGAAAGTCAGAGACATACAGTTCTCCATAGAATGTGATAGAAACTGTCTGTCACTTCCTGTCAGTTAGAACTATCAGGAAGTAAACACAGTAAATTCACTTCCTGTCAGTTAGAACTATCAGGAAGTAAACACAGTAAATTCACTTCCTGATTATTTAAACTGCTATAATTTTTGAATAGAACATCTGACAGCAATGGGAGTGACCTTGTTGTATTCAGCAGGAAATGCTGTGTAAAATATGTGTTTTCATAAAAAAAGTTTACTGCTCCTTTAAGTTAAACCAAAATGTTACTATCCATTTAAAGCAATTACATTATTTAGTAGCATGTGGCCCTCATTTCCAGGAATGTAAATGGAAGACAAAAAGTATAGGAACACATGTAGAATCCCAATAACCCCTTGAAGACACTAGGGATTGTCCAAAACCATTGTAGAGCAATGCGCTGCACACTCCTCTGGTTCCCCCAGAGGTTAAATTTCATAGTATCTTCCTTAGACCTATAAATATTGGTGAAAAAACAGCCACATTGTAGTGTTGTGCATCCTGATGAAGTAAGCTTGTAAACTCATGAAACGCGTTGGGAAATAAAGTTGTGAAAAATACTTTCATCCCTTTGTGGTTTGTTTCCTGCAGGCAGAATCCCAGATCATTTGAACACAGGAAAATTCTGGTGGACCTGGTGTGCTTATTCCACTTGAGTCACGAAGTGGAAACTTTCTTTACGGTCATTTATGCTCTTTATTGCTCACCAGTTATACCTCCTTACTAATTATCTATTGGATAACTGGGGAATATTGGACTAGTTATAATCCACTGCATCTACAATAAGTGTGGGACAAGACGGGCGTCTGACTCTCCATCACCTGCGGTTATCCTCTTCAAAGGCTTTCTGACAAAAATACTTCATGTAAGTGCAGTCATTCACAGTATTTTACATTGAATCTAGTGGTCGCTCTCAGATTTTTGTTCTTTTCTTCCCTTTTTTTTTGTACAACCCTGTACAATTTGATCACTGGAATAAATTGGTTTCTTCCTGAAAATCTGAGAGCTTTGAGAACTCAAGGTGACGCCCCCCTGAGACTGAATGCTGCTGGTGAATGCTGGGTATGCCCATGCTTTAAAGGGATAGTAATGTTTCACAAAAAAAGCAGCTCCAATTAATTTTCATAGTATTTGGGCCATGGAGAGTGTTATTTTAATACTGTCAGGGTTGTAGTTCAAGAGTAATTGAATTATAAAGTATCCCCCCTCCCACCCCTTTTACCTAGTGTAAGCCGCCTCCCATCAGATGTGGAATCTGGTCTCTTGATCAGACAGCTCATAGCAAGGGACAGTCTTCTTACTGTGAGAACAATGAAAACACTGCCCCTTGACAGGTTTTTCCTTTTGCTCACTGAAGATTGTCCCTCTCTGCGATCCATCAGAACAGTCTTGCTGCTCTGAGGTGAGCAGTGTTACATCAGTAAAAGGGACGGGAGGGGGATACTTTATCATTCAATTACTCTTGAAGTACAACTCTGACAACACTCTCCATGGCCCAAATACTATGAAGATTAATTGGAGCTGCTTTTATTGAAAAACATTACTATCCCTTTAACCCCTTAACGACCGGCCGATCGGCACGGCGCGGTCAGTTAAGGACCACGGAGCATTCATTTTTTTTTTTTTTGCTCCTTCCGGTTCCGGACTCCCCGAACGGCGTGCTGCCGTGGGGGGAGCCCCGGATTTCCATGACGGTCATAGCATGTCATGGGTTGTTAACTCAGATCGACCCATGACATACTATGACCGTCAAGGGTCGTTAAGGGGTTAACATGTCCCTGCTCAGTTCACTGAACCTCTCTCTATCTGGTCCTTGTAGAAACATTAAAACGAATATTCTTAATAATATATACATTTTTTAAAATCTTCACAATAATATGTATTTTTCTATAATTCACCCCCGGAATCTACAGATCAATAGGAAATGCTGGCTTTTGATGCACAACTCTTACTTTAAGTCATTTGCTCCTAACGGCTTTAAATATGCAACTACATACAGTAATAATTTTGATATACTTTACTCCAGTTGATGTTGTATATCTATTAAGACTTTAATCTGGAAATAGGGGACTGAATCATTCTGGTAAAATTCGGTTCTAAAGAAAGTCCTACTACCACAAATTATCCTTTAATGATGACTGAAAGTCTGCAATCCATTATCATAAACATTAATCCCATAATTTAATGTCATTAAAGTATTTACATTTATCTTAGTTCAAAGATGTCTTTTAACTAGATACAGTAAGCAAGATCTGCTGCTTGCATTAAGCATTTCCTGAAATATTAAAATAAAACAGTGGAATTTATTATAACTTTTATTATTTTAGCAGTATATATTGATTCAATTAGCCTGCTAGCTTTAATTTTTCTTTTATTCTGAACTAGTGTAAAAGCCCGTGTACACGGGCCAAGGTCCGGGTGATGTTAACTCTTTGAGTGCCAGAGGGGTATGCAACACATTGCTTTGCATCCCCCTCTGGCATTCAAAGGGTTAAGAGGCCAGTCCTGCTCTGCGTCCTGCCTCTGACGCAGCCATGCACTGTAGAGACTGCCCGGAAGCACAGAATGCTCCCAGCACAGAACTCCCAGCATTCCGTGCTTTGGGGCAGTCTCTGTTGCACATGACGGCTTCTGACAAACATCCTAACGAATTATTATATAGGATACTTGCCTAGGAAAACTATTTAAAGGGATAGTAATACTTAAAATGTAAAAAAATATGTTGTAGGGTTTATCCCCCTGAGTAAAACAAGAGGACTCCCACTGCTGAAAGGTGTTTCATTCAAAAGTTATTAATTTTTAAAGTTGAATTTTTTAGGTGCAATATCACAGTGGCCTGAAATTGTACAGTGGTGCTGTTGCTACATGATCCTATGGACAGCTCTGGTCCCAGGACCATAAATCTCTACAGGATGGTGTAGCAACAGCGCCACTATACAATTTCAGGCCGCTGTGATATTGCACCTAAAAAATTCAACTTTGAAAATTAATAACTTTTGAATGAAGCACCTTTCAGCAGTGGGAGTACTCTTGTTTTACTCAGGGGGATAAACCCTACAACATACTTTTTTTTTACATTTTAGGTATTACTATCCCTTTAACTTCTTTCTTTACAACACTCATCTGTGGGCAAATTTTATTAAGTTCTATACTATTATTTTTAAGGAGATGATTAATTAGTGGTCTTTTAAAGCAGGACTATCATGAAGATATAAGTGACCCACTACTAATAGTTAGTACAGCGGTAATAATTTAAATCCTGTTATAATGTGTATCAAGTGCAGGCATTATATGCAAACATAAGTTCTTCTGAGATTCACCTCAAGACAACAGCACAGACATCTTTCCGAGAAGAACAGTGGTTCTCAACTCCGGTCCTCAGGACCCACTAACAGGCCAGGACTTAGGGATTTCTCTGCTAGAGCACAGGTGTGGTGATCAGAGGCTCATTCACATTGATTAACTCACCTGTGCCCTAACAAGGAAATCATGTGATCAGAGGCTCATTCACATTGATTAACTCACCTGTGCCCTAACAAGGAAATCATGTGATCAGAGGCTCATTCACATTGATTAACTCACCTGTGCCCTAACAAGAAAATCATGTGATCAGAGGCTCATTTACATTGATTAACTCACCTGTGCCCTAACAAGGAAATCATGTGATCAGAGGCTCATTCACATTGATTCACTCCCCTGTGCTCTAACAAGGAAATCATGTGATCAGAGGCTCATTCACATTGATTCACTCCCCTGTGCTCTAACAAGGAAATCATGTGATCAGAGGCTCATTCACATTGATTCACTCACCTGTGCTCTAACAAGGAAATCATGTGATCAGAGGCTCATTCACATTGATTCACTCACCTGTGCACTAACAAGGAAATCATGTGATCAGAGGCTCATTCACATTGATTAACTCACCTGTGCCCTAACAAGGAAATCATGTGATCAGAGGCTCATTCACATTGATTAACTCCCCTGTGCTCTAACAAGGAAATCATGTGATCAGAGGCTCATTCACATTGATTCACTCCCCTGTGGTCTAACAAGGAAATCATGTGATCAGAGGCTCATTCACACTGATTAACTCACCTGTGCTCTAACAAGGAAATCATGTGATCAGAGGCTCATTCACATTGATTAACTCACCTGTGCACTAACAAGGAAATCATGTGATCAGAGGCTCATTCACATTGATTAACTCACCTGTGCCCTAACAAGGAAATCATGTGATCAGAGGCTCATTCACATTGATTCACTCCCCTGTGCTCTAACAAGGAAATCATGTGATCAGAGGCTCATTCACATTGATTCACTCCCCTGTGCTCTAACAAGGAAATCATGTGATCAGAGGCTCATTCACACTGATTAACTCACCTGTGCTCTAACAAGGAAATCATGTGATCAGAGGCTCATTCACACTGATTAACTCACCTGTGCTCTAACAAGGAAATCATCAAATCCTGGCCTGTTAGTGGGTCCTGAGGACAGGAGTTGAGAAACACTGCCATAGAGGGAACTGTGTGCCTGCGCTGCCCATCCCTGTCTCCTCACTGATACGTTATTTGCCAAAGGGGGTGTTGCATTGTTATATGTACTGTACTGTAAAGACAGGGATGGACAGCGCAGATCCCTCTTCAGCGTGGTCATCTTGAGGTGAGTCACCAAACAACTTATGTTTCCATATAATGCCTGCACTTAATAAACATTATAACAGTATTTAAATTATTACCGCTATACTATTAATAGAGGGGCACCGATATCTTCGTGATACTTCCTCTTTAAGAGTATCAGAAAATAGTAAAACATGTACTTATATGGTGTTAACTGTTATTGCTTTATTAAAACCCCTCCTTTAACTCGTTAGGGACCAGAGGGAAGGGCAATGAATAACCTCACAGTCCGGGAAATGCATTTAGGTCAGATAGAAATGTGATAAAGTGGAGATGACTTCGCCAGTGATATCGCTTCTCAAATTCCTGTTATTTTATGGAATCAATACACTAAGATCTCTCCAACTTTGGAGATCTGTAATATACAGACCGTCACGTCACTGTGTGCTGTGTAATATACAGTCCGTCACTTCACTGTGCGTTCTGTAATATACAGTCTGTCATGTCACTGTGTGCTGTGTAATAAACAGTCTGTCACTTCATTGTGCGTTCTGTAATATACAGTCTGTCACGTCACTGTGTAATATACAGTCCGTCACTTCGCTGTGTGTTCTGTAATATACAGTCCATCACTTCACTGTGTGCTGTGTAATATACAGTCCGTCACTTCACTGTGTGCTGTGTAATATACAGTCCGTCACGTCACTGTGTGCTGTGTAATATACAGTCCATCACTTCACTGTGCGTTCTGTAATATACAGTCTGTCATGTCACTGTGTGCTGTGTAATAAACAGTCTGTCACTTCATTGTGCGTTCTGTAATATACAGTCTGTCACGTCACTGTGTAATATACAGTCCGTCACTTCGCTGTGTGTTCTGTAATATACAGTCTATCACTTCACTGTGTGCTGTGTAATATACAGTCCGTCACTTCACTGTGTGCTGTGTAATATACAGTCCGTCACTTCACTGTGTGCTGTGTAATATACAGTCCGTCACTTCACTGTGTGTTCTGTAATATACAGTCCGTCACTTCACTGTGTGCTGTGTAATATACAGTCCATCACTTCACTGTGTGCTGTGTAATATACAGTCCATCACTTCACTGTGTGCTGTGTAATATACAGTCCGTCATTTCACTGTGTGCTGTGTAATATACAGTCCGTCACTTCACTGTGTGCTGTATAATATACAGTCCGTCACTTCACTGTGTGCTGTGTAATATACAGTCCATCACGTCACTGTGTGCTGTGTAATATACAGTCCGTCACGTCACTGTGTGCTGTGTAATATACAGTCCATCACGTCACTGCGTGCTGTGTAATATACAGTCCGTCACTTCACCGTGTGCTGTGTAATATACAGTCCGTCACTTCACTGTGTGCTGTGTAATATACAGTCCGTTACTTCACTGTGTGCTGTATAATATACAGTCCGTCACATCACTGTGTGTTCTGTAATATACAGTCCGTCACTTCACTGTGTGCTCTGTAATATACAGTCCTTCACTTCACTGTGTGCTGTGTAATATACAGTCCTTCACTTCACTGTGTGCTGTGTAACATACAGTCTGTTACTTCACTGTGTGCTGTATAATATACAGTCCGTCACATCACTGTGTGCTCTGTAATATACAGTCCGTCACGTCACTGTGTGCTCTGTAATATACAGTCCGTCACGTCACTGTGTGCGCTGTAATATACAGTCCGTCACTTCACTGTGTGCTGTGTAATATACAGTCCATCACTTCACTGTGTGCTGTGTAATATACAGTCCATCACGTCACTGTGTGCTCTGTAATATACAGTCCGTCAGTTCACTGTGTGCGCTGTAATATACAGTCCTTCACGTCACTGTGTGCTGTATAATATACAGTCCATCACGTCACTGTGTGCTCTGTAATATACAGTCGTCAGTTCACTGTGTGCGCTGTAATATACAGTCCGTCACGTCACTGTGTGCTCTGTAATATACAGTCCGTCACGTCACTGTGTGCGCTGTAATATACAGTCCGTCACTTCACTGTGTGCTGTGTAATATACAGTCCGTCACGTCACTGTGTGCTGTGTAATATACAGTCCATCACATCACTGTGTGCTCTGTAATATACAGTCCGTCAGTTCACTGTGTGCGCTGTAATATACAGTCCGTCACGTCACTGTGTGCTGGTAATATACAGTCCATCACGTCACTGTGTGCTCTGTAATATACAGTCCGTCAGTTCACTGTGTGCGCTGTAATATACAGTCCGTCACTCCACTGTGTGCTGTGTAATATACAGTCTTTCATTCACTGTATGGTCGCTAATATACAGTCCATCACTTCACTGTGTGCGCTGTAATATACAGTCCATCACTTCACTGTGTGCGCTGTAATATACAGTCTTTCATTGCTTTGTAATATACAGTCCATCACTTCTGGCCCAGATATCATATGAATGTCTGTCTGTAGGCAGATGCACACATTGATCAGCACAGTGAATTCTTAAACTAGCGCTAATGTATTAATATATCCAGAAGGAAACAAGTGATATGCATTTGGGGAACATGCTGTCTCTCACCACGTGGGTGATGAAAGAGATGGTAGTGGGGGATAAAGCATGGGAAATAAAATAGCTTTGAACAGATATCAGTTAAAGGACCATGTAAATACTGACACCTCCTAATAATACCCCGCACACTTATCTTACTGTGGCCAGAAAATCTTTTTGGCTTATATGGATTTTTCCCTTTTGCCTTCTTTCATGAGATAACATCTTAAATCAGTCCTCAATGTAATGTACGTGGAGGTAGACATGACAGTTGCTGGCAGTTTTTTCAGGAGCAGAGAGGTGTGCAGCACATTGAGTTCTGTAAATGCATAGCATAACGCTCTGCTCCTTAATGGTTCAGATTACCACGTCAGTGAGCAGATGTTGAGGTCCTGTGGTCGTACCAGCAACTATCATGTCCGCCTCCATGGAAAAGATGTCCAGATCCGATTGAAGATGTTCTCTCAATGGCAAAGAGACAAAGGTGAAATGCATTGTGGCTAGGGCTGCACCGATACCGATACTGGTATCGGTATCGGTGCCGATACCGGCATTTGCGCGAGTACTCGTACTCTCGCAAATGCGGCCGATGCCAGCACCGATACCCTGTGTCAGGGTCAGTGCTTCAGAGAGGGAGCTGCTCACAATGCTCCCTGATCGCCTCTCTCCCTCCTGCAGCGTTGCCGCGGGTTACCATGGCAACACTCCGATGCTGACCTCTGCTGGGGCTTGCGAGAGAACAGCGAGCACCCAGCAGAGGAGGGTAAGGCAGACAAAGGGGGATCAATAGAGGCAAGATGGGGCATCAAGAGCGGGTGAAGAAAGAGGCAGAGAGGGGTGTCAAGAGGGAGAAAAATAGGCAAAAGGGACTAAGGGTGAAAAAACAAAAGAGGCAAAAGGAGGAAGGATCCGGAGACAAAAGGAGGAGGGCCAAGAACAGGCAAAAGGAGGGAGGATCAGGAGGAAGAGAGAGAGGCAAAAGGGTGGGATCAAGAGTCAAGGAGGTGGAGAAAGGGGGATCAAAAGGGAGAGAAAAAGCCAAGGCAAAAGGAGGGAGCTCAAGAGGGGGAGAAAGAGGCAAAAGGTGGGAATCAAGTGGGGGAGAAAGAGGCAAAAGGGGAGAATCACGAGTCAAGAGGTGGTTTATATATATATATATATATATATATATATATATATAATATGCTTTAGCTAATTGGAAAACTGGCAAATGACCGCAAAAAAAAGTATTGGTAATTGGTATCGGTGAGTACTTGAATATATTATAGGTACTCATACTCGGTCTTAAAAAATTGGTATCAGTGCATCTCTAATTGTGGCCATTAGGATTTTCTGGCCATAGTAATGTAATTGTGCGTGTGTGTCTGTGGATAGGAAGGGTTATTGTAAGGAGGCCTTAGTTTTCCCTTTAAGTAGAACTGTCAGTCAACACTCGGCCTCAAAACAATATCCATACCTGGGAACTCTCTGAATTTGCCCTGGAGACTCCGGTTTTTAGACTGAATTACTGGGTGTCCAGGGACGGAGGCTAATTCTCTGGTGGTGACGAGATTTTTCTGCTTCCCACCCTGTTCCACCCACTTCTCTGCCTTCCCATCCTGTTCCACCCACTTCTCCTCCTTCCCACCCTGTTCTACCCACTTCTCTGCCTTCCCACCCTGTTCCACCCACTTCTCTGCCTTCCCATCCTGTTCCACCCACTTCTCCTCCTTCCCACCCTGTTCCACCACTTCTCCTCCTTCCCACCCTGTTCCACCCACTTCTCTGCCTTCCCACCCTGTTCCACCCACTTCTCCGCCTTCCCACCCTGTTCCACCCACTTCTCTGCCTTCCCACCTGTTCCACCCACTTCTCCTCCTTCCCACCCTGTTCCACCTACTTCTCCTCCTTCCCACCCTGTTCCACCCACTTCTCTGCCTTCCCACCCTGTTCCACCCACTTCTCCTCCTTCCCACCCTGTTCTACCCACTTCTCTGCCTTCCCACCCTGTTCCATCCACTTCTCTGCCTTCCCATCCTGTTCCACCCACTTCTCCTCCTTCCCACCCTGTTCCACCCACTTCTCCTCCTTCCCACCCTGTTCCACCCACTTCTCTGCCTTCCCACCCTGTTCCACCCACTTCTCCGCCTTCCCACCCTGTTCCACCCACTTCTCTGCCTTCCCACCTGTTCCACCCACTTCTCCTCCTTCCCACCCTGTTCCACCTACTTCTCCTCCTTCCCACCCTGTTCCACCCACTTCTCTGCCTTCCCACCCTGTTCCACCCACTTCTCTGCCTTCCCATCCTGTTCCACCCAATTCTCCTCCTTCCCGCCCTGTTCCACCTACTTTTCCTCCTTCCCACCCTGTTCCACCCACTTCTCTGCCTTCCCATCCTGTTCCACCCACTTCTCCTCCTTCCCACCCTGTTCCACCCACTTCTCTGCTTTCCCACCCTGTTATCACCCACTTCTCCGCCTTCCCACACTGTTCCACCCACTTCTCCTCCTTCCCACCCTGTTCCACCCACTTCTCTTCCTTCCCACCCTGTTCCACACACTTCTCCTCCTTCCCACCCTGTTCCACCCACTTCTCTGCCTTCCCACCCTGTTCCACCCACTTCTCTGCCTTCCCACCCTGTTCCACCCACTTCTCCTCCTTCCCACCCTGTTCCACCCACTTCTCCGCCTTCCCACCCTGTTCCACCCACTTTTTCTTCTTCCCACCCTGTTCCACCCACTTCTCCTCCTTCCCACCCTGTTCCACCCACTTCTCCGCCTTCCCACCCTGTTCCACCCACTTCTCCGCCTTCCCACCCTGTTCCACCCACTTCTCATCTACGTTTCCCCCTTCCCACTTCCCAGCTACTTCTCCTTCCCACCCTATTCTCCCACTTCCCACCCGCTTCTCCTGAAAGATGTAGCCCTTCAAAAACACGAAACAGGGGAACACAAAACAGAGGAAGAACCTTGCTCCCCTGCTTCCTTCCTACTAGAACTTCCAGGTAGGATTGCCAGGGATCAGGGAAAGCCTTCCATGTCATGTCACTGGTGATGGGGAAAGCTTTTCCTGATCCCGTCCACTACTACCAGGTATGTTGTGCAGGATGGAAGCAGGGAAGCCACACTGATCCCCTGCATCAACTCTACTGATCTTCCAGCCACACTGGCTGACAAATAAGTAGCTGGGGAACATTATAATGGATCCTGATGGCCCCCGAGATGTCTGAATTCAACCCATTGAGATACAGATGGGTATCCATGCATTGGATACCTGTCTGGCACCACAGGGTAAAAAAAAAAGATTAAAAAAACTAAAATACATCCCCAGTCCTCTGATACACTGTCCACTCACTCCAAATACATTATCTTCTCCCCATGCCTGGTACCACTACAGAACCCACATACACTGTCAGGGCCACGAGTCCGGTTCTATTGCCCACTGGAATTCACAGAACCCCCACATACACCGTCTGATCTCCCCCAGCCTGGATCCACTGCCCACTATTAGTTGCAGACCCCTGCCATGGGCGCCTGCAGAAATTCTTCCAGGGGGGGGCATCATTTTAATGACATCCATACTCTGTCCTTTTTTCACAATGTCATGAAGGGGAGGGGAATAGTCATCACATAAAGCTCAGGCATGCAAAGGGTTGAATGGAGGATGTTCACGGTACTTTCATACTGCACCTTCATACAACCTTTTAATGCCTGGAAAGCTAGATCTACACAGCATGCAAGAGAATAGTATATCAATATCAAATATAGTTGGTACCATCTGTAGGCACAGAAATCTGAAGCGCCCCCCCCCCCATTGGCCAGCTCCACTGGACACCTACACAATGCTCCAAATCTCTGCATTACCCCCCACATAACCATAATGCCCTCATGATGCCCCGCATCAGCTCCATATTGCCCCATCAGCTCCAACTTGCCCCCATCAGCTCCAACTTGCCCCCATCAGCTTCAACTTGCTCCAACTTGCCCCCATTAGCTCCAACTTGCCCCCATCAGCTTCAACTTGCTCCAACTTGCCCCCATCAGCTCCAACTTGCCACCATCAGCTTCAACTTGCTCTCACATTGCTCCATCAGCTCCAACTTGCCCTCACATTGCCCCATCAGCTCCAACTTTCCCCCATCAGCTTCAACTTGCTTCAACTTGCCCCCATCAGCTTCAACTTGCCCTCACATTGCTCCATCAGCTCCAACTTGCCCTCACATTGCCCCATCAGCTCCAACCTGCCCCCATCAGCTTCAACTTGCTCCAACTTGCCCCCATCAGCTCCAACTTGCCCCCATCAGCTCCAACTTGCCCCCATCAGCTCCAACTTGCCCTCACATTGCTCCATCAGCTCCAACTTGCCCTCACATTGCCCCATCAGGTTCAACTTGCTCCAACTTGCCCCCATCAGCTCCAACTTGCCCTCACATTGCCCCATCAGCTGCAACTTGCCCCCATCAGCTTCAACTTGCCCTCACATTGCTCCATCAGCTCCAACTTGCCCTCACATTGCCCCATCAGCTCCAACTTGCCCCCATCAGCTTCAACTTGCTCCAACTTGCCCCCATCAGCTCCAGCTTGCTCTCACATTGCCCCATCAGCTTATAACTTGCCCCATCAGCTTCTAATTTGCCCTCACGTGGCCCCCATAAGCTTCACATTGCCCCATAAGCTTCGCAAATGCCCCCCCTTCCCCCCCCCGCGGACGCCCATGACACCATGACCTTCCTTTACCTCCTTGGCTCAGCCTCAGATGATGTGCACCCAGCCTTACCTTGAATGCAGTCCACCAGGTCTCCTCCTGAGCGGGTCTGTAGCTCTCGCTCGCTCTCTGCAGCACCGCTCCTTCAGCTGCCCACGACGATCACCTCTCCTCTCCCCTCCTCGATGCCTTCAGCTGCCCGCGGCGATCACCTCTCCTCTTCCCTCCGCGACGTGACGCCCGTCACGCACAGTTGGCAGCCAATGAGCGAGGGGTATCCAACTCTCCTCTCTCATTGGCTGCAGTGCAGACCGCACTGCAGCCAATGAGAGAGAAGAGTTGGATACCCCTCTCTCACTGGCTGCCAACTGTGCGTGACGGGCGTCGCGTCGCGGAGGGGAGAGGAGAGGTGATCGCCGCGGGCAGCAGAAGGAGCGGTGCTTCAGAGTGCGAGCGAGAGCTACAGGCCACGCTCAGGCTCATGTTTTAAATGGCAAGATGAAAATCCGGGGGGGGCAAGTGCCCCCCCTTGCCCCCCCCTGCGGACGCCCATGACCCCTGCATAAACACTTTAACCCCCCAGGTTTGTTCCATTGGAAGTCATGGAATTGCACATATACTACCTGTCTCCCCCTCCCAGGATCCATACTCTTGGTACCCACTACAATATGTAAACCCATACTAATGGGGTACCATTTTTCTCGGGCTAGAACTAGGTACCGGATAAACTAGGAAATACCATGGTGTTGCCAGATTTTAATATCATTGAATATCATTGAAGTGACTGAAATCTAAAAACGTATGATTTTTTCCTATAGCACCATTTGATGGAAACAATTGTGCACATTAGACTAGGGGTAAAAAAGCAAATGGCCCCTCATTGGAAGTGGGCGAATGTCTTTTTTCCAAAATGGTATGACTTGCTAAACTTTTCTTCATATCTGTAATAGTTATGACCATTTAGTGCAGGAACGTAATGACACAAAAGAAAAGTGAATGGTGCAGTTTTGTGCGTCTGCACCTCCAATGGTATGTCAGCCCATGAGGTACCATTGTTCTTGGTCTATTAGAAAGTACAGAATACAGCAAGGAAGTCCAAAGTTTTCGAAGATGTAAGTATGTTAAAAATAATGGAAATTTAAAAATAGTCCCTAATTGCAGGCCCAGATTTGCCAATAGGCAGACAAGGCACTTGCCTAGGGCGCCCGATTTTCAGGGGTGCCTGGCAATGCCATTGTCACGCCCACAATTCCAGGTGCATAATGCTGTGTCACTTAAATTTATAATTATCGTATGCGTGTGCGCCTATGCCCTCGACTCGAGGGTGCTTGTAGTGTGTTACCTGGTAGTAGTTTGTCTATTCTATAACTGTGGCGGTGCCTGTGTTGCCGGGGCAGCCAGGGCTGGATTTACATCTCAGGAGCCTGTAGGCACAGATACCTGAAGCGCCCCCCCCCCCGCCATCTCCACAATGCTCCAAATCTCCATATTGCCCTCACATTGCCCCCCATCACACTCACATTGCCCCCATCATCTCAACATTGCCCTCACATTGACCCCCATCACCATCAGCTCCACATTGACCCCCATCAGCTCCATATTGACCCCATCAGCATCAGTCCACATTGACCCCCATCAGCTCCACATTGACCCCATCAGCTCCACATTGACCCCATCACCATCAGCTCCATATTGACTGACCCCATCAGCATCAGTCCACATTGACCCCCATCAGCTCCACATTGACCCCATCACCGTCAGCTCCATATTGACCCCATCAGCATCAGTCTACATTGACCCCCATCAGCTCCACATTGACCCCATCACCATCAGTCCACATTGACCCCCATCAGCTCCACATTGACCCCATCACCATCAGTCCACATTGACCCCCATCAGCTACACATTGCTTGCCCCCCATCATCCCCATATTGACCTCACATTGCTCCCATTATCCCCAGATTAACCCTTTGAGTGTCAGAGTGGTACACAACGCATTGCTTTGCAATGTGTTGCATGCCACTCTGGCACTTAAAGGGTTAAGCCTCATTCATCCTTTTCTTAACTCCCTGGTGGTCCAGTGGCTGGAGAGATCTGTGCTTGTGCACAGACGTGGAGCTGCTGGAGCTCCCGCGCAACCTTCCCTTTAGTAATGCAGAGCGCTGGGAGATTTTATCTCCCAGTGCTCTGCATTGCTAAAGAGCCGGGAGAGCTCACAGCCTACAAGGCGGCGGCTGGCGGCTCGGCATGACAAGCCGCGCCAAGTAAAAAAAAAAAATAATAAAAAAAATAATTGTAGTGGCAGGCGCCCCTCTGTAGGGTGCGCCTGTAGGCAGATGCCTACTCTGCCTTACGGGAAATCCGGCCCTGGGGGCCGCATCATGTTACCCACTGCTGTGCCTGCTCCTGCGTGCCGCACCTCTATTCTCATTGGTCACCACCTTGGTGCACCAACGCTCAAAGGATGCTTGCTCCATGTTTGTAGTATGCGTGCTGCATGTGCTATGTGCTATATCTACTCTGAGTTCAGATGTCTAAACAGAGCCCACAGGACATACATGCATGTGCTTGTAAATTGGTATTTAGCATATTTAAAATAGCATGTATAATTCCTCAATTCAGTGGAACATGCCCACTTTCATAAGGGAATGAAAGTGGAAATGTTCCACTGCAATGCTGAAAGTATACGAGCTATTTTAAATACGCTATGATTATTTGCTTTTAAATTTGCCTGCACTAGTATGCTCTGCTTAAACATTCAGACTATATAGTTGCTGCATTAATTATAACCAGGTACAGAGACACCCCTAAGGTGAGATAAGGGGGGACTCTTATCCTGGGCCCAGGGGAGAAAAGGTGTCCGGGTCATGTGTGAGAGACTGGCATGCACTACCAGTTTGTGTGCTGTGCTGCAACTCTCTGGAGAATCTACTGGCAGGGATACTCTATAGCAACCAGATCACTAGCTGGAAGGAAAATGAAGTCAAACCAGTTATCTGGTTGATATACTATATTCCCAACAATAGATTTGCCAAGAGGCCGCAGGGAAGTTTCTGAACACACTCCTACAATTTGTAAGTGAACTCCAGGCAAACCACATACAGGCAATGACACTGACAAATACATACTCACACTCTCTCTCTTCAGGTGGCTAAAGCTTAACCCCTTAATGACATGTGACGTACTATGACCGTCACGGTCCTTGAAATACTCAAGGACCGATGACGGTCATAGTACATCACGTACTTTTTACTTACAGAGCTCTACCGGGAGCGCTGTAAGTAAAAATAGGGCCTGAAATTGACCGCTCCAACATCGGAGCGATCTCTATCAGGCCCCATAGTGACGCGCCGATACACGTGACAGGTCACGTGTACCGGCGCGTCCAAGTGGTCCTATGCGGTCCTTATGGGACGGAAACGTCCCAGGACCGCCGGTCGTTAAGGGGTTAAAGGATACCTTCTTGGGACACAAATGTATTTTATATAACTATATGTCAATTGTTGCATATTGTTACAAGCTGAGATGTTTAAAACTGTATGTGCTGTTTTTCTTTTCTCCTGGGGAAACCTTAGAGGAAGACCTAGATGCTGTATGAAGTAGGTGACTTATGCAGGAAGCTAGGGAGATGCAATTCTGAAGTAGGTGTGGACATTATTTCTCCCCATGGTGCAGATGGGTGTGGTTAATTGAGGGGTGTGGCTAAGTGAGGGGCATAATTAGGGGTGGGGCAGAGGCGGGGCTAGGGGCTTAGTACATTTGGAGGGATAGAAAATGCCAATTTTTAGCTTCAGCTCCCTCCTGGAAATATTTGTGCTCCCCAGGTTAGGGGTAGAACGGCATGTGACCCCTCACGTATTGCAGCAGGTTATCGTCCTTCCAAAATATTGTTCTTTGTCTAACTTTTCTTCATTTTTATAGGTGGTACAACCATTTAATTACAGACAAGTCATGTTTGAAAAAAATGTAAGGAAAATAAAAGCTTATAATTAATGTAATGTTGTGCTTCTGGTACCCCTGCAGTGTGTCAACTCATACCAATGGGGTACTATTTTTTTCATAACAGCAGTAGTTACTGAGTACCATAAGAAATTCCATAGTTTTTTAAGATTTTAGTACATTTGAAGTGGTTGGAAAAAAGTCAAATTTTTCCTTTAGTGCCACCTTCTGGAAACACTCGTGCATACCAGGATAGGGTTAGAAAGACAAGCGACCCCTCACTTGATGCAGCGGGATATATAATTTCAAGAAATATGATATTCAGCTGTCTTAGGGTATATTTACCATGTAACCTCTGCAATCTGAATTTTAGTTCATAAAGTTGAAAATCCCATTTTGTGCTCCTGATAATTAGGGATCTCTGCAGGCCATGAAAACATTTGGTGTTTTGTTCTGCAGGGGTTTAAGACTTTTAAAAATAATTGGAATTCTCACAATTCTCATAGTATTGGAATTCTCATAGTATAGTTTATGTAGTGGCAAAATAAATACACTTTATTGTATTTATGACATCATAGCTTGTCACACGATGCAAAGTTTAGTTTTTGCAAGGTGCCATGAAAAAGCTGAATTAATTCTGAAAAAAAAAATAGATATAGTTTTCCATCTATAAATAGAAAGTTGCCAATGGGAAATATACCTAAAGAGATGAACAGATGGACAGCAAAAATACTGAAAATGCGTCGAGCTAGCAGTGCACAAAAAAAATTCCCCAAGCCTCTGGCACTGAAGGGGTCAACAGATTTTATTTATTTATTCTTTAAAATGTTCCACTTTTTTAATGCTGTGGCGGATTTGAGCAGACAACGAGTCTCAGCTGTGGATTTGAAGCAGATGGTAGGGATTTTCAGCTGAGTTTTAAATACAATTCACCGGAGGCTTTGCGTGTTTCATCACTGTGAAAATCATCCTCTCTCACGCTCACACAGAAGCTGTGGTAAGGACCGGAGCCAAGTGATTTCCTCTTCATCGATTTTCTCTGGAAATCGGGAGATTGTCGAGCGAATTGTAGGTCAACTTCTAGAAGGCAGGCCTGGGCTGTGACTAGGGAAAGGGGGAGTCGCTTACTTTAAACACTTCGCAATGCGCTGGATACCCCGCTGGCACTCAAAGGGTTAAAGACCAGAGTGATATGTGAAGCAATGCACTACACATCTCACTAGTAATTAAACAGTTAAAGGGATAGTAATACTTCGTTTTAACTTTATTTTATTTTGTAGGCATTAAAAAAACATGAAGAATTATATAAGTCTTATCTCTCAAACCTTTATGGTTTGAGAGATATTCACAAGCAAAGTTTCCCCCTCCCGCCCCCATACCTCCCAACATTTCAATTTGGCAAAGAGGGACACTTGTGGTTTAGGGGGTGTTGCTGGGGGCGTGGCTGGTGGGTGGGGCATTATAGAGGATTTTTAGGCTATTTCGTGACCTATTGACACCTCCTTGTGTAACCTAATAAGTGACTTATAACAAGACCAAAGTATTTTATTTACACAGACTAATGTAAAAACACATATACTGATGTTTAAACAAACATAAATGTGAATTTTATTACTGTGGAGCAATGTGATACACTTATATACACACCACACATTCTGAGCTCCTAAAAAGAGGGACATCAGGGTGGGAAAGAGGGACAGAGGGATTTGGGTCTAAAAGAGGGACTGTCCCTCCTAAAGAGGGACACATGGGAGGTATGCGCCCCTTTTACCTAGTGTAAGCCATCTCTTCTCAGATGTGAATCTGGTTGTAAGACCAGACAAATAACAGAAGGGGACAATCTTCTTTGTATGAAAAGAATGAAAGCCCTTCCCCCCTTGACAAGTTTTTCAGGTTTTTCCCTTATCTTAATTGAAGATTGTCCATCTCTGCAGTCTACCTGGGCACCTCCCTTCTGATCTGGCTGAACGGGGGGGGGGGATACTTTGCTTGTGAATATCTCTTAAACTATAAAGGTTTGAGAGATAAGACTTATACATACGTCTACAAATTGTGACTGGTTTGCAAGCACACTTAGTAGACCATTCCAGTTTAGTATTTCTTCTTACATCTCGCTATTTTGGCTCTGCTGAAGAGCCGCAGGACGGTCCCGGGACCGGACTGTGCTTTTGTCAGCTAGGTGCCAGACTTCTGGGAAACCTAAACTTTACATGCTTCAATCTCTCAAACTATAAAAGTTTGAGAGATGGGACATAGCTCTTTCTGTTCAAGTTTTTAATGTCTACAATATTAAAGGGATAGTAATACTTTATTATTACTATCCGCCATATTGTAGATATTAGCAAAATAATTTAATAGCCCCCAGGTTCATCTCTCAAACCTTTATGGTTTGAGAGATAACCGAAGGCAAAGTTCCCCCCTCCCTCCCCCTTCCCTGAAGTCAGAGTTGTACTGACTGCAGGGGAAGTCTGTCGTACGACAGGCTTGCGGCTCTGCAGCTGTGCCGAGATCGCGTTTGTGAAAAATAATTATTTCACTGAAACTGTCTTCTACATGTGATTGGTTTGTGCTTGGTTTGCAAGCACATGGAGATGACCAATTCACTGAAATAATTCTTTGTCACTAACGCGATCGCGGCTCTGCTGCAGAGCCGCCTGATGAAAGTCAGACCGGATATCCCTGCAGTCATCACAATGCTGACTTCCGGGAAGGTGGAGGGAGGGGGAACTTAAAGGTTTGAGAGATGAACCTGGGGTCTATTAAATTATTTTGCTAATAGGGGATAGTAATAATAGAGTATTACTATCCCTTTAAGTTTGGTGAAATTCTAGCAATACTATCCCTTTAAGAATATTTTTCTGTAGCACCCAGCATCAACGTAAATTATAAGACTGAGTACCAATCACACATATTTATGTGTGTGTGTATGTGTGTGTATATATATATATTAAGCATCTTGACAAAGGCCCGAGGTGGGGCCGAAACGTTGATTGAATAAACCAACACAGATTGTTCACCATCAAAAAGTCCTGTGAGTGCGTTCTTTTTTTTGGAGGATTATGTTGTATGCATTTACTATGAGAAATAGACACCCAGGCATGCTGATGATTTTTAAGTGAGTGCACATCTTTGGCAATTGGATAGATAGATAGATAGATAGATAGATAGATAGATAGATAGACAGACAGATAGATAGATATTCATACTTTCCCTTCAAAATAATAAAACATAAATAGAGAAACACAGGAGGGTTTGGACACTTGCAGATACCGTAGAGTCGCAGACTCATTTTATAGGCGGCAGGTAGCTATTACAAGGTATGTACACCAATTTAAAGAAAAAGATAGCCAGCAGGAAAAAATACACAAATACATAATATCTACTACTAAAAGAAAAACAATTCAAATAAACCATTACTATTCATTTAAAGATGTATTAGTCCCATGAGCACTATAGGGGTGTGAAATGCATTGCTTTGCAATGAGTCGTCCATCCTTCTGGCCCACAAAGAGTTAAAGAAACATCAGAAATCTGACCTTTTGCTCTAGAGAAATGATCTGGGTCATGTCTGTGCAGTGTGCAGCGGGTGAAGACATTTTGACTGCCTCTGAACAGCCTTATCAGGTAAAGATTGAATTAGTGTATTAGATTTAGATTCGGGGGACAATGTTTCAGCGCGTGAGAAACAAAATCAATGAAATCATTCTTAAAACATCTACAACAGATTATCACATCACTGAGAAATCATACAGCAGATACGAGCTTCAGTAGTTCACAGAGAGGAGGCTACACTGAGTAAACGTGGTGTAATTCAGGGTCAAAATACAAAGTAACGGTCAGAGAAGCTTAAAGGGATAGTAATGTTTCATAATAAAAGCAGCTCTAATTAATCACCATAGTATTTGGACTTTGGAGAGTGTTATTTCAATTCTGTCAGAGTTGTAGTTCAAGAGTTATTCAATGACAAAGTATCCCCCTCCTGCCCCTTTTACTGATGTAACACTGTTCAGCCAGATCAGAAGGGAGGTGCCCAGGTAGACTGCAGAGAGGGACAATCTTCAATTAAGATAAGGGAAAAACCTGAAAAACTTGTCAAGGGGGCAGGGCTTTCATTGTTCTCATAGGAAGAAGATTGTCCCCTTCTGTTATCTGTCTGGTCTATGGACTGGATTCCACATCTGAGAAGAGATGGCTTACACTAGGTCAGTGATTCTCAACCAGGGTGCCGTGGCACTTTGGTGTGCCACAGACATCAGCTTAGGGTGCCCCATGTTTTCTATGGAGACTAACAAAAATGGACTTTTAAATAAAGATTTATAGAAATTGTTATGCACATTATGTTTAATTTTGTCATTATGATTGTAAGACCTGATAATAGCTGTAGATTTATGTATTGTACCTTGATTATGCCCTTGATAAAGTACATTAAATATTTTAGGGGTGCCCTGAATGTTCTAGATAACTTGTTAGGGGTGCCCTGAACAAAAAAAGATTGAGAACCACTGCACTAGGTAAAAGGGGCGGGAGGGGAAACTTTGCTTGTGAATATCTCATAAAGGTCTGAGAGATAAAACATATCATTCTTCATGTTTTTTTAATGCCTACAAAATAAAATAAAGATAAAACAAGGTATTACTACCCCTTTAACTAGGAATGAGCATGCAAGGCTATGCAGCAGGCTCTGTAGGACTTTATCCTACCAAGGGTGCAATCTCTTCTATCCCACAAGTGCCATTCACATAGGAGTAATATCCTGAAGCACAGCATAATGGTCCTTCACAAATGGCAATCCAGCCACAAAGTGTAAGGCAATTTCTCTCTAAATGAGCGAAGCAGCCAACCCCAGACAAGAGCAACTTGGCTGCACTCTGTTTTAGCACAGGCTAAGCTGCTTAGATTAACTTCAGAACTTCTTTGTTCCTCTGATGCTCGGGATGAGTGGCAGAGATGTATCACTAAGCTGCCCCATGTACACATATGACATACAGTATATTACAGTCTGATATCCACATGGGTTGGCAGGTTATTGAAGGTTGAAGTGAGCATTTCAAGTTCCAAACCAATGATGGCAACCTAATAAACTCCTTTGGGTTTCACATCATCTCTATACTGATGATACCCAAATCTACAGTAAAATCTCGGGTATAATACGCACAATTTTACCCCTCTTCACCTTATGTGAAGTGGGGGGTGCGTATTATACCCGAGAGTTTTACCTTCCCTCCCTCCACCCCAGCGCGATCCGATATCAAAAGAAGCCTTACTTACTGTTACTGCACTTGAAAACAGTGATCTGTGTTAAGCTCTGTGTCCCATCTTCCCCGCGGGCGGGCGGCAGGCTTGCATTTTCCGGCCGCTTCCTTCAATGGACTTTCTGGACCTTCTGCCTCCAGCCAATGGTAAAGAAGGTGCATTATCATTGGCTGGAGGCGGAAGGTCCTCTCCATGACCCAAATACTATGATGATTAATTGGAGCTGCTGTTTTTGTGAAACATTACTATCCCTTTAACATAAGGGAATTTCACTGGGAGCTCTTCTACTGGACAAACACTATTTTGTGCTGATTCTGTTACCATTTGAAAGGCTCTTACTTATAACGTAAATCTGCACAATTCCAACTCATTGGTTAAGGGAAAGGCTTGCACACTTGGGAACAAGCTGTAGCTAGAAGGAAAGGTACAGCATCTGGTTAAATATCAATATCAAAAGAAGTTCTGCATGTGCTGCGAATTAGCATCTGGTGTCTGCTAGATACAGACAATGTATGCAGATTTCTCCCATCTTCGCTGGACAAGATCTGTCCTGCTCTAAGGGAAATGGTTTACACATTCAGTCTCTTTTCAACAAAATAAAAATACCAACATCAATGCACTTATGAAAACTTCAAACTCACATACTGACAGTGGCCAGATGAGCAGCGTAACATTAAAGGGGAAAGAAAAATTGGAATTTAATCCCAATATAGTTTTGTCAGTATTATGGCATCCAGAAATTAAAGTGTTAGTAATGTCTAAAAAAAACTTTTTTGCATTTAGAAGAGCTTAAAAAGCTGATCTAAATGCAAAAAAACGTATCTCTCAAACCGCTATGGTTTAAGAGATACGGGCGTTTAAAGGCACACGTTTTAGACCATTCCAATGAAGGGATTCCGTGTAAGTAAAGAGATCGCGGCACTTCTCAAGCACCTCCTTTTCGACCGACACGAATCTCCTGCTGACAGCTTTACAGCTGTCAGTAGGAGAAATCAAATTTTAAACGCCCGTATCTCTTAAACCATAGAGGTTTGAGAGATATGGTTTTTTGCATTTAGATCAGCTTTTTAAGCTCTTCTAAATGCAAAAAAAAAGTTTTTTTTAGACATTACTAACACTTTAAACATCTGACAACTCAGCAACAACATACATATCCCAGGAGCATCTGGGGTGTGAATCCAGCCCTGGAGCTGACCCTAAGATTTTGTAGACCAGTTCTTTGTATGGTGAACACAAAGAACGAGCCAATGAATTATTTACGCAAACAGCTGAGCTAAGAACAATAGGTCATCCATTAAAGGGATAGTAAACCTTGAAAATAAGTTTATTTTATATTGTAGCCCTTAAAAAAACATGAAAAATGATATGTCTTACCTCCCAAACCTTTATGGTTTGGGAGATATTCAGAAGCAAAGTTTCCCCCTGGAGTGACGTCACCGTTCTAGCTCTCAGATTTGGAATCCGGTCCCGGGACCGGCTGTGCCTCTCCAGAAGTGCCAAGATCACAATCTTTAAAAATAATTTCTTCATTGGAATGGTCTACAAAGTGTGCTTGCAAGCCAGACACACTTTGTACACAGTTCCAATTAAGTAGTTATTTTTAAAGATCCTGAACTTGGCATTGCTAAAGAGATGCCGGCTGATCTGTGGACCGAATTCCAAATCTGTCCACTAGATGGCAGACTTCTGAAACAGCTAGGAAAATGGAACTTTACTTTATTTTACTTCTGAATATCTCCCAAACCTTTATAAGACTTACATAATGTTTCAAGTTTTTTTTTTAAGGGCTACAATATAAAATAAACTTATATTCAAGGTTTACTATCCCTTTAAGACTAGAGGAAAGGCGCTTTAGACTTTCGGCGCTTTAGTCTAAAACAAAGGCAGGGATTTTTTAAAGTAAGGGTGGCAAAGCTGTGGAATTATTTGCCTCAGCATGTTGTATTTGCGGATAATGCAACTGCTTTCAATAAACCAGTGGATGCCTATCTAGCACAGAACAAAATTATGACAGATGGCTTCAAAGCAGATAGGTTGTTGATCCAGGGAAATATCTGACTGCCATTTTGAGTCAGAATGGAATTTTTTTTACCCACTTGGGGCTAAATTAGAAATTGCTCCAGAGGTTTTTTTTTGCCTTCCTATGGATCAACAGGAGTGTTTTTGGCATGGGCTGGACTTGATGGACACGTCTTTTTTCAGCCTCATCAGCTATGTTACTATGATATTATGCATGTTAACCCTTAAAAGTCCCCATAAAATAGGTTCTGGACAATATGTATACCTGGGAACTTTCTGTTAGAATACTGTGTTCTTGTATTCTATTGCAACAACTATTGTGTATATTGATTATGTGTTATATGCTGTTCCGTCAGTAGGTGGTGCTGTTTTTAGATTTCACTGTTCACTGTTTTTATGGTATTGTCTTGTTTGCCTTCAAATAAAAACTGCATGGGAGGCTGCAACCATGTTTTAGAGCAGATAAGACTGTGCACACTTCTGTAGAGCTTTAAAGCATTTCCAATACTTTCAAAATGTTCTAGCCCTGAGATTCTTTAAATATTAACCCTTAAACTAACTCAGAATATAGAGTCTAAGGCATATTGCCCTGCTTGCTCTAACCTGGTGGTGTTAAGTCGGCCCACAAGAAACCTTTACATATTACAACACAGGTATGTCATTTATCTATTGTGCAACTAAAGAAATTGACCAAAAGTTCTTGTAACTGTTCATGATATGTGACCCGCATTTCATATGTCTGGTTTAAAGAAACAGGCCAGTAAGTAACCACCAGACAGGGCCCTGCTAAAAACAGGCTGCCACCCTGTCTAGTTAATTAATTAACTAATATAAATATAATACATCAAGCTGAAGTGACATCCCACACCACAGTGAAAGCCACCACTTCCCCATGATCTGACTGGCTCTGCCATTATTACATTATCATTGCTGATAACAGAAGAACTTACCAGCCAACACTGGCTGGAATGGAGAGGTGAGCAGGTTCTCTGCACTGCCCTGCCCCAGGATAGACTAAAGGATCTGATCATGTATAGCTTGGAGGAGAGAAGAGAAAGAGGGGATATGATAGAAACATTCAAATACATGAAGGGATTCAACAAAGTGCAGGGGGGAAATATCATACCTCCCAACATTTCAAATTGCCAAAGAGGGACACTTGTGTTTTAGGGGGTGTTGCTGGGGGCGTGGCTGGTGGGTGGGACGTTACCGAGAATTTTTAGGCAATTTCATGACCTACTGATACCGCCTTGTGTAACCAAATAAATTACTTATAACAAGATCTAAGTATTTTACTTGAACAGAATAATTTATAAACACATATACTGACATTTAAACAAACAATAATGTGAGTTTTATTGCTGTAGAGCAATATGATACACTTATATACATACCATGCAATCCAATCTCCTAAACACAGGGACATCAGGGTGTGAAAGAGGGACGGGGGGAGGGACTGTCCCTCCTAAAGAGGGACACTTGGGAGGTATGAAATACATTTCAAAGGAGAAAAAATGTTAGTACAAGAGGCCATAGTCTAAAACTAGAGGGACAGAGACTTAGACGTAATATAAGAAAGTTTTACTTCAATGAGAGGGTGGTAGATAAGTGGAATAGCCTACCAGCAGAAGTGGTAGAGGTTAATACAGTGATGGAATGTAAGCATGTATGTGACAGACACAAGGCTGTCCTGAACATAAGACAAGACCAAGGACCAAATAAGGTTTGAGGTTTTTACAGTAGGAAAATGGGCAGACTAGATGGGCAGAAGGGTTCTTACCTGCCATAACAATTCAATGTTTCTCCTGCTCCTGGTGCCCTGTGACGCGAACGCAATAATGTCATCATGCTATCATCACCACTTTCTATCCAGCAATGCCAATTGGCTGTCTCAGATCAGGTCACATGCTTGCAGGTGCCAGTGGGATGTAATGCAGGCATTAGCCTCATGCTAGTGCAGGGCCAGGGGCCATTGTTGTGAAAGCTTCATGCCAGTACAGGAAGCCAGAGGTGTAACTAGAAGCCTCCAGGCCCTGGTGCAAGAAACTCCATGGGCCCCCCCGGACCACATTCGCCCCTCTCGACTACATTGGCCCTCTCCAAAATACCCCCATCTCCTACCTCCCTGGAGTGGCAGGAGCCCGGAGAGGTGTGTTGATCTCCTGCGCGGTCCTCTTCAGTAATGCAGAGCGCTGGGAGATGATGTCATCTCCCAGCGCTCTGCATTACTACAGTGCCAGACGGAGATCATGGGCGCCAGGCAGAGGGGTCGCAGGGGGTGGCCGGGCCCCCTGGAGAGACGGGTCCGGTCGCGGGTACTACCCCTGCGACCCCTATAGTTACACCACTGCAGGAAGCATTGTGTTTATTTATTTATTTACAATAATTTTAAGCTGAGAAGTAGCAGCAAATAAACCTTATACTGAGAATTTAACCCCTTAGCAACCCTTGACGTGCCAGGACTGTAACGCCTGTTCCATCACATAACGGTCCCGGCATGTCATGGAATTCTGGGGTCGCTGCACAGCTGCATGCCGCTCATCGATCCCGGAACCCACTGAAAAAATAAATAAATAACCAGTGGCCAGTCGTTAAGGTGTTAAGGTTTCATCCGGAGACAGTGCTCTAAATCTGGAGTCTCTGGTGAAACCCAACAGGTTCCCAGCTTTGACAATATAAACCTACTTTAACTGAGAGGTGCTCAAAGAATAGGGTGACCACATTTCCATTCTTCCATTCAGGGACACTGCGGAAATGAGAACAGTAGAATACTTGTCCCCGGCTCTAGTGCAGCTATACAGGAGGGGTCACTATACATCACTGGTCATCAGTGAGCAACCCTCTCTTTCTCCGGAGCACCAAAAAGTTCTAAACACTAGCGGGAGAACTGCCCATTAACTGCGGTAACAGAAAATGTGTCTGTTGAGGGCTACAAGAAAATGTACGTCACATCCAAAGCCTTAGACTATCATTACACTGAAACAAAATTGCACTGCAGCTCCTGTTTGATGTCAGGATCAAGGCTCAGGTCTCTCTCTCCAGTGTTTAGAGTCTGTCTGGAAGCCATTTCCTTGTAGCCCAGCAGAGGCATCACTTCCTGTCACAGTAGGCAATGGGCAGTTCTCCTAGTGTCTAGAACTCTATGCTCTGAAGTCTTCATTCAGGGACTTTGTATTGTCCCAGAAAGGGGGTGTCAGGGACATGGGACACACATTTAAAATCAGGGACTGTCCTGGGCAATCAGGGACACGTGGTCACCCTAGGTGAGCAATGTGTGGCCCTTCAGCTGCCAACAGACTACAACTCCCATCATTCTCTGTCAGCCGCTGGCTAGCGGGCAATTATGGGTGTTGTAGTCTGGCAGATGCTGGAGGGCCTCAAACTTGCTCAAACCTTATCTACACACATGGGAACTCTCTGGATCTGACTTGGAGACTCTGTTTTTTTTACTTAATTACTGGCCCTCCGGGGACAGACGCTGATTCTCACACATATTTAAAATCAGGGACTGTCCTGGGCAATCAGGGACACGTGGTCACCCTATCAAGGAACCATTATCATTCATCAACTTAGAAATATCGCTGCTTGACCACACACAAGACAAGCGGGACTTCTCCTCCTGCCTTCCTGGTACAAGTGGTTCCAATGGAACCAAAGGAGAGAACATTGATCAAATATACTGTTGATTTAAATGAAGTATTTAACCCCTTGAATGCGTTGGAGATTTCTTTAGCATTCAAAGGGTTAAATGTGCCACTTAAATCAGAGAGAATTGTATTTGTCTGCTCCAGAATTGTATGTCTTTAGCTGGATAAATAGGGCCCGGTGTGTTTTAGTTCAAAATTTCCACTATTGGTTTTAACAGGATTGCAGTGGGATTGCACTAAAAAGGCAGTTTAATTGCACGTTTGATCAGCTGTTTATACTAACAGCAAAGGATGCTGGAAGAAAAAAAAACTTGATACAAATCACAAATAATTTGCCTGTAAAATGCAGTACAATTCCATGAAAAATGCAACGAAAGTGTATCACTGTGTTCCATACAGTTTCACTGCTACAAAAAATCTACACATGGCCTTAAAGGGATAGTAATACTTCGTTTTATCTTTATTTTATTTTGTAGGCATTAAAAAAACATGAAGAACGATGTAAGTCTTATCTCTGGTTTGAGAGATATTCACAAGCAAAGTTTCCCCTCCCGTCCCTTTTACCTAGTGTAAGCCATCTCTTCTCAGATGTGGAATGCAGTCCATAGACCAGACAGATAACAGCAGGGGACAATCTTCTTCCTATGAGAACAATGAAAGCCCTGCCCCCCTTGACAAGTTTTTCAGGTTTTTCCCTTATCTTAATTGAAGATTGTCCCTCTCTGCTGTCTACCTGGGCACCTCCCTACTGATCTGGCTGAGCAGTGTTACATCAGTAAAAGGGGCGGGAGGGGGATATTTTGTCATTGAATAACTCTTGAACTACAACTCTGACAGAATTGAAATTACACTCTCCAAAGTCCAAACACTATGATGATTAGTTAGAGCTGCTTTTATTATGAAACATTACTATCCCTTTAACCCTTTTGAGTGACAGAGACATATCCAACACAGTGTGTTGCAATGTATTGGATACCTCACTGACACTTAAAGGGTTAAGGTGATCTTCCTATGTCTTATGAAGCGCTTTACTCCAAACCTAGCTACTTGAGGCCCTGTTTGCGTCCTGATTGATTCCTGTGTACCAGACCCCTGTCTCTGTCTACTTCATCTCTGTCTGCAGCCTGCCCTGTCTTTGGTTGTTTATCAGCTTTGATCGAGTGCTGCCGGCCCTGACCTCAGCTTCACTATGACCACAACATTCTTTTGCTTGATTATCTTCTCTCATCCTGAGTTAATGACCCTAACTTCAGCTTGTTTTTGTCATTACTCTGCCTCCACTACAATCCTTCTGCAATTACACCTACGTACCCTAAGCCACCTGAAACCTCACAAGACCCTGCCCTCCCGATCCGATTCAGGATGATTTACAAAGATGAGATAGATTAATACTGGAGCTAACCAGCTGCACTCTAGGGGACAAAATCTCCCAAATCCCAGTAGACTTAACAGGGGTATTCGTCTGTATAAATGCTAAATATGTCTCCATCATAATGTGAAGCAATGCACTGGAGATCTCTCTCTAGCATTCACAGGGGTGAAACCCCAATTAAATCAAATGGAATTTGTATATTTGTCCCCTATGGTTCTACTAATGACTCTGGTTCTACTAAGAACATCAGCCTCCATTGCATGAAGGATTTGTATACTCTCCATTGAAGCCCACTGTTTGCAAATTCGCCAGCATGGGACTTCATGGAGAGAACAGCAGTCTTGCTTCATCTCCCACAAGCACTAAGATACACATGTCACCCATCCCTGAAGATCATGGAAATCTGCAGGAGGAACAGGGAGAGTGATGCTGCATTTCCATGGATAGAGCCGTATCAGCAGATACGTTTCTCTAAGAGCAAACCTGCTGATGAAAAACCTGAAAAACGTGTCAAGGGGGGCAGGGCTTTCATTGTTCTCATAGGAAGAAGATTGTCCTCTTCTGTTATCTGTCTGGTCTATGGACTGGATTCCACATCTGAGAAGAGATGGCTTACACTAGGTAAAAGGGGCGGGAGGGAAAACTTTGCTTGTGAATATCTCTCAAACCTTTATAAGACTTATATCGTTCTTCATGTTTTTTTAATGCCTACAAAATAAAATAAAGATAAAACAAAGTATTACTATCCCTTTAAGTGCTGGCATTATTTGCAATCATAATTTCGTATGAGACTTACATCAATAGGACAGAGTAGACATCGTGGTGAAGCGGGATCTGGCACCTGCACTGTCCGTTCTTACCTGTACCGTACAGTTACAATGCACCTCCACCTTTGGCAAATAACCTATCAGTGACGAGACAGGGATGGACAGCAAGGGCACACAGATCCCTCTTCGCCAAGATGTCTGCGCTGTCCTATTGATGTAAGTTTCATACGAAGTTATGATTGCAGCTCATGATGGCACTAAAAGGATACTAACAATTAATTGGGGATAACTTATGTGTGCATGATAATTCCACTTAAAGTCTCACTGTTCAGTCTTATGATCTGCGTGATGCGGTCCCCACAGACCAGTGGTGCTCAATCATTTTTTTTCATCAAGACACCACTTAGCATGCAGTCTGAAATTTTCAGGGCACACCCAACATATTTTATGTTATTAGTCAAGGGTGTAATGAAAGATACAAATGCATAAATATGTAGTTATTCTTGGGTCTTGCAATCATATTAACAAAAACTGCCACATTGTGCAGAATAATTAGCATAAATCTACCTTTGACAACAAGGTCATTCACATTCTTGTCAAAGTCTTTCTAGAGAACCGTGGCACCCTAATTGAAAGTCTGTGGCACACTGGTTGAGAAACACTGCCATAGAGACTCTGCTATGAGCTTGAAAACCAGGTACGGAAGGTCTGTGGATGCAGTGCACACAACCCGCAAATTTTGTAACTGTGAGCTACGAACTTCCTCATTGCATTCTAGGCCGCTGCCAGCAGGGGGATTTGGGAGTTTAGGGCAATGCTTTAGAGACCCCTTTAGCATACAATGTGAACTTGGGGATTTTTTATTTTCAATATGCATTCCCTTTCTTCTCATTAGCACTGGAGAAGCATGGCAAATTCCCTATAAAATACAAGAACTAGCACTCTCGAGGAGCAAATCACTACAATAATTCTGCCTAACCATTAAAGGTCTAGGGAACAAAGCAGAGTCTTTTTTTGTGGAAGGTAGCGATAATGACAAGTTAATGCTTCCTGGCTTGGTCTTCACAAAACGAATGAGTCAATCGTTCTGACTGCATTCAAAAATCGATACGGATACAGGCATCATTGTGTTACACAGCAAAAAACAGGAAAGATTTTATATCCTTAGTGGCACAAACTTTTTATTTCACACTATTAAAATCAGTACTGTGCTGCCGAGATGTTGAAGTATAGGAAGTAAAAGTATATTTGTCTCCTATTCCCAGAGCTGGATTTAATTTTCTACACAAGAGTCCTTAGTGCCGTTAGCCACTCCTACGACCACACCCTAATTTCTCACATGACCCTGCCCCAAGCTCATTCATTTTTTTCCTGCGCAGAAATATTTTTTTATTCTATCACAACTGTAGAAGTTAATACAGTGACTGAAGTTAATACAGTGACAGAATTTAAGCATGCATGGGATAGGCATAAGACAGTCCTGAACGTAAGAAAAGACTAAGGACCAAAAAAGGTTTGAGGTTGTTTTTTTTTTTTGTTTTTTTTTTGTAGGAAAATGGGCAGACTAGATGGCCCGAATGGTTCTTATCTGCCGTCAAGTTCTATGTTTCTACAACCAAAAACACACAAGAACCCCTATAATTTTTTGGGTGATAGAAAGGTCTCTAATGAATGGCAAAGGTATGAGTTCAGGGGCTTAACTACAGAAGATGCAGTGGATGCAACTGTACCAGGGCTCCATTACAATAAGTTTTAAATATGATATTTTTGTGCTATTGTGGCCCAAAAAAACTTTGCAAAGGGGCCCTCCAATGAATAGTTACGAGAGTGCATGAGTTGGAGATCTCTCTATCATGGAAGAAGTTAAAGGAGAATTAAGACCTCCAATTAGTAGCTCCCCAATTAGCTAAAGAGGTCAATACAGGGATCTCTCTGGTAAGCTTTTCATTCCAAGGCCTGATCAGATAATTAGGGCACAACCTTTAAGACTGAAGGAAAGAAGGATTCAACTTCAGCAGAGGTAGTGTTTTTTTACAGAAAGGTCTGTTAAAGGGATAGTAATACTTAAAATGTAAAAAAAATATGTTGTAGGGTTTATCCCCCTGAGTAAAGCAAGAGTACTCCCACTGCTGAAAGGTGTTTCATTCAAAAGTTATTAATTTTCAAAGTTGAATTTTTTAGATGAAATTTCACAGTGGCCTGAAATTGTACAGTGGCGCTGTTGCTACACCATCCTATGGACAGCTCTGGTCCCGGGAACATAAATCTCCATAGGATGGTGTAGCAACAGCGCCACTGTACAATTTGAGGCCACTGTGATATTGCACCTAAAAATTCAACTTTGAAAATTAATAACTTTTGAATGAAACACCTTTCAGCAGTGGGAGTACTCTTGCTTTACTCAGGGGGATAAACCCTACAACATATTTTTTTTTCACATTTTAAGTATTACTATCCCTTAAAATTGTGGAATTCCTTGCCCAAGGATGTGGTAATGGCAGATACAGCGGACACATTTAAGAGAATATTAGATACAGTTCTTTCAAGAGGGACTGTGAATTAGTAGTCAAAACAGGAAGTTCAGATAAAGACTAACTCATTTGGCGCAGGAAAGCTTATATAATTCTTATTTCTCTGAGACAAAGGTTTGAACTTGGTGGACTTGTGTCTTTTTTCAACCTAATTTACTATGTTACTATGTAACATACCATGTCCAGAAAATCTCAGTGGCCCTTTAAATACTGCTCTTATCAAGAAATAACAGTTCTGATGTCATGTCTATGGAGGTGTACATGACAGTTGCCCATAGGACCACAGGACATAAACTTTGCAAAAGTATTCCTTTAACCCTTAGAGTGCCAAAGGGGTATCCAAAGCATTGCTTTGCAAACACGTTCAATACCCTCTGACACTCAAAGGATTAAGGACCAAAAAAGGTGTGGTATAGCCAGAGGAGCTGTGCTGGTGGATTCATACATTCCCCCTAAACATTAAAGGATAGTAATGTTTCATAATAAAAGCAGCTCTAATTAACCTTCATAGTATTTGGACTTTGGAGAGTGTTATTTCAATTCTGTCAGAGTTGTAGTTCAAGAGTAATTGAATGATAAAGTATCCCCATCCCGCCCCTTTTACTGATGTAACACTGCTCAGCCAGATCAGAAGGGAGATGCCCAGGTAGATTGCAGAGAGGGACAATCTTCAACTAAGATAAGGGAAAAAGCTGAAAAAGCTGTCAAGGGGGGCAGGGTTTTCATTGTTCTCACAGTAAAAAGATTGTCCCTTACTGTGAGCAGTCTAGCCTATGGACCAGATTCCACATCTGAGGAGAGGGGGGGCAGGGTTTTCATTGTTCTCACAGTAAGAAGATAGTCCCTTACGGTGAGCAGTCTAGCCTATGGACCAGATTCCACATCTGAGGAGAGGGGGATTACACTAGGTAAAAGGGGCAAGAGGGGGATATTTTATCATTCAATAACTCTTGTACTACAACTCTGACAGTATTGAAATAACACTCTCCATGGTCCAAATACTATGAAGATTGATTGGAGCTGCTGTTTTTGTGAAACATTACTATCCCTTTAACACAAGAGATGCTGTCATAAAACCATTGTGAAGTTAGCAAACGATTCTAGATAACATATGCAAAACATATGTATTGCACACCCCTCTGGTCTTTAAATAGTTAATTGTTACAAGTAGAGGTGTGAGCTCTGGCTTGACATCATCCCCCCTTGGAATGCACCATTATAGATCTTTCCTTCCAGCTAAATACAAGAGGGAACCTCGGCGCTCACTGCAGCCAGCCTGTAACATCAATAGATTAGCACCTTGACAAATCACTTGTGGCTTTTCTATGCGGCTTACACAGGCCATATGAAAGCCATATCAATATGTAATTAACCAGTGCAAACAAGGGAGGACAGGAATAGCTGGGCTGCCAGGGAGGCTGGTCAGTCCAAGAGAACATCCATTGATTATGAAAATGTAACAAAGGTAGTCTTGTATCTGTGAACTGCTTTATTCAAAAGGTATTATACTTAAAACATTTTGTGATTTTATATTTACCAATTAGGAACGCTGCCACCTGGTGTTCAGACAGATTTTTTCTGTACACTGTCACTGTAAAAATTATATCAGTTCAAAACTGTCACTAAGTGGTGGAGATATTGATATTGCATTCTATGGAGTATTGCAGTCGGTGACTCACGTCTCCCATAGAATGCTATTGAATACCTGGGCAGGCAATAGGTGTAGTTATGCATGTGAGGACATTCTGAGATTTGCAGTCCTGATTTTATAATTTTTACTATTTTTCACGCTACCTCTTCTGCACAGAAAACTACAAACCAGCAAAACAGAAAAAGAATTTATGTCACTTGCAACAATATTTGTTTCCATTATTTGTATCTGATAATTCAATTTGGCAGAGTTCCCAGTCTCAGTAGAACACCTGCTGATCTAACGAGCACATAATATAGCGGGGGCGGGAGCACGTGGCTCTCCAGCTGTTGATCTCCAACTGTTAAACTTCAACTCCCATCATCATCAGTCAGAGAAAGGGAATGGATGTACACACTCAGACAGACAGACAGACACAGAGAGACAGACAGACAGACACACACACACACACCAAGAGAGAGAGACAGGCAGACACACACACACCAAGAGAGACAGACAGACACACACACACACACAAAGAGAGAGACAGACACACACACACACAAAGAGGGAGAGAGACAGACACACACACACAAAGAGAGAGAGAGAGAGAGAGATACACACACACACAGAGAGACAGACACACACACACAAAGAGAGAGACAGACACACACACACAAAGAGAGAGAGAGAGAGATACACACACACAAAGAGAGAGAGAGAGATACACAGAGAGAAAGAGATACAGAGAGAGAGAGAGAGACAGATACACAGAGAGAAAGAGATACAGAGAGAGAGAGAGAGACAGATACACAGAGAGAAAGAGATACAGAGAGAGACATACACAGAGAGAGCAAGAGACAGAGAGAGAGAGATACAGAGAGAGACAGAGCGACATCCACAGACAGAGACAAAGACCTCTCAGACAAAGAGAGCGGGAGACCCACAGAGAGAGAGAAAGAGAGAGAGACAGATGGAGAGAAATGTCCTCAGATACTGTGTGTATGATCTCCTATATAATAATTCACTAAACGTTTGTAACGACGCAGTCATGCACAGTAGACACCGCTTTGCGTGCTGCAGTCATGCACAGCAGAGACTGCCCATGAAGTGGCTGATATGAGCGGGGCGCTGCGAATTCAGACCGTGGTCCTCTCCGTGCACAGAAGGTCTGTATCAGCCGCGTCACGAGCAGGCTCTACCGCACATGACTGCACCGCGACCGGCCAGCACTCTTGCCCGTGTACACGGCCTCTTCAACTAGTATATATATAAATGAGGTAGTAGATTAAAGTAAAGTATTACAAGATACTTATTTTGTTTGTTATTTTACATCTGCATCACTGGACTAATACGGCTACAATCTCCACTCATATATATATATATATATATATATATATATATATATATATATATATACACATATATACACACATATACAGAAAGCACAAGAGACAGTAGAACGAGGACTGAGTTCACCAGCACTGATAAATATTATCTGAGTTTTCAGTGGATATATATTTCATGCTAATAATGGTCCCACTTACCCGTGTTGTAGCCTCTCCCTAGAGCTGGCCACGGTCTATGGTTTTTCCATAGATTTCCTAGGTACCAATCGCTCTGATTCTCCA
Organism: Rhinophrynus dorsalis; assembly: GCA_037306005.1. Taxonomy (NCBI): domain Eukaryota; kingdom Metazoa; phylum Chordata; class Amphibia; order Anura; family Rhinophrynidae; genus Rhinophrynus; species Rhinophrynus dorsalis. Next base: position 31,357,940 of record CM074721.1, on the reverse strand, counting down.
CTAAGCCAAGAACTTGTTGTCCTGAAAGCAAAAAAAAACCAATGTTGGATAAAGTGATCAGTATGTTTATGTATAGTAGCTGGAAGTACAGACTGTGCTTAAAGGGATAGTAATGTTTTATAATAAAAGCAGCTCTAATTAATCATCATAGTATTTGGACTTTGAAGAGTGTTATTTCAATTCTGTTGTAGTTGTAGTTCCAGAGTAATTCAATGACAAAGTATCCCCATCCTGACCTATTTACTGATATTACACTGCTCAGCTCCGCCCCTTTTACTGATGTAACACTGTTCAGCTAGAGCAGAAGGGAGGGACAATCTTCAATTAAGATAAGGGAAAAACCTGAAAAACTTGTCAAGGGGGGCAGGGATTTCATTGTTCTCATAGGAAGAAGATTGTACCCTGCTGTTATCTGTCTGGTCTATGGACTGGATTCCACATCTGAGAAGAGATGGCTTACACTAGGTAAAAGGGGCGGGAGGGGAAACTTTGCTTGTGAATATCTCATAAACCATAAAGGTTTGAGAGATAAGACTTATATCGTTCTTCATGTTTTTTTTAATGCCTACAAAATAAAATAAAGTTAAAATGAAGTATTACTATCCCTTTAATACCAAGAGAGAAGAGACACAATGCATTAGCTAGCTCTCTGGCACTCAAAGGGTTAACTAGGCTTGTGCAACCATCATGTCCGCCTCCGCGGACATGACACCCTGGACTGTTCAAAAATGTTAACCCTTGAACAAAAACAACGTAACAAAATTCATAGGGGGGAGCATTAGGATTTTCTGGCCTTAGTAAGGTAAACGTGGGTTATTATTAAGGGGGTTAGTCCCCCCTTTAACCGTCTGAGTGCCAGAGGGTTATGCAACAGATTGCTTTGCAATGCATTGCGTACCCCTCTGGCACTCAAAGGGTTAACCCTTTGAGTGCCAGAGGGGTATCCAGCACGTACCCCTCTGGCATTCAAAAGGTTAAAGGGATAGTAATACTTAAAATGTAAAAAAAAAATATGTCGTAGGGTTTATCCCCCTGAGTAAAACAAGAGTACTCCCACTGCCGAAAGGTGTTTCATTCAAAAGTTATTAATTTTCAAAGCTGAATTTTTTAGGTGCAATATCACAGTGGCCTGAAATTGTACAGTGGCACTGTTGCTACACCATCCTATGGAGATTTATGGTCCCGGGACCAGAGCTGTCCATAGGATCGTATAGCAACAGCCCCACTGTACAATTTCAGGCCACTGTGATATTGCACCTAAAAAATTCAACTTTGAAAATTAATAACTTTTGAATGAAACACCTTTCAGCAGTAGGAGTACTCTTGTTTTACTCAGGGGGATAAACCCTACAACATATTTTTTTTACATTTTAAGTATTACTATCTCTTTAAGGGTGACCTTAGGATATCCCGAGAATGTGCCTCATACCGTGCATCCCACTGTGGCTTCAATCTGGGACATAGTGACATGTACATTTGAGACACTTCTCAGTTCCCTTTATGTGCTTCTTGTCACACTCTGTCTGGTAAACAAGTTTATTTTGTTTAAACACTGCCTGTGCGCCGTCTGTCTGAGGCCATTAGATTAACAAGAAGCGATGGTACCCAGAATCCTCTCTGTTGGGTTAAGTGGCGTGAATTCCCATCATTGTTCAGTAGAGTTATTCACATCTCCTCTACCTGTCTTACTCAATGTTACTCTGTCTGTCTTTGTTTCTGCTCTTCAGTGTCCCCTACACATTCGCTATCTCCATGTTTACTGTTGTAGTTTTACTGTAAGATCAGACTTATCTCTCAGTAGCTCCCAGCCATGACCCAGTCCCCAGCACTGCTACTCCCAAAACCACACCCTAAGCTTCCTCCATTATTATCTGGAATAGAAAATATATTTAGCCAATAAGATGCAAGAACAGAAAAAACTTTTAACCCCCTTGGATTCTAAATAGGTCTCCAATGCATCTCTTTGTGTCACTGAATAAGCAGTTAAAGGGATAGTAATACTTAAAATGTAAAAAAAAAGATGTTGTAGGTTTTATCCCCCTGAGTAAAACAAGGGTACTCCCACCGCTGAAAGGTGTTTCATTCAAAAGTTATTAATTTTCAAAGTTGATTTTTTTAGTTGCAATATCACAGTGGCCTGAAATTGTACAGTGGCGCTGTTGCTACACCATCCTATGGAGATTTATGGTCCCGGGACCAGAGCTCTCCATAGGATTGTGTAGCAACAGGGCCACTGTACAATTTCAGGCCACTGTGATATTGCACCTAAAAAATTCAAATTTGAAAATTAATAACTTTTGAATGAAATACCTTTCAGCGGTGGGAGTACCCTTGTTTTACTCAGGGGGATAAACCCTACAACATATTTTTTTTTACATTTTAAGTATTACTATCCCTTTAAAAAAATAGCCAGTAAAAGTATATGTAAACAGGTAAATAAATTGGCTAAATTAGGATATCCAGACCATAGTAAATTAAGAGCAGGTGTCTGCTGCAG